>PVKZ01001464.1:0-390678 GCA_004027375.1 Macroglossus sobrinus | reverse complement strand
AAGGAAGGAAGGAAGGAAGGAAGGAAGGAAGGAAGGAAGGAAGGAAGGAAGGAAGGAAGGAAGGAAAAGACATGGACTAACAACATAATTTAGATGATGGATATTTGGATTAAGAAATCAAGTTCATACTTCTGTAAAATTTAAAACATATAAGCATTTTTATATAGTCTTATATTTTATCAATTATTGCTTTTTTTATAATTCATAAGTACTTCAGTAGATCATGTAGTTTGAGATATATATCTAGATCCATACAGTTATATATCCATAGTTATATATGGATATAGATATATAATCTATACATAGATATATATTTGCATTTTGAATATCCAAAGTTTTATTGGCAGTGTTGTAGATGGCAATTTGCAGGAGAAAATATTACCATTTTTTAATAGAAGCAGTAACTAAGAAAATTATTTATTTAGTTATTAAAGTTTAAAAATGTTTTTTTATGTTTACGACATTTAAAGGAAGATGATGTCAATTCATTTATTCAATACATAAAAACATATTAAGTGCTTACTATATACTAAGCACTGTTCTAGGTCTTGAGGATAACACAATGAATAAAACATAAAAAAAAACGCTTATCCTTTCCCTTATATTCCTAATGAGGGGATATAAAATAAAAATAAGTTAGTAAAGTTAGATAAATAATTATAGAAAAAAATGAAGCACTGAAAGAGAATGACAATTTTTTAAAAGCTAGCTGAAGTGTATAAACCAGATGTTAGTTAAAATATTTATATATTTGCTAATACTTTGTGCAGCTTTTTCAGAGTTTTAATGACCTAGCTGAGAAAGCACATAAGTCTCTTCATAAACTCCATAAACTCCAATGATAACCCTGAGACAGAATCTTTACTGTTTACCAGAGACACTCTAATGAATAACTATGAAAATACTTCAAGGCACAAACAGTGTGGTTTTTCTGATATTAGAGATGATTTTACAGAACCAAGAAAATTTTTCAAGAGTTCCAGTGAAGACAGCAGAGTAGGTAAACACTGTGCTTGCCTTCTCTCATGACCATATCTGAATTACAACTAAACTACAGAACAGCCATAACTGAGAATCACCTGAAGTCTAGCTGAATAGTCTTATAACTAAGGACGTACAAAAGAAGCCACATTGAGACTGATAAGAGGGCCAGAGACATAAAACAAGCTAGTCCCACACCCACGTGTGGTGGTTAAAATTCAGAAGCAATATCTCAGCTAAGGAGGTACCCCTAGGGAGCAAGGGGTCCCAGACACACCTCAGGCTTCCTGGCTCAGGGATCTAGTAATAGGAAGAGAAATCCTTATAACTCCTGGATATGAAAACCAGTGAGAACTCTGGATGAGTGAGATAGAGAGCTGCTGGAGTTACAGACAATGCTCTTAAAGGGCTGGTGCATGGACTTACTTGCTGACAAACTCATTTGCTCTGAGCCCCAGTGCTGGAGCAGCAGCTCAAAAGGCTCCAGATGCATATGGGAAGAAACTGAATTCTCTGGATTCAGGACAAGGACTGGAGAGGCAGCTTTCTCCCAGACATAAGTGCTAGTAGAATTCATTGTTCCTTTGTTGAGCCCTCCCCTAACCCAGCGTGCAGACGCAGATTGCCACCATATCTGAGACTCCTTCAAACTGGCTAACACTGGTTCCCCTGCCCTGGTAATTCCCTGAGACCCACCTAACTTGTGGGCCCAACGAAGCCACTTTCAGTGGCTTTTCTATTACAAGCATCCTGCCTTGGTTCATTCTGTGAATTTACCTAAAATCTCTCAAAGTTTTGCAAACTCTAAATAAGCAGCATCTGGCCTCAACGTGCCCTGTACCTTTTGCTAATCAGTCCCAAGCCCAGCACTAGGAGCAGCTAGCCTCAGTTCACAGCTTATCCTTCCCCAAGCACCTTCAAGACCAGAACAAGTGGAAACCATCTGCAAATTACTTTGTAGCTCATACCAAGAGATTCTAAGTAGGGCATAGACAACCCCTAAACTTAGCCCCACAACAAAGCCTCTCCCAAATGGCCTCAGAACCAAAGTGCTCATGGATAGCTTCAGATTATACCTGGACACCACCAACTCCCTTCACAAAAAACAGGCCCAATGGTGGAATTGGCAGGCACCAGAGCCCTGCTAAAGTGAATCCTACTCTGTAGGATCAGCCACTTCACAACAGCTCTTCCACTGTAGTCATGGCCAGTCCTCATCACTAATCAGCCTGAAGATCAATCCCTCCCACTGATGTGCAAACAACAACCAAGCCTCAACTACAACAGGAGGACACACACCTAGAGCACCTGGCTCAGGTGACTGGGGACACTGCATCACTGGGTCCCACAGGACATGTACTAAATAAGGACACTCTACCAAGATTGGGAGACATAGCAACTCTATGTAATACAGAAGCAAACACAGACAGGCAGCCAAGAAAGATGAGATGAAGAAACATGTCCCAAATAAAAGAAAAGAATAAAGCTTTAGAAAAAGAATTAAACAAAATAAAAAAAGGAGTCTACCAGATGCAGAATTTGAAGCACTAATGTTAAGGGTGCTCAATGGTTTCAGTGAGAACTTCAATAAAGAGATAGAACACATACAAATAGAAATAGAAAGCATAAAAAAGAACCAGTCATAAATGAAGAATACAATAGTTGAAATGAAGAATACATTAGAAGGAGTCAACAGTAAATTAGATGAAACAGATCAGCAATTTGGAAGATCAAATAGCAGAAAACACCCAATTGAAACAGCAAAAAAAAAAAAAGAATTAAAAAAAAAAGATATTTTAAGGGGCCTCTGGGTCAACATTAAGCATACCAATATTCACATCATTGAAATACCAGAAAAAGAAAAGTGAGCAAAAACAATGAAAACCTATTTGAAAAAAATAATGATGGGAAACTTTCCTAATCTGATGAAGGAAAGAGATATACAAGCCCAGGGCAAAGTCTCAAATGAGATGAACCTAAACAGGCCTAAACACATAAGACTGTCAGTTGATGTTTCAACAGAAATGTTGCAAGCCAGATGGGATTGACATGAAATATTAAAAATGATGAAAAGCAAGGACCTACAACCAAGATAATTTTACCCAGCAAAGCTATTATTTAGAATCAAAGGACAGATAAAGAGCTTTACAGACAACAAAAAGCTAAAAGAGTTTATCACCAACAAACCAGTATTACAAGAAATGTTAGAAAGACTTTAAGAAAAAGAAAGGAAAAAGATAAAAAATGAATAATCAAGTGGCAATATCTACATATCTATCAACAAATGTAAATGGATTAAACATTCTAATCAAAGACTTAGGGAGGCTGAATGGATAAGAAAACAAAAACAAAACCCTTATATATGCTGCCTAACAGCAACTCACTTCAGATCAAAAGACACACAGACTAAAAGCAAAAGAATGAAGAAAGGTATTTCATAAAAATGATAACAACAACAAAAAATCTGGGGTAGCAATACTTAGAATAGACTTTAAAACAAAGACTATAACAAAAAAACTAAAAAAGGACCCAGTAATTTCACATCTGGGTATTATCCAAAAAAACTAAAAAATGCATTTGTTTATTTTTTTTGGTTTTACTTACTTCAAAGAGACGTGCATTTATATGTTCATTGCAGCATCATTTAAATTAGCCAAGACATAGAGGCAACCTGGGTGTCTATCAATGGATAAATGGATTAAGAAGTAATATGTATGTACAATGGAATACTACTCAGCCATAAAAAAGAACAAAATGTTGCCATTTGCAATGACATGGATGAACCTAGAGGGTATTGCCCTGAGTGGAATAAATCAGCCATAGATAAACATTGTATTATTTCACTTATATGTGGAATCTAGAGAACAGGATAAATAGACAAACAAAACAGAAATAGATTCACAGTTATAGAGAAATTTTTTTTTTCTGCAAAAATCTTTATTGTTTCAGTTTGGTCCAAAGCATGGGAGAGAGCTCCATGGTGGTTAGAATGCTGCCTAGTGGTTGCCAGGAAAGGCTCAGGTACAAGACCAACACCAAGGGGATGCAGAGGAGTCCCTCAAAAACCTCTGGGCTCCAAAGGCTCCTAGTCATGCTTGAGGGTGAGCCTTTTGAAGAGATACTCACCCAGACCAGCCTGGGGACCAGCCTGCCTTCAGAGGTTAGTCAGATGGTCACCTATCTTCTTAATGAGTTTCACCCCCTCATCTAGGAAGTGACTCTTCAGAAAGTCACAGAGATGGGAGTCTCCACAGGCAGAACCCATGGTGTGCAGATTCAAAATGTCCTTTTTCTTCATGACCATGAAAGTTTCCATGGCATCCTGAGTTTTACCCCACTTATCTTGGGAAGGCTTCTGCAGTTCTAGAAGAGGAGACAGCCGCCACACTGGTTTTGCATCTTGAACAGACTCGGTGCTCTCACATTTTTCCTCAACCAACTTGCAGAAAAAGTGTCCCACCCTTCCAGAGCCACATCATCATGGTCAAAATAGAAGCCCAGAGAGAGGTAGGTGCAGGAGGCCCATAGATGTAGGTTGACCAGGAGGTTGACAGAGGCCTCAACCTTGATGGAATAATTTTGACAGATTTGAGAACTCTTGGTTGTTCAGCAATAAGGAGTTAAGCTCAAAAAAATGGTGTTGACTGGTCTCCAACGCCAAGGATGGCTGAGAAGGTTCTGAAGGCTGCAACTGGAAAAGAGATTAGAGGGTGGTCTCCAATGCCAAGGATGGCTGAGAAGGTTCTGAAGGCTGAAAAAAAGGGGCATGTTTTGTCCAAACACTGTTGAAGCAAGAGACAGATATGAGGAATCATGAAGGCACTGCCTGTACAGAAAACATTTTGATGGTTGCCAGATGAGGAAAGTGAGGGGGGGCATAAAGTGGGGAGGGGATTAATAAATACAAATTGGTACTTACAAAATAGTCTTGGATATGTAGAGTATAGCATGGGGAATATAGGCAATAGTATTGCAATAACTATGTATTGTGTCAGATGGGTACTAGATTTATCAGGGTGATCACTTTGTAAATTATATAAATGTGTAATCGCTGTGTTGTACACCTGAAACTAATACAATATTGTGTGTCAATTGTAACTGAAAATTAAAAATCCATATATTTAAAAAGAAGAAAATCAAGACTGGTTGAGGGGATGGAGGAAGAGGCATAAAATGTTTTCTTTTCTGATATATAGGTTAGAATCTGATACTTGTTTAACCACTCAATCTCATCAAAAGTTACAATTTTCCATAAGCAGTAAGATTAATCATGGGGTTTCTTTTACATTTTGAAACCTGCCTCAGTAATGATGAAGTAACATTAGTTGAAAAAATCATTGTTTTGAAATAAAAAAAAATTATGAGGTAATAGATTTATAAGTTAAAAAGGTAATAATAATGCCAGAAAGATCAATGTCATGATGCATGTAACAGCAAAATCTATGAGAACAAATGATTTTGTAATTAAGCTTTTACAAAAAGAAAATAAGTTAGAAAACATTAAAATGCTTGTTTAATTTTTATTTGTGATACAAAACAAGTTTGTTTTAAATTTTAGTCTCATCCCTCTCTTTTAATGTTATTGGATGAGTGAAAAGCTTAAAACTAATGTTTATGTAGGATAATCTTTTATTCTGACACATCAAATTATGAGTTAACCACAAATAATAACAATTATAGTTGACATTTATTGAAGGGTTACTATGTGCTAGATGTAATCACATTTGATCCTTACAGAAACCTCATGTGGTAATTATTGTTTTATTGATGATGGAATTGAGACTCAGAGATATTGTTACTTCATCAAGGTCAGACAAGAAGTAAATGACAGATAGGAATCAGAGTAAATCTACAGCCCATATTCCTAAACTATATAAGTTTGACTCTTCTAAGTAATATCCTTGAATCAATCAACTGTTATAACCAAGAAAACACTGAAATCATAAGATTAAAAGAGAAAACATACATATCATAAAGACAAACATAATAAGAAATGTTTGTATGACCTTGATTATAATGGAAAATTTTACGTTTTTAAGAAAAATTGGGATCATATTCTGGCTATATATTTTTTTCAATTACAGTTAACATTTAATATTATTTTATATTAGTTTTAGATGAACATCATACTGATTTAATTTTTATGTCATTTATGAAGTCATTCCCCTCCCCCGCCATTAATTTAGTACACTCCTGGCACTATATAGTTATTACAATATAATTGACTGAATTTCTTATGCTGTACTTTACACCCCCATGACTATTTTGTGACTATCAGTTTGTATTTCTTAATCCCTTCACCATTTGCACCCAGCCCCTTGACCCCCTCCCATTTGGCAATCATCAGTTTTTCTTATCTATGGGTCTGTTTCTGTTTTGTTTGTTCATTTATTTTTTCTTTAGATTTCATATATAAGTCAGATCACATGGCATTTGTCTTTCTCTATCTGGCTTATTTCACTTAGCATAATAAGGATGGTAAGATTTCATTCTTCTTCTGTGGCCAAGTAATATTCCATTGTATACGGGCACCACTTCTTTACCCAGTCGTCTTTTGATGAGTACTTACCTGGGCATCAGCTCCATGAATGATAACATATGCATTGAAGGTTGGTAATCATGCAAGTAGAACTGTGCAGGCCACAGCATAAAATCTCATTTCATTTCATATGCGATGGGTACTATTAGTGGGTTTCAAATAGGTGGAGTGCCTTGATCTGCCTTACCTTTTAAAGACAAGGATTACTCTGGCTGCCATTGGGGGGAAAAGCTTTAGAAGAGCAAGAGTAGAAGAAAAGAAACCAGTTAGAAGATTATTTTATGGTTAGACCATTCAGGAATAAAAATGGTTTAGACTAGGGTGGTAGGAAAATTGGTCATGTATAGAATATATTTTGATGGTAGAGCAAATAAGATTTTCTGCTTAAATGCAAATGACATAAATATAAAAAGGAGAAAAGTAAGAGAGAGAAATGTAATTCAAAGCTGATATTTTTAGAATGACATTAATGATGCAAGTTCCCTGAAATGAGAACATTTGGGGAGGAGCATATTTGATGGAGAAGTTTAACCATCAGGAGATGAAGATGATTAAATATGCAAATGATCATGTCAAGAAGGCAGCTAGATCTTGAGTTTCAGGGAGTGTGCATTCCTGGATATGTTCATCAAGGAATCAGTGACATTTAAAGTCATAATCAGTCAGGGAGATGAAAGACCAGAGGATAACCTAGTCACAGGCCTCTGGATTGAAGGTTATTGAAAGTCAGATGACACAAACGGGAAACAGTACTCCTGCTCTTCAGTTGTCCTCATCTTCGATATTTTTTACATTTATTGCCTACCTTTCACGTTAAAGTGAGAAGGGGATTCCTTCAGAGAAAACATTTCATTTTTCTTTTTTTTTATTTGAAATTTTCATTGAGATAAATGTAAAGTCATAAGCAGTTGGAAGAAATAATACAGAGAAATCTTGTGTGTTCTACTCTTTCTCCCAGTGATAACATCTTGCAAAACTAGTACAATACCACAACCAAGATACTATAGTTCCTTTTTATCCAGTTTTACTTTCTGCAGTTTAGGTCACTGGAGGTCAACAACAGTCTGAAAATCTTAAATAAAAAAATTCCAGAAATAAATCATTTGTAAGTTTTAAATTTAAATTGCATGGCATCTGAATAGTGTGATGAGATTTTAAGCCATCATTTCCCTTCCAACCCAGAGGTGAAACATCCCTTTGTCCAGCATCTCCCCCCTGTAGACACTCCCTCTGTTAGTCACACTGTAGGTACGATCTCAGTTATCAGATCTAATATGATTGTATCACAATGCTTGTGTTCAACAGACCTTTCTTTTAATTAGTAACAGCTCCAAAGTGCAAGAGTAGTGATGCTAGAAATTTGGATATTCTAAAGAGAAACCATAAAGTGTTTTAACTAAAAATGTAAAAGTTCTAAAGAAGGAAAGAAAAAAATTGTATACTAAGGTTGCTAAGATTTATGGTAAGAATAAATCTGCTATCTGTGAAATTATAAAGGAAAAAGAAATTTGTGCTAGTTTTCTGTTGCACCTCAAACTTCAAAGCTACAGCCATAGTGCATGATAAGTACTTAGTTAATTGGGAAAGCATTAAATTTGTGGGTAGAAGACATGACAGAAAACGTGATTGACAGTGATGTGTTGTACCAGAAAACATTGAGCCTACATAGAGACTTCAGCAAGGGATGCTCTGAAACGAGGGACACCGGACCATTTACTGAAAGTTAGAGACAGTTACACAGATTTAGTAATAGATTTGGCATTTTATCAGCTTAGATCATCACAAGAAACAAGAATACAGTACAATAAGATACTTTGAGAGGGAGAGGCTACATTCACATAACTTTTGTTACAGTATATTGTTATAATTGTTTTATTTTATTATTGCTGTTAATCTCATATTGTACTAATTTGTAAATTAAATCTTATTATAGGTATGCATGTATAGGAAAAAACGTAGTATATATAGGGTTCAGTACTTCCTGTGGTTTCAGACATCCACTGGAGGTCTTGGAGTATAGTCTCTGTCGATAAGCAGGGGCTATTGTATTGACATCGATATTATCCACAAATCTGTTTAGATTTTTCAAATTTTCTTTTTTTGACCTCATTAATGTATCTATGTATATTTAATTCAACACAGTTTTATGAGATGTAGGCTCATGTATGCACCACCGGAAACAGGATAAGAATAGCTCTATTGTAAGAATCCCTCATGTTATTCTTTTATAACATCCCCCCCACCCCTTGGTTACCAGTAATCTTTTCATTTCTAAAATTTTGTTATTTCGAAATGTTATATAAAGGAAATCATACAATATGAAACCTTTATGATTGTATTTTTTGCTCAGCATAATGCCCTGGAGATTCATTCAAGTTGTTGCATTTATCTATTTTATTGCTCAGTGGTATAGATGTACCACAATATGTTTAACCATTTGCTCATTAAAAAACATTTGACCTGTTCTCAATTTTAGCTATTATGAATAAAGCTTCTATAAATATATATATATGCATAAGGGATTTTTTACAAATGTAAGTTTTTATTTATCTGGAACAAGTACTCAATTGTATTATTACCTTGTCATACGTTAATTGTATATTTAGTTTTTTATGAAACTTCCAAATTGTTTTTCAGAATGAACATATTATTTTACATTTCCATCAACAATGTATAAGTGATCTAGTTTTTTGTATCTTCACAAGCATTTATTATTGTTATTTTTTAAAATTTTAGCCAGTCTGACATATGTCTAGTGACATCACATTTTAGTTTTAATTTGTATTTTCCTGAATGCAAATTAAATTTAGTAAATGTAGAAAAATATCTTTTCATATATTTATTTGTTATCTTAGTCCATTCAGGCTGCTATAACAACACTGGGTCACTTAAACAACAAACATTTATTTTTCACAGTCTGGAAGCTAGAAATTCCAAAATCAAGGCACTAGATAATTCAGTGTCTGATGAGGACCTACTTCCTGTTCATAAACAGAAGTCTTTTTCTCTATGTGTCCTCACATGGTGGAAGGGGCACGAAGCAATCTGGGGTCTCTTTTTATCAGGAAACTAATCCTATTCATGAGAGCTCCACCCATATGACCTAATAATTTCCCAAAGGCCCCAGCTCCAAATATCACATTGGGGGAATAAGTTTCAATATATAAATTTTGGAATGGACATATATACTCAGTCTATAGCACTTGTCAATTGTACATCTTTTTTAGTGAAATGTCATTTCATTTGCTCATTTTCTTTTTTTTTTAATGTTGAGTTTTGAGAATTCTTATTTATGTTCCAGATGCTAGTCCTTTTTTCGATATGTATTTTTAAAATATCTTCTCCTGACTTGTAGCTTATCTTTTCATTATCTTCACCTGGCTTTACAGAAAATAAAAGTTTTAATTTTGATAAGTCTCAATTTCTTAATTTTTCTTTTATGGATTCTACATTTAGTGTCAATTTTAAAAACTCTTTGTCCAGCTCTAGATCCAGAAGATTATCTTCTCTTCTCTTACTCTTCTAAAAATCTTACAGTTTATGTTTTACATTTAAGTATATGATCAACTTCAAATTAATTTTGTATAAGGAGTAATGTTTAAGTCAAGGATTTTTGTTATTGTTTTGTGTTTTTTAATTTGTTTTTTTTTTTTGCTTATGAATGTTTCAGTTGTTTCACCACCATTCGTTGAAAAGGCTATCCTTTCTTCATTGTATTGATTTTACACTTTTGCAAAAAATCAATTGTGCATACTTGTGTTGGTCTATTTCTATGCTATCTATTGTTTCATTGTTCTACATTCCTCTCTCTCAACTTTTTTTTTTGTTTAGATTTCTATTTTTTTCATTGTTTCAAGATAACATGATATTTAATTCTTGGAGCATGTTTATGATCGTTGCTTTAAAATTGTTGTCAAATATTACCAATATCTGATTCATCTCAGTATTTTTGGCAGTTGATTTTCTTTTGTAATTCAAGTTGTAATTTTCCTTGTTGGTATAATGGATGATTTTCAATTGCATACTGGGCACTTTGTTATGATAGGAGACTCTGAGTCATATTTACATCTTTTATTGTCATAGACAGTCACTCTCTTTCGCTTTAGTATGCAGGTTGTAGTCTACTTTTGTGAGCTGTGGTTCCAATAACAAAAATTTAACAGCTTTATTTTTGTTTTCTTGGTTTATCTTGTGGCACTGTGGCTCCCACTTATCCCTACTAGTGTTGGCTGTGGGGGACGAAGGGATTTCTCTAGGCTGAGCAGCACAGTGTGTCTTGCTGGGTGCGGAAAGTCTCAGCTCTACTAAGGTATAGGATATAAACACTTTCTTGACTCCTGGCAAAGTGAATCAACATACAGTGCTCCCAAATTATAGAAATATGAGCCATAAGTCAGATGGGAGGAACTTTCCTTCTGAAATATTTTTTTTCTTGTTTTCACTCCTTTTTTTTCTCTCAATTTTTAGCTTTCTTTATTTTATTCTGTTTTTACTGTGATTATACTGCTGGAATATTTAGGAAAGAATCTTACTGAGCTTCCCTCCCTTTTCCACCAGTCCAAACCTCCCACCCACACAGAGTGAGCCACAGTAGAGCTACTTTGGTCTGTCACCACTTGCCCCCATACAGACACGTAGGACTGAGTAGTTAAAGCAGAGAAGGGGGAGTTTATGCATGTTTTAATATTTGAAAACGAGGAGTTTATATTTCTAGTGTGGAATATAGAAAATAAGTACACATACGAATAATATAACTTCAGATATAGTAAGTGCTATAAGAAAAGAAAAAGACAACGGTATAAACAATGGTGGAGAATGTGTATGTAGCTAATTCAGTAGACTTGCAAAAAGACCTCAGAAATGCTAAGATATGAGGTGGGTTTGAACTTGGTGAGTTTAAGAGGCAGGTAAGAAGGCCAGTGGAGCTGGAGTATAACTTGCTTCAGATCCATGGTACAAAGCAACACAAGAAATTAGTACTATCTCCTTTTATCAGAGATCGGATTGGATTATCTGACTTTGACAAATCAGTGCCAACTAATTTTGGACCTGCTGAAATTATTCTTTATAGCACATCTTGTAACCACAATTTTTTTTGAAGGATAGGTGAATTTCCAGTGATTTTTAAAAGAACCATACAACTTAGGTAGAAATAAAAACAAGCAAGGCAGTGAGACAAGCAAAAATTGTTTAAAAAAAAACACACAAAATTTTGGCATCCTAGATAAACAAAATAATTCAAAGAACTGAAGGGATTGGTAATAAAAACAAACAAAAAAACAAATTTAAGATTATAATGAATAGTCATATTTAGAATTCTGTGTATCATGGTAGAGACAGTTAACATTCTTCTTTAACATATTCTTAGAAATAGCATCTGACAATATATCAGCTTTTCATCTAAGAGCATTCTAATTTGAGATTGAATATTAACCAAATATATGACATGGAGGCCATCAAAAATATATCATGACAAAAATTAAATCATGCATTCTGCATTTATTTAAAATAATTTTTTTGTGAGTTCTTTATAGTTTTTATAAAATTGCAATATAGCTTTCTTATACAAGGAATCAAAAAGTATAAGTTCATTTATTCAACAAATCTTTATTAAACACGAAGTACATACTGGACATTACACTAATTGCATGTATTTAATCTAATTTAAACTTCACAAAATATATATTTTAGTGCATATTACTATTACTCACTTTTTCAGATGATGAAACTAATGCACAGTTTAAAAAATGGCTGAATAAGAATTTGAATGCAGGTTATCTGAATCCAGAACCCATTCTCTTTATCACCAGGCTATACATTATGTAACATTAGTTTCTGATCTCAAGGTGTTCAAATTAATAAAGAAGACAGGCAAATGAAAAATGACAATATATTGGAGTATATGGAAAATATATTTCATAGAGTGCTACAGAAGCATTTGGAAGAAGTAGCTAGCTCAGCGAGGGACTTGTCAGAAAGGCTTCCTAAAGAAGAGGGTAGAATAAGAATTGATATTTAAACAGCAAATAGAAATTCACCATGAGAAGATCAGGTGGGAAAAGTATTTTCAGCAAGGAGAACAAAACATTTATTGCAAAAGTATGAACCTAAGAAAGAAAGCATTGGGGAAAAGAAAATATTTGAAGGGGAAGAATAAGATAGGTAAATGAGATCACGTTTTAGAAGGTTTTATCCATCTTATTATGGAATTTTAAAATGACAGTGGCTCTTTGTAAATATTAAAGAATCTCAAAGAGTGGAGTTAATAATACATACATTTGACAAGTATATCGAAAATAAATTGAGGGTGAGAAACAAAATGTACATGGACAATAATGAGCAACTGAATTAAGATATTGGCAATTGGGTTAGAGAAGTAAGAGAAGGTTCAACAGTTATTGGGAGGAAGAAACATTTTAACCTAGAAAATAAACTGATGGATAACACTAAACAGAGAGAGTATGTAGAATTAAAGTAGTGACTTTAAGAGGGCTAAACTTTCACATAATTTTGTGCTAAAATGCAAGAAGTGCTGAAAACATGAGGCTATGGAATTTGACGTACCTTAAGTCAAATCATGACTCTACAGTTTCTAAACCGTATGATCACATGCAAAATACTTCAATTCTACAAGCCAAAATTTTTTTATACCCTCTTTTTTAATGTCTTCCAGTCAATCCCAATGTGCTAACACTTCTATTTCTTAAAAACAATTTGAGACTATAACTTATTGGCTTTTTTAACCCTGTGTATCTTACCTGATCTGCAGACTCCTCTTAACAGTCTTCTTGGCCTCTAATATCTTCTCATTCTAGTCCATCTTACACATGCCATCTTTCAAAACAAAGAAAGATAACATTTTTCTTTGAATAACACTGACTTCAGTGTGGACAATGTGTATAGGGAGATAAGAATTGTCCAAGGAGATTAGCTGGTATTGTTACAATTCTAGAAGTGGCTCGATTGTTCAGAAAAGATAGACTAGAGATGTAGCAGCAGACGTGCACAATGTGGATGGATTTGAAAGACTCAGTTCTGGAAAGCAAGGAAAGAAAGAAATGTGTGAAAGATGACTCCTTGATTTCTAATTTGAGTTACTGGATGAAAAAAGACCAAAAGAGATAGAAAGTTGAGTTTGGTTTTGGACAAATTGATGGTGAAATGATTCTCAGAGATCCAAGTGGATATAGAGGAAGTAACTGAGTCTGAGTCTGAGTTAGAGCTATATATGAATATGCAGGTGTCTGTGAATTTATAGATGTGGATAAGATTGTTAAATAGTGAATATATAATGGAAAAATCAAAAGACTATGACATTAGAATGCCAACATTTAATGGTAAGTAGAAGAGGAGGAATCTACAGGCACATAAGCAGTAGCCAGAAAGGTAGAAGGAAAACAAAGAGGGTAGAGTGTCATGGTTGCTGCCAGAAAGACTGTTTCTAGGGTAGCTACAACATTGATCAATACTGAGCAGCGAAGTAAAATGATGTCTGAAAAGTTTCCCTTGGATTTAGCAAGATTAATGTCATTTAAGGCCATTAGTGGGTAGTTTACCCCTGGAGTAAGGGTTATGAAAATAAAGAGTGGTTTGAGGAGTAAGTTCAAGATGAGAAAAAAGTAAAAATAACTAAGAAGTTGAACTGTGAAGAAAAGGAACAAGAGAGCTAGAGATAGAGATGATAGAGATAGAGATAGAGATAGATAGAGATAGAGAGAGAGATAGACAGAGATAGATAGATAGATAGATAGATAGATAGATAGATAGATAGATAGATAGAGAAATTTCTCTCTCAAGGGATATAGGTGATGTAAGAAAAGAATGCATTTAGTTGTGAAGTTTATCAGTGCCCAACAGAGCGATGATGGTCTGAAACAAAAGCAAAATGTACGTACATTCCTAATACACTTATCAATATATTCTTCCATATTTTGAAGCAAGTGTTAAAAGTTAATACAAGTTTTACAATAACATATAATGACTACATATAAAGCACCTAACTACCCAGTCTGTTTGCACACCATTGTGAATCCTTGTGAACTTACACTGCACAGGAACCTGGGGACTGTCAGATGGCAGGAATACTGTTGTTTGTGTTGCACAATAACATGAAGTCATAAAGCAGTCTATCTTTATTTAAAATTTCACTGTTTTATTTATTATGCATTTTAAATAGTGCATTAAAATATCATTTATATTGATTACTGAGTTTATTAACATTCTTTAAGTTTTATACCTGAATTGGGTGGCATACTCACCTCACTTTAACAATGAACTTAGTCCATAAGCAAGGACATCTGGTCAGATAATTACAGTTAATAGTGGGGATGATGGGATTAGGACTATTCATAATTTAGAAAGTACATTAAGTCCTTAGGAAAGAGCTGTAAATAGAGATGATATAGCTAACATGAAAGCATAATTAAAGGAACATTCATTTATTCATCAAGCAGAAAAAATTTAAATATTCAAAATACTAATTTGAATTTTAAAAGCTCCATATTTACTTTTCTGACACAATTTCTTTCTAAAGAATCCTGCAGTTGAATTTTACTTCAACACTTTGTTCGTAAGAAATCATACTTACATGAGTCGAGAAGCATTAAGTTATAACATATTCATGAATGAGAAAGAGGGGTGACTTTTAATGTAATTTAATTAGCACTTAGACTAAATTTGGGTGGGAGACTATAATTCAGTGTCACTTTATTATTAATTTTGAGTCATGTCAATAAAATGTAATCTTATGACAGAGATAGGTGCTTGATTGTTTCTTTGGTGCGCAAAAACACGATAATTGTGCATATGCATTTTTTTATTAGCACCTCTTTTTTCCTGAAACCTGAAAATATAAAACATTTTTGCTGAGATTCTTTTAACAGTATCTTGAATGCTTCATCTTCATTTTGTTTATCTGTATTAAGTATTCCACTAGAATAATGTTTGGTGTTTAATAAGTGTATTACAAGTCAAACTCGGATCAGTGAGTTTGCTACTTTATGATTCTCATTCTGAGCTCCTACTCTATCTAAGTATATAATCTGTGAAGATAAAGTTATATATTTAAGAAACAGGTATTCTTTTTCACTAACTATTTTATTAGTTTATAAATCCAAACTATTCAAAATTGTTTGCTTGGGTCTTCTTTTTAATTTCTTTAAAATTTTATGTACTTTTGTTGGGTAGTTAGGTAGCCTGAGCCACAGGAGTGAAGGCCCAGCTCTGTAAGCATAGAAATGACAACACTGACTGTCAAACCCAAAAGGCAACCCTTAGGACCTCCCAGCAAAAACTAATTTTTCAAATAACAATACCCCTACATCCTGGAGTACAAAGAAATAAATGACCATAGCATAGCATCTGGTTTAGGCCAGCCACAAACGCTTGCCCAGTAAAAACTACTCTGTCCTTCTTTTCACTGAAGCCTCATTATACTATCATTATAACGTCATACATATGCCTAGAAATTTATAAATCTAATTATAACAGACTGAATTCTGGGTAAAGAATGCACAGTTGACAATAGGCTAAATAACAGCCAACTGTCAATCAACATAACTTGACACATCGATCAGCTAGTAACCACCCTTGTAACATCCCACCAAGGCTCAGATATACGACAGACCTCCCCACCTCTACAAGGCTACAGCCCTCTCTGGTGTAGCCTATTTCTCTTTTGAAATGTACTTCTATAAATCTTACTTTTTCTCAACTTCGCTGATCTGTAATAAATTAAAATGTTACTGAACAGCTCAAGTGTGAGACTTTTTCTATGTACTCCCTTGTTATAGCTGACATCATATTTTCAAGGCAATATGGCTTTGGACAGCCCAGCATACGTTCTTTCATTTGCTGGCATTTAAGGGAGTTAATAAATATCACGCATTGCTTCTACTCTTGTATTCAAAACTGGTTGAGAGATCAGCACAGCAGTCAGACAATGGAAGTAAATATTTTAACTTTTTTTTTTCTGATAAATGCTTGTCAGAAATATGTGTTTTTAGCTCTGCACAAAATGGACAGTGGTACCCTAGAATTCAGCAAACTTAGAGGTTGCATTATACATTTCTAAAACATCCCTGGGGGTGGGGGTCCTGCCCTATAATATAAATGACATGGAGAGGATCCCATTTCTTTTTTTAAGTCATCTATCAGGAAATCCATGGCTCTTCCCTGGAGGGACTAAGTGGTGATACAGAGACTAGGAGGATTTCTTTAAAGATTAATTCTCAAAAAGTGATCAGAAGATCTCTAAGGCCTCCTTTTAAAGGTCTCCAAGGTCCTCCCTTCCAACCACATATGTGTGTGAGGCTGCATCCTCTTCAGGTACTTAAACTAAAACAATAAATGCACCTGAGTGAATGAGAAGACAATCTAAAGATCCAGCTGTCTTCTATTAAGTTAAAACATTAAAGGTTTGCCAAAAAAAAAAAAACTAAAATAATACATATTATCTCGCTAATTTTTTTGGTTTGAAAAATGTAATTATTTTATAAAACTGTTATGTATGTAAACATGTTAAAATTTATTATTTCTGTTAACCAATAATTACATAATTTTTAAAATTTTTCAGTTCCTTATACAGCAGATATAACTCATAGATCGAAAGTTCTTTGGTGACCTCAGTAATACTTAAAAATGTAAAGGTATCCTGAGACAGAAAGTTTGAGAATTATTGTTCTAATGGAAGATCCTTTATTTAGAAACATGAGTGGAAAATAACTATCTTTGTTCTTCTAATTCTCAGCATAAGATATTAGAGATATTTGCTTCATTGCAGACTATTTTTTGAGATGCTGATATACTAATCAAAAGTATAAGTTTTCATCAGATTTTTCTGAACAGATATTGGTAGTCTTCAACATTAGTTCATGGTAAATATTGACTAAAACTCTCTTATTGACCAAATTCTAATCTTCTCTGAGCCCTCTTTTTAACTAGGACTCAAATGTGAACTTCTGTGTCCATCCTGTCTTTGCTGGACCTACACTGCCCAGTCGTAGTGAGTATTCTGCTAAGTCAGTTTTTCAAGAACCCAACTATCCTGGATATCTAATCTAGTTCCTTATCCACTACCTCTGTTGTATAAGTCCTTGACCTGCCTTTAGCAAGAATTCTGTAAAGCCAGTTTAGCAAGGATCTTCCTATCCTTGAATTTTTGTCTTAGTAACTTTTAATTCACAGACCCCCATCACCCTGCTCCATACCTATAAAGCCTCACATATCCTTGTATTTGGACTTGAGCTTGATCTCTCTCCCTATTGCAATACTCCTTTGCAATAGTCTTGAATAAATTCTTTATCATTTTAACAAGTATTAAAATATTTTTTTCTTTAATACTATTTGGGGTAAACTTTAAATATTATTTGCTAACCTTGCTTTTCAGTATTATGTAATTGGCTTAAACCGAGAAACATGAAAACAACAAATTGCTAAAAAAAAGACGAGTTTCCCCTAGAAAACTTTATTTCTTTAACAATTTTCAATGTAATTTAACTGTTTTTAAAATTACAACATAGTGATATCTTTGAAAAGACCCAGGAGAAATATCTCTCAGGTCTCAGTAACAAAGAACATTGTACTTATTTTAACTCACTGATTTTTCTTACATTGTAGAGGTGGTCAATCAAATCCTTATCCTCAGACATCCTTTTGCTGACTGCTAGAATGTTTAGGCCATATTTGTATTCCTCTATTAAATACTATTAAGTACTGCTTAGCATGAGGAAGTTATTGTATGCATGCTCATTTAGGAACTAAATGAGCATGCATACAATAAGTTCCAGTTTATCTTCTTCACTCTCATTTTGTTCTCTATTTACATTAATTTATTCTGTTATCTACCCTATCTTTCTTGCTTTTGTTTTTTTAAGCCTTTTAAAATCTTTTCTAGAAACTGACAAATTTTCAAGAAGTGGTTTAAAAACAGTAAGCTGAGTAAATCATAGTGGCTGAGAAAGCAGTAGTTTTGAACTCATCCCATATCTACATTTTTAGTTATTATCTTCCTGTATTTCTGGGTTAGAAAACAAAGGAAGAAACAAACCTATGTAAATTTGCAAGGCTAATGTTTTTAAACTAATTAAACATGGGGACCTGAGGGTTTTATTTATTCCCCCACCCCATAATTATTCTAGGATAGCTCTGTCACAGAGTGCTGCTACTTTTTCATTTGGAGATTTTACAGATTAGTGATATAAATGCAAATATAAATGAAAAGATTTAAAACATCCAAATTCCTATCTTGACTCATTTACTAAAATATTCTCCCATATTGTCCTTTTTCCTCCCTCTACACAAAAGGAATTCATTTATTTATTGAAAAACTCATTACATATGCTTATACAATGTCAATTAGCCATGATGCAACAAGAATTTTATGTTTGAACTACAATGAATTTCTAAGAAAATCTGTTGTTTTCTAGTCTGAGGCTGCAATTGGAAAGGATCCAAATCATTACCTAAATTTACATTCTATTGTTATGCATGAATCTTTTTACAACTTTCTATAAGGTATTTAGAAATAAAAGTTTTATTTTTTTCTCTTTGCTTCCCTTGTGCTAAAATCTTTTTATATAGCTAGCACTTAGGGGTAAAAATCTAAATTGGAGGAGAGGGACAGAACTAAATCTCATAAGAAACTACATGGAAACGAAAAAAATTGGTTGGAATCAGAGCTTCCTTGCAGTATCAGAAGAGAAACAAAATTAAAAGTAACAGTAGAATCTATGCTTTGCTATAAGAGTATTTGCATTTGCATTAGCCAGTTACATCTCTATAATTTTTGTATTTGAAATCTACTTCTTTAAAAATACTATTTATTTTATAATGAAAAATCAAGCAATTAAGAAAACACTGTGGGGAAGAGGAAAAATTCCCCTTTCCCTCCTCTGGTTCTTTTGGCTGGTCAAATAATCAGATCAACAGGAGGTGGACTGACAAGAAAAACTCAGATTTAATCTCATGCGCACTTAAAACCCACATACCTAAGAAAGTCAGTGACTTTGCATACATAAGAGATTCAGAGGTAGAAAGGGCCATTGAGGTATGTAAGACATTCTGAGCTAGGGATAAGGTAAGGTGCCTTGGGAGCTTAAAAATGTCATTGCTAGATGATAAGAGCAGATATTCAGTAATTAGTAGTTTGCCTGCCCTATACATAGGTGAAAAGAAGTTATCTCTGATAATCTCTTATGAGCAAGGCCTTTAATTCAAATCGAGGTGGTTAAGGAAAGAGGGAGGGGGCCAGAAGTTTCTCTTGAGCCTGAAACCAAACTTGCCTTTAGCTCAAAGTAACTTGCATTTTACTGAGGCACATCCTGGGATAGCTCATTAGAAACCTACATTACCATAAAAGGTTACTGTCTCACAGTGTATCCCCCAGAAAACAGCCTCTGCTATCTGTGTGAAGGAGGTTGATGGGGAAGTCACACCACAAAAATACTTGTAAAAGAATGAGGGCAGCAGGATTGGACAGAGAAAATTCTACTGAAATGCAGGTACAAGAGAGGCCTCAGCCAATCCCGCAGGGAGTTCTGGATCTAAATATACCTTCAGAGTTGTGACAAATTATCTCAGATTGAGGCAGGAGCCCAGTCTTTTTAGCTCCAACATGGTCAAGTCATTAGATGAGAGCTGACTGATAGAGGGAGACATAATCTTGGGCCAAGTGGTGCTTTTCATCTGAATGATACAAGCTGCTTGAGTGGTGGTCTTGGTCCCCAGGGGGCATTTGAGTAGCACACTGCATTTGTGAATGCTTGGAACCACTTGCTTTGCATAAATTTACTTCACCTAGAAAAGGTTTCTTAGGGTTTCTAGTTGGTCTCTTTCTCTAAGGAGATTTGCATGAAAAAGATTAGTAGAATAAACTATAGTCTTCACTTCCATGGCTGATTTTGAGGCCACAAGTGATACTCATCTTTTTTCTCCTTTACTATACATTCTAGATTTCCTTTTCCTAGTACCTCTGCTGGTCTAGATGGCTTACCTGATGGGTTAACTCTGATCTTCTTTTTGAGGTGTCTTTTTTCCTGCCACCATATCTCTTATCAGGTCATGGCTACTGTATCTGTTCATTTTCTATCACAATTGGGCAAAAGAATTGGGATCACTTGAATGCTAAACATTTTCTTCCTTGCCTTGTTTACCTTACAAGGACCCTACCTCCCCTGAGGGACTGTGTTAATTCCACCTATGGCAATGGTGACTCAGTTCCTCCCTTCCTGTTATTCTCTTTGGACAAGGTGCTCAAAGAGATGAAAATGCAGCTGCAGCTAAGTGTTTTATGAGAGATTTGTTATATTTCCTGGTGGAACCAGCACATCTAGACCTGCAAAGCCTAGACCAAAGGTAACAGACGCACATACTCATCAAGAGAATCATAGTAACGATGGTAAGTAAAAAGAACTACTTCTATTTACTCCCTTTGGCTCCCAGAAACAGGCACAAATATTCTATCTTCTGAAAATAGAACCACCTAAGCAGTGGTCCCCAACCTCTTTGGTACCAGTGGCCAGCGTTCCTATGAGAATCTAAAGCCTGATGATCTGAGGTAGAGCTGAGGCAGTGATGCTAGCACTAGGGAGCAGCTGTAAATTCAGATGAAACTTCGCTCTCTTGTCCACAGCTCACCTCCTGCTGTGCAGCCCAGTTCTTGAGGCCACAGACCTGTACTGACCATAGCCTGGGGATTGAGGACCCCTGTGTATAAAGATTGTTCATTGAATGTGTGTACTACATCTTAGAGAATGAAACCCAATTCTTGCAAGATAAAATCCCCAAGTGGCACCTGAGTTATCCCTTCAAAGGCTTTTCTATCACTCTGTCAGGCTCTCACCTTCTGGGAGGTGCAGTATGTGCTAGGACCAACAGATGCCATAGTTGTGGGGTCACAACCTCACCTAATTTGCACTAAAGTATGTTCTTTAGTGCTGTGATTATATATAGAATTTCATTTAAGAGGATCAAATACTCTCTAAACCTGGAATAGCAGTGCTGAGCTCTACAGATACAAAAGAATTCAAAGTAATTAACTTAATCCCAAGTGTCTAGTAAATCTCCTGAAAGGGTGGTTATATATTGGTGGATCAACGTTGTTTTTCTGTTGTTGGAAATTGGACATTTGGCAGCAGCTATAGATAGGTAATCTTTGGTAAGAAAAAGCTCATGCTATAAAGCCCATTCATAGCTCCACTGCTACCACACAGCTATATGTTCCATGTGCCCACTGTGCAGCTCTGGAGTGGCCAATGACAAAGACTGGTTGATGTCACCTAGCTAAATAATTTTTTCACATTCGTTATTTAACATCCATTCTAGTGCGGGTACTCTCTGGAGAGCTATGTGATACAAAATACTTAAGGTTCACTTCTACAGGTTTGTTCACATGCTCCTTCCCCAGACCTCTTTTTTCCTTCATCTCCAAATAATTCTCTTTCCAGACAAGCTATCCTCAAATGTTCATTGTTTTATATATTCTAACTTCAGTCCATTTCTCTTTTCTTGTAAAGGGGATGACAAAGTACACTGTCCAAAGATCTGCCTATTAGAAAGATTTTCTTTCACTCATGCCTTTCTGGCCCTCCCCCAAGCAGAGGTGGACTGTAGCTACTGTTTATTTTCAGCTTAAAAGCCAACATATACCAAGCTAACCCATCCTTAAAGAGCTCAGTAATTTTCTTCCTGTCATTTGATCTCATGAGACATCCTCTTCCCTCGCCAATGTGGTTATAGATATTAGTCTGAGGAGAGGTGACAGTGTGATAATGGTGAGTGACACAAGAGTTTTGAGCACCTGTTTGGGCAACTTACTTTTTCTTTGGGCCCTGCTCATGCTTGATCTTAGATGTACCACTTCTATTTAACAGTAGATTGCTTCTGACCTGGCCTAACTTATGCCTTGACAATATCCAGCTCAAGATAGTTCTTGCCGTATAGTAACTTGATATCCCCTGATCAGGCACTATGTCTTAGGACCCAGTAGCAAAACCAGAATTTCTTTTTGAATGGTATATAATTCTTTTCTGAAAATGACATGCTTTGCTTCAGAACTCTAGGTATTTTTTTGTAATTCTTTTACTATGGCTTTCTATAACCTTCACATGACATTATTTCTCATCACAGATGCCTCTGAAATAATAGATACTCTGTGCCATGTGGTTCAAATGCCAGGTCTGCTCATACTCTTGCCTGAATCTGCTATAGAAAATTTTTCTGGTCTAAGCCTCACTCAAAAGCTGGTAATTTTTTATGTCACTTGATAATAAGGCTAAAGAAGAATTCCTAAATGAAGAATATACTGCCTATAATTCCAAAGGGGCCGACCAGGCAATGTGCTTCTTTCTTAATGGTGGGAATGCAAGATGCCATACTTTGTTCTTTACTTTGAAGGTGATATCCCAGAATGCCCCCAAACACTTGACTACTAAAAAAGTCTCTCATGTGGAAGTCTCCGAATTCTTCGTAAGTTTTTTCTCATTAGCGCATTTCTTTTCCTTCATTTGCCCTCATCGAACCCACAGCTATCAGCCTAACACACTTAGTCACTTCCCTTGTTCTTGAAAATATTTTCTCAGATGGCCTCCAGGACACTCTTAATCATCTCCTAGTTTACAGTTCATTCCTTACCAGTCTCTTTGGTGTATTTCTTCTCATCAACCTGATCTCTAAACATCAGAAGGCCCCAGGATTCCCCTCTCAAAACACTTTCCTATCTATACTTAATTCCCAAATGATCTTCTCTAATTGCATGGATTTAAATACCATCAATAATATGATAACTCCCAATTTTTAAAATTCTTTCGAGGAATTCTCCCCTAAACCCTAGCCTGAACTATCCGACTGCCAATTCAGCATCTCCATTTGAATATATGAAAGACATCTCAAATTCAAAATGTTCAAAACTAAAATCTTCATTCCCCTCCTTTGTATCCCACTTCACACCCCCACAAAATAAGTTTTCTTATTCAGTCTACTCTATCTCCATCAAAGATATCTTCATTCTTCCAGTTGCTGAAGCCAAAGATATTTGGGCTATTCTTGAATCTTCTTTTCACTTACATTCTACATCCAACACATTAGAAATTTCTTTGAATTCCTGCTTTGAATCATGCCTCATATGTGAATACTTCCCATATCACAAGCTTTCTGGTCAATCCACCATCATCTCTTGCCTAAATTGTAACAGTCCCAAACTTGTCTCACGTTCTCCCCGCCAACCCTTGCACCAGCAGTCCACTAGGTTCCCAGAAGCCAGGATGTCTTTTACAATATAAGCAAGGGTGTGTCTTTTACAATATGTTTCTCCTCAGATCAAATTCTTAAATGGCTTTTTATATTAGGATCAGAATAAATTTCAAATGCATCACTGTAGCTTACATAGCCTGACAGTATTTGGCGGCTCATTATTTCTCTGCACTCATCTCTAAACCCTCTTAGCTCGAGCTACATAATTTCTCGTACACTCCAAGTTTGTTTCTACTGCAGGGTTTTGCTCTTGTTCCTTTTGCTTAAAATGTTCTTCCTTAAAACTTCTGAAGTCTTTTAAAGTGGTCCTTTGTAAGAGATGCATCGCCTAAAATAATACCTCATCACTCTCTATCCCCCTTATCCTAAGTTATTTCTCTTCATTATGACTACGTCCACTTGATGTACATTTATTTATTTATTTATTTATTTATTTATTTATTTATTTATTTATTTATTCCTTATTTATCATTTATTGTTTCTCTTTTCTAGAATGCAAAATCCACAAAAGAACTGATCTTCTCTATTCCGTTTACTATGGAATCATTGCACCAAAAATAGTGCCTGGTACATAATAAGATATTAATACATATTTGTTGAATAAATGAATGAAAATAATTTTATAATTATTAAAACAGTGAACTAAACATAAACTTCCTTTTAGACATAGAAATGAAATGTGTAAACTTTCATACAGCATATTATATTATGATATGTGTTTATGGTATGTATTTATTTTAGAGTATTTCTTATATTATGATTTTATTATATTTTTAAACATTAAGATGATAACTAGATAAGAGTTTTAAATATCATCTTTCACAGATTTTTAAAAATTTATTTATTTCAATTAGTTTCAAGTATACAGTACATTGGTTAGACATGAATATAGTTCATAAAATGATTCCTCCAATTGCTCTCTCCCTCCCCTGGCCCTTCACCTAGCCATCACATTAATGCTAATTGCATTCCCTGTGCCGTGCTCCCCTTCCCCATGCCCAGCTATCAACTCCTAATTTGTACTTCTTTAACCCTTTACCCTATTCCCTCAACCCCCCAAACCCCCTCCCCTCTGTCCGTCACCAAATTGTCCACTATATTGTGAGTCTATTTTTGATTAGTTTGTTCTTTTTGTTCCTTAGATTCTGCATATAAATGAAATCGTATGGTATTTATCTTTGTCTGACTTATTTCATTCAGCATAATAACCTCAAGGTCCATTTATGTCATTGCAAATGGTAAGATTTCACTTTTTTTTAATGGCTGAGTAATACTACATTGTATATATGAACCATTATTTCTTTATTCAATCATTTATTGATAGGTACTTAGGTTGTTTCCGTATCTTGGCTATTCTAAATTGTGTTGCCATGAATATTGGAGTGCATAGATCTTTACGAATTATCGTTTGGGTTTTCTTTGGATAAATACCCAGAAGTGCAATTGCTGGGTAAAAAGGTATATCCATTTTTAATTTTTTGAGAAACCTCCAGACTGTTTCCATAGCAGCTGTACAAATTTGCAATACCACCAACAATATATGAGAGTTCCTTTTTCTTGTCATCCTGACTAACACTTGTTGTTCTTTGATTTACTGATGTTAGCCATTCTTACAGATGTGAGGTGATATCTCATCATTGTTTTAATTTGCATTTCTCTGATGATTAGCAGCCTTTATCTTTCCCTATGTCTATTGGCCATCTGTATTTCCTCTTTGGAGAAGTATATGTTCAGGTCTTCTGCCCATTTTTTAATTAGATTCTATTTTTGTTGTTGAGTTGTCTAAATTCTTTATATATTTTGGCTATTAACCACTTATCAGATGTATCATTAATAAATATCTTATCCCAAACAGTTGGTTGTCTTTTTTTTTATTGGTGGTTTTCTTTGTTGTACAAAAACTTTGTAGTTTGATGTAATTCCACTAGTTTATTTTTTCTTTTGTTTGCCTTGCCTGAGGAGATAAATTGAAAAGAAATTTCTGTTAGTAATATCAGAGAGTTGACTGCTTATGTTTTTTTCTAAAAGTTTTATGGTTTCAGGCCTTTCATTTAAATCTTTAATTCATTTTGAATCTATTCTTATATATGGTGTAAGAAGATTATATAGCTTCTTTTTTGCATGTATCTGTCCAGTTTTCTCAGTACCATTTACTGAAGAAACTGCCTTTACCCCATTGAATATTCTTACCTCCTTTCTGAGCGTATATTTGTGGATTTATTTCTAGGCTCTCTATTCTGTTTCATTGAACAGTGTATCTGTTTTTATTCCAGTAACATGCTATTTTGATTACTGTAGCCTTATAGTATATAGTTTGATATCGGGTAGTGTGATACCTCCAACTTTGTTCTTCTTTCTCAAGCTTGCCCTGGACTTTTGTTTTTTTTTACAGCCCCATATAAATTTTAGGATTATTTGTTTTAGCTCTTTGGAAAATGTCATTGATATTTTGATAGGGATTGCATTGAATCTATAGATTGCTTTGGGTGGTATGGCCATTTTAAGAATATTAATTCTTCCTACCCATGAACATGGCATATGCTTTCATTTATTTGTATCTTTTTAAATTTCTTTTTTCAATGATATAATTTTCTAAAAACAGATCTTCTACCTCCTTGGTTAATTTGATTCCCAGGGATTTTATAGATTTTGGCACAATTATAAATGGGATTGTTTTCTTGATTTCTCTTTCTGAAAGTTCATCGTTGATGTATAAAAATGCCAATGACTTCTGAATATTTATTTTGTAACCTGCTACTTTACTTAATTCATTGATCAGTTCTAACAGTTTTTTGATGGAATCTTTAGGGTTCTCTATATATAGTATCATGTCATCAGCAAATAATTAGAGTTTTACTTCTTTCTTTCTAATTCGGATGCCTTTTAATTCTCTTTCTTGTCTTATTTCTGTGGCTAAGACTTCCAAGAGGAGTGGTGAAAGTGGGCATCCTTGTCTTGTCCCTGATCATAAGAAAAATGCTTTTATCCTTTTTCCATTGAGTATGATGTTAGCTGTAGGTTTGTCACATATGGCTTTTATAATGTTGAAATATGTTCCCTCTATTTCCACTTTGCTGAGAGTTTTTATCATAAATGGATGCTGGATTTTGTCAAATGTTTTTTCGGCATCTATTGATATGGTCATATGGTTTTCATCTTTTGATTTGTTATTGTGGTGTATCACATTAATTAATTTGCAAATATTGAACCAACCTTGCATCTCAGGAATAAATTCAACTTGATCATGGTGTACAATATCTTTAATGCATTGCTGAATTTAGTTTGCTAATATTTTGTTGGAGATTTTTGCATCAATGTTCATAAGAGATATCAGTTTATGGTTTTCTTTTTTTGTAATGTCTATGCTTGGTTTTGGAATCAAAGTAATGGTGGCCTCATAAAAGAAGTTAGGAAGCTTTCCCTCTTATTAAAATTTTTTAAATAGTTTGAGAAGAATAAGTGATAATTCTTCTTTGAATGTTTGGTAAAATTTGCCTATGAAGCCATCTGGTCCAGGACTTTTTTTTGAGGGGAGAGTTTTGATTACTGATTCAATTTCATTTATAGTAATCGGTCAGTTCAGATTTTCTGTTTCTTCTTGACTCAGTCTTGCGAGATTGTATGTTTCTTGGAATGTATCCATTTCTTCTAGATTGCCCAATTTGTTGACTTATAATTGTTCATATATTTCCTTATGATTCATTGTATTTCTGTGGAGTCCATGGTTATTTCTAGTCTTTCATTTATGATTTTATTTATTTGAGTCTTCTCTCTTTTTTCTTTGATGAGTTTTGCTAAGGTTCTGTCAATTTTGTTTATTCTTTCAAAGAATAAGCCCTTGGTTTCATTTGTATTGTTTTTCTAGATTCTATTTAATTTATTTCTGTTCTGATCTTTATTATTTCTTTCCTTTTATTCACCTTTGGCTTTGTTTGCTGTTCTTTTTCTAGTTCTTTTAATTGTAAGATTAGATTGTTTATTTTTCTTTTCTTGTTTCTAGAAGTAGGCCTGTATTGGTATGAACTTTCCACTTAAGGCTGCTTTCATTGTATCTGATAAATTTTGAGTTGTGTTTTCATTTTTATCTCTCTCTAGGTAACTTTTGATTTCTTACTTGATCTCATTAATAACCCATTCATTATTCAGTAACATGTTATTTAACCTCCATGTGTTTGTGCATTTTCTAGTTTCTTTTCTTGTAGTTGATATTTAGTTTTATACCATTGTGATTGGAGAAGATGGCGATATGATTTCAGTCTTCTTAAATTTATTGATATTTTATATGTGTCCTAACATGTGGTCTATCCTTGAAAATGTTCCATGTGCCCTTGAGAAGAATGTATATTTTGCTGCTTTGGGATAAAATGTTCTGAAAATATCTATTAATTCCATCTGGTCTAGTGTGTCATTTAGTTCCATTGTTTCCTTGTTGACTCTTTGCCTGGAAGACCTGTTTATTGGTGTTAACGGAGTGTTAAAGTCTCCTACTATGAGTGTTTTACTGTTGATCTCTCCTTTTATGTCAGTCAATAATTGCTTTATGTAGTAGGTGCTCCTATGTTGAGTGTGTATATGTTTATTAGAGTTATGTCCTCTTGATTTTTCAATCCCTTTATTATTATGTAATGCCCATTTCGTCTCATGTTATAGCCTTTGTTTTAAAGTCTTTTTTTATCTGATATAAGTATTGCTACACCAGCTTTTTATTTTTCATTTTTTTGCATGAAATATCTTTTCCATTCTTTTACTTTCAGCCTGTGAGTGTCATTTGATCTAAAGTGGGTCTCCTATAGATAGCATATGTGTGAGTCTTGTTTTCTTATTCATTCTGTTACCCTATGTCTTTTGATTGGAGCATTTAATCCATTTACATTTAAAGTGATTACTGATAGGTACATTGTTACTGCCATTTTATTATTCATATTTGTTATTTCCATTTCCTTTTTTACCTCTTCTTTTTTCTACAGAAGACTCTTTAACATTTCTTGTAATGCTGCCTTGTTGGTGATGAATTCTTTAAGCTTTTTCCTGTCTGGGAAGCTCTTTATCTCACCTTCCATTTTAATTGAAAGACTTTCAGGGTAGAGTATTCATGGTTATAGATTTTTTTTTTCATAACTTTGAATATTTTTTGCCATTCTATTCTTGCCTGTAAAGTTTTTATTGAAAAATCAGCAGACATTCTTATGTGGGTACCCTCATAAGTAACCAGCTTCCTTTCTCTTGCTGCTTTTCAGATTCTCTCTTTGTCTTTGACCTTTGGTATTTTAATTATGGTGTGTCTTGGTGTGAGTCTGTTTGAATTCCTCTTGTTTTGGACTCTTTGTGCTTCCTGAACTTGTATGTCTAATTTCTTTGCCAGGTTAGGGAAATTTTCAGTCATTATTTCTTCAAATAGAGTCTCAATCCCTTGCTCTCTCTCTTTCTCTTCGGGTACTCTATGATTCACATATTTTTACACTTCATGTTGTCCCAGAGGTCTCTTAAAGTATCCTCATTTAAAAAAAAAAATTCTGTTTTTTTTGTTGTTATTTTGATTGGGTATGTTCAGCTATATTGTCTTCTAATTTGCTGATTCGATCTTCTGCTTTATCCAGTCTACTGTCGAATCCTTCTTCATTTCAGTTATTATGTTCCTCCTTTCTGTTTAGTTCTTTTTTATGATTTCTATGTCCTTTTTGTTGTTTACTATTTCTCTGTTGAGGTTCTCATTGTGCTCATGCATTCTTCCCATAAGTTCTTGAGCATTTTATAACCGTTATTCTGAACTCTGTCTCGATAGGTTGCTTGCCTCCATTTCATTTAGCTTATTTTCTGGAGTTTGTTCCTGTTGTTTTATTTGTAGCATGTTTCTTTGTTTTTTCATTTTATTAACCTCTTTGTTTTTGCTTCTATGTGTCAGGAATATTTGTTTCGTCTCTCAGTCTTGGCCAGATGGCCTAATGTGGAAGGTGTCCTGTGTGGCTCAGTGGCATACTCTCCCTCATCTCTTGTGCCAGGAGCTCTGGACGTGACTTTCGTGTGGGTTGTGTGTGATCTTATGTTTTTGCCAAGCTCTTATGGTTGCTACTAGATCAGTGGGTGGGGTTAACATTCAGGTTGACTAATTGTGGAAATTGGCTGCACCCTCAGGATAAGAGTTGTTGTGTGGGGGCTGACCCCACTGAGTGGGATTTGCCCTGGCAAGCTTGTGTACCTGTTGCAACCACCCTTTGTGCGTATCACTAATGGAACTAGTCAGGAGTTGCTCTGTTGTAGTCTACTGCCAGCCTCCAGATGTGTTAGTTTTGTGGCCCCTTGGGAGGGGCTCTCCTGCAAGCCATGGTCAGCTGTTGCTTTTGATTGCTCAGGGATACTTGGTGAGAACTACAAAGCAATCTGCTGATGGTTGCTGCCTATGCTAGATCTAGTCTGCCATCTTCCCCACTATCCTACAGTAGATGTTTTAATTGCTTATCTGTTAGAGGTGAGCTGAATCCAGGCACAAATCTTGTACATGGTCATCCTGTTGCAGAAGAGAAAAAGAGTAAAGGAAATGATGCAGGCAATGATGAGCATCATGGAAAGGCTGATGAAGAAGGAGGCATCTTTGAAGGTTCCCAAGGGCAACATGGATAAGTCTGTGAAGATGTCCCTGCAGGTCATCTCCCAAGAGTAGCCATTGCTGATGCAGTAGGGGAAGAGCCCAAAATAGCCAGCTTGCAGGTGTCCACGCCATCTTCGATCCAAGAGGGCTGGATGAAGCACACTATGTTGATGATGACAAAGTATATGGTGGAGATGACCCACAGCATGCCAATTTCTTTCACAATTTTTTTTTGGCTCTATAATCCTTTATGCAGTAAAGGTGGTATCAAACTTATGTTTACCTAATTACATTAGAAAGCTTTTCTAGATAACTAGACTATGAGACTAAAAAATTCCATTGCTATTGATATTATCAAAATGTACTTAAATTTCCAAAAGAAAAACTAGGTAAGTATAATATATTAACAAGAATTATTTACACTATTTAACTAGTGCTTCCTTGAACTAGAAAGACGATAAAGAAAATAAAATGTAGACAGAGCATTAAGGTAAAAAATGGTAGAAAAGAGGAAAAAATTGAACTATTCATTTCATCTTAATACTAGTTAGGAATGTAGAAATTTAGATGAGCAGTAAAAATAGGAAATAACAATAAGTCTAAAAATCATTATTTGGAATATTGAGCACTCACTATGTGCTAAAAATCTGTGAAATGCTATTTTAGTTTGTTTGGGCTGCTTTAACAAACTATTACAGACTGGGTGGCTTATAAACAACAGAAATTTGATTCTCACAATTCTGGAAGCTAGAAGCCAGACCAGGGTGCCAGCATGGTAGGTGAGGATTTGCTTCCAGGTTGCAGACTTTTCTCTGATTTGTCACATGGTGGAAGTAGCTAAGGAGCTCCCTGGGGCCTCTTTTATAAGGGCACAAATCTCACTGGTGTTGCCCTCATAATTTAAGCACCTCCCAAAGGCCCTACCTTCTAATACTATCTCATTACATAGTATTTTTTGAAACTGATGATAAAAAACATTACCTGTGATTATAAAACAAGAGAGCTGAGAGATATTTTTAATGCTTTCAATAGTTTGAAACTGTTCTTCTTCTAGCTGATAATGCAGTAAAACACTTATGAGCAAATCTCTGAGTAGAAATCTTGAGCATTACCATAGTTCAAGCTGGTTAAGAGAACTGCTCAGATAAAAAAGAAATACATACATTCCTCCAAAGTTAGAAACAGCTGGGTAATGAAGTTCTAACGGTATATGTTTCATTTAGGCATTTGAACTTTCTAAATTTCCATTCAGACATTTATTTTTAACATTTTAACCTAGAACAGGGATTGTTTCTTGAGATGAATTTAAAACACCATTGGAATGTTTCTTCAGTATGCAGAGATTAGGACTGAGTACTTTAGGTGTCACAAAGAAGTAAGATTTAATCACAGGTCCTCAAAACACCTTATTTAAAAATATTAATCTTTAAAGAATCTAGTCTTTAACATGCATCAAATGAATCCACACTGGTCCTTGGAAGAGATTGCTTTGTGATGAGAGGCCTTAAAAGAAATTACGTTGCATGGAATGGGCAGCTCCAATCATTCATAAGGGCATATGTCTTGATGTATAGCACAGACTATTCTTTTGTTTTTCTTAATCTAATAGTTTCAGGCTTAAAGCATTAGCCACATGAGGTCACTGTTGTTCATACATGAATTATAACTACTGGATAAATCTTGATTCTCCTGGTTGAGTGGTCTTGGTATCTATGACTTGAATAAACAGAATGTATGTGGTGAGGGGTGGATAGAATATTGTGTAAAGTATACTTTAAAAATTTATTAACTTCTTTAAAATTCTTTTATGGGTAAATCTTTGATTATTTTCAACAAATCCAGAATTTAAAAATCTTAGTTTGATTAAGAAAAAAGAAAGAAGATTTAATAATATGTACAAAAGTTTATTTTGTCCTTAGAGTAATTCTGAAATTATCTGCATATGACACTCTTAGTCATTTAGTCTTCGCTGGTGGTTTTTCAAGAGCATGCTAAAGTTCATAGTTTTACCGACAGTCAATTATTGTGAAATATCTTTAGAAATATAAGAAATCAATTATATATTATTATTTAGGTAGCATATTTTAAATCCATGGACCACACCATTGATGCTGTTACTTTCTTATAGTCAGAGGTCCATTTTGAATTTTGAATTGAGGCACTTCAGAGGTGTTGTATTAAACCATGGACATAGAAATACTAGACTTTCTAAATAATGGAACATCCTAGATATAGTGTATATTTACATCGTAATTGTGTGTGTGTGTGTGTGTTCTTATCTAGTTCTCCCATGGTGCCACCAAAGTTAACCTTGTCAAAGTTGCCAACAGCCTCTATGATACTAAGTTACATGGACCCTACTTAGTCTACTCTTTACTGCATTTCTCAGGAACATTAAACAACTAATCACTCCCTCATTCTTGAAATTCATTTTTGTCTTCTTTCTATAATGCCACCCTCTTCTAGTTTTTCTCCTACTTCAATAGCTGTTCTCTGTCTATAATACTCAACCCCTAAATATTGGTATTTTCTAGGTCTCGCTTGAATCCTCTCCTCATCTCTATTACCATCCCAAGTGATCTTATCCATTTTCAATTTTAAAATACCATTTATATTCTGATGACTACCTAATATATATCTGCAGCCCAGTTTCTTCTTTTTAGCTCCAGACTAGCATATCCAAACTGCCTAGTTAATAGCTCCCTTGAGGTGTCACACAGACATTGTACCTCAGCACCTAGTGCATACCTGGCATATAGTGGCAGCATAATGGATACTTCTTGAGTGATTTAGTGTGTGAGTGCACACATGTATTCTGTGTGCACCAATTCATGAATAAGTTATTTGTGTTGGGGTTATCTTAATTCACTTATGTGGCTATGAGAAGAAGCGTGTAAAATAAAATGCTAACATATATAAAATAAGTCTCTAATGCTCTTCTCTGTGCCAATATTTTTTGCAGATCATTGGCAAACCATAAAATATATGCTCTCTTATCACATAAAATATTGAGAGTCATAAGGACTGGTAATTGAATTTCTTCCCTTGGTCACTTTTTCACATTCCTGTCTAAATGTTCTAACATCCCTTCCCAACTTTGTTTTCTCCATTGCCTTTTAGAGTTCCACTGTGAAATAGGGTTTTTTATTCCATATACTCCCTCTCAAATATTAATGAGAAAAAAATAAATATTATAATAGCATCATTAAAACACTCACATTTTTATCACAAATATTTCCATTTAATATTTGACTATTTGATTATTTTTAGAATATTTTTTAAAAACAAATTCACCAACTTGATTTAGTGGAGGCATAAATGATAAAATTTTTGTGAAGATTAGATAAAGAGAAAAGAAAAATTATTTATTGATGACTATCATTCAGCATTTTAATATTAGTATCATGTGAGATAAAACTAATAGATATATTAAATAGAATAAAATGGGTCTGGTACTTCTTTAGGGTATTTTCAATGTTAGAGAGTCTACTTACCTATTCATTTCTCTTTGTATGATTAGTAGGCTAATTAATTTTGAAAAGCTATATTTGGCAAGCCCTTATTAAAATAGGATTATGTAGTCTTGATTGTCTACTTTGTGGGACCAGAGATGACTAATGAGAAAAATACACTAACTTCAGATTTTGTTAAAGTTTCTCACTTAATGAGTTCATTCTGGATGGTTAATTTCAAGACTTACTTCGGCCACTAACTTTTCCTCTTTTCTATTACTGTAAATTATGATATACTGATATCTTTATCCATTGATAGTCCTCCATAAGATTCAATTTAATCCTGTTTCTATTTATAAGTTGTAAGCATTAAATTTTCATCCAATGCGACATATGTTGAAGTCATATATCAGGGCACTTGACTGTTTTATGTGTAAATACTTGTAAAATTGATTGACATTTCTAAGGATTAAAAATGATAAGGACATCATTATTGCCTAGTATTTTGTGTTCTTTTTAATATTTATAATATTCCTGGATGTAGAGTGAACAATAACATATAATAAATCTTTTTTTGATTTGTAAAATAACATTCTTTTCCTGTTTGGTAATAAATATACTTTCTTACAAAGAGAAACATTTTTCACCTTTCAAACCAGTGCTGTCAATTAGAGACAGAACATAGGACCTGGCATGACAGATAATAGCTGTCCTTCATGGCATTTTTTTTCATTAGTTTCAGAAATTACTGCTAACCTAGCTGACATCCAATTAAAGACACTGGGAAGAAGCAGAAGTTAGAGTCTTCAGAGATTGTTGATTATTAACACGTGCATGTGCGTGCGTGTGTGTGTGTGTGTGTATTTGTTAGGGTGTTTTTAATACATATCTATATCCACTGCAGGTAGAAGAAACAAGTAGATGGTATTCCAGAAGAGTTATTTTTTCTCTATGATTTCTAGATTAGAGTTGCCTGGTTTTTATTTTAATATATAGTCAAAATGTATATGCTGTGGTTGCTGTGAGATATAGTATACGTGCTTTGGTAAATTCTATTATTCCCAATTTTATGTTGTCCTCACTGTAAGAGATTATATTTCCGTGTTCTATTGACATTGGTTTGGCCATGTGACTTGCTTTGGAAATGATGTTGCCACATCCTAGCAAAAGCTCTAAGAGCCATTGTGTGGTTTTGCCATTGATTTTTTTTCTGCCAGCACACAAACAGTATTTAACATTAGTGAGCTCTATTTCAATTGAAATATTATTGGAATTATATTAATAATACAGTCTACCTAGATAGGACCTGATCCTTCAGCTTGGGTTTCAGGTAGCAAAAGTGTGAAGCCAAGCTGTAGCTGACCTGCAGTTGAGACATAACTGAGTAAGATATAATCTTTATTGTTGTAAGCCACCAAGAGTTTCAGGTCATTTGTTAACATATAAAAACTTAGTGATCGCTTACTAATATGTGTACATAAGCCTCCAGTTTATGTAGTTCATAACCCAAATAAGTGTTATTCTACTATCACAGTTAATTTTCATGACAATAAACAGATCAATTAATATACTTTATGGTTTTAAATGTTTGTTATTGAAACCAAATGTAGTTAACCTGGTAGGCAACCATTTTCTTTTTAATACAATATTTTATTTTTATTTATTTTTTATTTTTTAATTCTACAAGTTATTCTTTCATGATGTAAGACCTGCCTACCTCTATAGGCTCATTGTTTTCTGTTTCTAGGTTTCTTTCTATTATATTCCAGTCACTCTGGTTGTCTTCCTGCCTTTGGGATTGATAAGTGTGTTTCCTTTTGGGACCATTAAAATATTTATTTATTCTGCCTAGAATAGTTTTCTCCCTATATATACTTTCATGACTACCACCTTCACATTTTAGATCTCAGGTCAACTTTTATTTACTTAGAGAGGTCTTCCCTAACCATCCTCCTTAAAGAAGGATTACTCCGCCCTTGGAAAAATATTTTTATTGTGTATTTTCTTACCACTACCAACTACTAGCCTGTGTATGTGTGCTGTATGCATATATGTGTTCAACTTATTGTTTGTTTGTTTGTTTTCAGTAGAGTTTTATTTTTCCCTAAAGGCAGAGACTTTGTCTTTTCCATTACTGTATTCTCTATATTCAGAATATTCCTGGCACATAATGAATGCTCAAAATATAGTTGCCAAATATATGAAACTTTCTCTCTATTATGTTCCCTAAGCTTTGCTGGTTTTCTTCATACACATGCATTCACCAAGGCATTGATAATAGTGTAAGGAATAAAACACCAGCCCTCATCTTTAGCTCTACAAACCAAATTATAATTCTGAAGGAATAAGAAACAGAATTGATGGTGTTGACGCAGCCCTAATAAATAGTGTCAACTGAGAAACAATGCAATAAATAAGGCGACTTAAAGCTACTATAACAACTGTATTACAGATAAAGTTGATATTAGAGAATGTATCTGCAGGAAAGTGAGATTCCTAATACTGAATTAGGCATGACTGAATCATCAGAGCCTCCTTATACAGGAGGTTATATGAAAAACTTAGGTCATAGTGTATTCTTAGAATGAGAAACAGATAGGCTGCATAGGCCTAGTTTCTTCTTTTAAATTTACTACTCAGATTAAGCCCTTTTTTCTCCCCTGCAGAGATGTGAATAAGAGGGCAGAGCTAGGCATCAGTGTTGTAATCATGGAGCTGTCATCAATAGACAGAACATAACAAGTAGTGAAGAAGCACCCCCAAGTCTATGACTAATGCTGTGCTTTTTAAAATGCATGTATTTTTATAAGATTAATGCTCATATGCTATCTTTCCTCATCCTTAACTTTTCAAAAAAAATTTCACTAATCACGTGAGTAAAAGAGGTAGACGATAATGTTTATTATTCTAGACCAAGATTCAATGGCTATAACTTTAGGGAAAACTAGTAATTTTTAAGAGTAACTTTTATAAATGTGAGCCTTCAAAATTATCATAATAAGACTAACATTTGAAATGTATTTTAAGCCAACATTTTAATTCTATAAGCACTTATATGAAAGCTGAAATGGAGGAAATATCCATTTTATTGAAAAATGATTGCTTATTATGACTAAATTTGGAAGCTGTACATTATTTACCCAGTGTGATAGCAGACATTAACATGGCCATTACTAAAAGAAGGTCTTAGCTTCAATTTTCTCTCCTCTAAACATTACAAAATGTATTGAACATAAAGTGTTTTGAGCTCAGTGCAAACTTATGTTAATAGTACTATTTTCTTTTCTAGTTTAAAGCCAAATGGTTCCAAAATGTCTTTGGAATTTTATGTTATTTTAGTTTTCAAAGGTTTTTAGCATCTATAAATGGAGATTATCACTTATGCAAAGTATTGTAATGTATGATTAATGAAGAAATTAGTACAATGTAAGTTTTAGGAGTAAATGGAGAGTTTGCTGAGAAGAAGCAATGACACTGTACCTCAATTTCATCCCTAGAGAAAGATTGGTACCATCATGATGAACCTGCTCTTACTGGCCATTTTCTGTGTCCTACGTTCCTTCTCAATATCTCCTTGACTTTGTCAGGTATCTTTTACTGAATAAATCTCATGTCATTACATAGATTAATTCTGTGATCTTTATTAGCTAGATTAGGAACTCCTCTCAGTGTTTTTAACCAGGCAGATATTTGCCTCTCCTCTCCCTGAATTATTGCAGGATGGTGAATTGTATCACTCCAGGCATACATGACACCTATTGTTAGTTTATCTTAATCCAATATCTAACATGAGTAAAGTGTGAAACAACAGAATTACAGCAGCAGGAGCATAAATGATGCTATGGCCTCTCTGGAGACTCAGAACCATGGACAACAACAGCACCTGTCAGCAATGCAAACCCCATCAAACTGTGGGTTCAGGAAAACTTCAATATTGTGTCTTCAGTCCACAGTATGTGGTAGATGTTGGTTTGAATATGACCTTCTCCACAGACTGCAAATGATATTATAAACATTTTTGCAGGTTGTGAGGCTGTGTTTGTTTGTCCATAACAAATATTGTGATGTGGTATGGTTAGCATGTTTGTAAGTAGGGAGGTATCAGTTTGATGAGCTTTCAGGTGGAGCAGTTATTACAGGTTTCATAGGTTTAAAAATGGTTTGTTGGCCTCAGACATCTTAGATGTAAGCTTTCATATGATGGTCAAGTAAATTGAATCTACTATCAAGTGCTGGAATTGTTTGGTCAGTAATAGGTCTGGGATTAGAATTCTATGATATAAGAGCATAAGAAAGAAAGTGAGAATTAAAGAACTTTAAAAGGAAATGTGTGTTTTTCTATAATTAATTATGCAGTACCCAATAAAATAATATGCAAACAGTTACTGAAATGAGGTTTTGGAAATTTTTACATTATTTGATATAATTTTTCAGGCATTATATAATGTAATTACTGTGTTATTATTCCCACATTACAGATAAAGTTACACAGGGTTAGAAAAATTAAATGAGAAGTCTACAGGTGCATAAACTATAAATAGCAAAGAGGCATACTGAATGCAGGGCTGGCTGACTCCAAAGCCCATGTTCTGTATATTGTCATACCTTCACATTTGCATTCCTTTTTCTAGAAACTTTGTGCTAGTACTAGAGAGCTGGACTTTGAGCTCTACTCTATCTCTTCTAACTCTTTTGATCTTCTTCAAGTTGCTTAATCTCTTCAAGCTTTAGTTTTCTGAACTGTAGGATGGGGATAATAGCATCTATTTCAGATTCAGTTATGAGACATGAGTGAGAATGTATATAAAGTGATTAGTACAGTGCTTGAACCCTGATAAGCACTCATTAAATAGTAGTAGAAAGAAATAAAAAAGAACAGTAAAAATTATGAGACTTTGATGAGAGAAATTAAAATTATACAAGTAAATTAAAAGATATTTTGTGTTCATGGATTATAGAAATTACTACTGTTAAAATGTTCATACTACTCAAAACCATCTATAGATTCAATGTAATTCACATCAAAACTCCAATGACATTTTTAACAGAAATAGAAAAAACAATATTAAAATTTTTATGGAACCACAAAGACCACAAATAGCTAAAGCAATCCTGAGAAAGAACATAGGTAGAGTCATGACACTTCTTGATCTCAAACTATACTACAAAGTCATAGTAATAAAAACAGTATAGGGTTGGCATAAAAAAAGACACAGACCAATGGAAAAAAATTAAAAGCTCAAAAATAAACCTGTGTGTATGTGGTCAACTAATATTTGAAAAGGGAGCCAAGAATACTCAATGGGGAAGAATAGTCTCTTCAATGAATATTGTTGCAAAAATAAGAAAAACTTATGCAGAAGAATGTAATTGAATTCTTATCTACAACACTCACAAAAATTAACTCTAAGTGCATTAAAGAAACCATAAGACTCTTAGAAGAAAACTTAGAGAAATGCTCCTTGACAGTCTTGACAATGTTTTTTTGGAGTATGACACCAAAAGCACAAGCAACAAAAGAAAAGCTTCTGTACAACAAAGAAACATCAACAAAATAAAAATGGCAATCTCTTGAATAAGAGAAAATATTTGAAACCATATATTTCATAAGGGGTTGATATATAAAATATATAAAGAAATCACAACTCGAAAGCAAAAACAAAATAAACAAAAAAAAGGGCAGAGAAACTATACAGATATTTTTCAAAGAAGACATATAGGCAGTCAAGAGGTACATGAAAAGGTGCTCAACAATATTAATCATCAAGGAAATGCGAATCCACAATGAGATATTACTTTATACCTGTTAGAATGGCTATCATCAAGAAAACAAGTGCTGGTGAGGCTGTGGAGAAAAGTGAATTCTGATACATTGTAGGTGGAATGTAAATTAATACAACCAGTATAGAAAACAGTATGGAAGTTCCTCAGAAATTTAAAACTACCATATGATCAGCAATTTCACTTCTGAGTAAATAGTCAAAAAAAGATTAAATCAGGATCTTGAAGAGACATATACACTCCCATGTTCACTACAGCATTATTCACAAAAGCCAAAATATGGAAACAACCTAAGTGTCTGTTAGTGGATGAACAAATGAAGATGTGGCATATAACTACAATGGAATATTATTCAGCCATGAGAAGGAAAGAAATCCCTCCATTTGCAACATGCATGGGCTTTAAAGGCATTATACTAAGTAATATAAATCAGACATAGAAAAAGACAAATGAATACTCTATGATATCTTTTACATGTGGAATCTGAAAGAGCTGAACTCATAGAGAGTAGAATGGTGGATACCAGGGGCTGGGGCTAGGGAAAATGGAAAGATGTTGGTCAAAGTATACAAATTCAGTTACACGATGAATAAGTTTTGGCCACCTAATGTACAGCATGATGATTATAGTTAACAATAGTGTATTATATACTTAAGAGTTGCTAGGATACTAAATCTTAAGTGTTCTCATCACAAAAAAGAAACAGTAATTATGTGGCAATACAGGTGTTAGCTAATGCTATAGTGGTAATAATTTTATAATATATAAGAATATTAAATTATCCTGGTATATACTTTTAACTTATGTGATGTTATATATCAATTATAGTTCAATAAAGCTAGAAAGAAAAAAAGGAAGGAAGGAAGAAAGAGAGAAAGAAAGAGAGAAAGACAGAAAGAAAGAGAGAAAGAAAGAGAGAGAGAGAAAGAAAGTAAAAAAGACAAGACTGGGTATAAATTGAATAATTTGATGCTAAATTCCTAGGGGTTCATCAATGAGAGGAACTCTGTAGCAATATTTTTTCTAAAACTATTATTACTACCTAATTTTGACTCAAAGTCTGAATTTCACATTTTGTTTGTTTTTAGCCACATCAATTTTCCAGGTTGTTTTTACCCAGTGTGGCATTATATTATTTGGACTCAGAACATGCAGAAATATGTCAAAATAAGTGTTTTTAGTGTATGAATTTTGCTGTAAATGATTTATGAAATATTTGAAATAGTGAATATTTGTGTGTAGGTAACTTTGAAAATGCTTTATAACCTGTTGATAATTATGTATTTGTAGAATACCATTCTACTGCATTAAACTTTTATCTATAACAATGTGGTATGGTTTTTTCTTGTTCTTGAACAACCAAAACATTTAACAGCTTATGATGTTTTTCCCTTTAGCAAAGAAAAAAGAAAACTCCAAAATTTGTTTTTACTTGGTTAAAGTTTTTCTTTAAGAGCTCTTTACAGAAACAGCTCTAGCTAAAAAGATTTTAAGCATAAGACAATCTGACAAATTTGTCACAATGCAAAATGTAAAAAGTAATTAACATAAGGCATTTCACAAAAATACATGACAATATAAATGTCACTTGGCAATCAAATCTTGAAATTCTGTAGGAGAAAGAGGAAGTAAAAGCATTTGGACTTCCATCTTCATAGGAACCATGGGCCTATCATAATTTGGTATTATGGTAATCCTGCTAGAATAAATACAAATAACTCTAAGAACTATAAACATCCAATAATTTTTATTATATATTAATTATACAAATATTTTCCTGGCTTTGCCTTTCCGCCCACATCATAAAACATTCTCTAGTGCATTATTTTAAAATGACACTCTTTATTCCCACATTGATATCTAATTATATATTGTCCTTCAAATAAACATTTAATTCCTATCTTTTCATTCAGTCACATTTTAACAGGAATATGTGAAAACCCTAATAACTTATGTCTAAGTATAATCTCATGTCTTAATACATTTAAACAAGGCATAATGAAGTTATTAAGAGACAAAAAAGTGTTCCATGTTTTATTTAGAAATGAGGCTTATGATATATTTGGATCTGAGCTATGGCGATACATGTGTGACTATAACAACTGATATAAAAAGTATATTTTTTAATTCTTAGAATTCAAATATTAAAATATTTGCCAAAGGATCTTAGAATTGAGTACATCATATACATTTACATTGGTGAAGGGTTGAAAAACTGAGGTAAACTACATTTATCTAATATGTTAGATTAAAAATTAACTTCTAGATGCCTTGGCTTTAGTATACAACATAGAGCAATAATTTCTGGCTCTAGTTTTTGGTGGCCACCTACAACTACACTCTCTTCTTTTCAAATCTTTTTAAGCACAGCTGCTATGTGAATCTTCCTGGGGCACAGCACTTGTTATTTTTCTGCTTGAGGACTATAAAGGGTTCCTTATTGCCTACTCAATAAAGTCCAAACTCTTTAGACTGACATTCAGACCTGCCATTCCAACAGCATTGCCTTCTATCCTCCTCCAGGCTCCTTCATTGCAGCTAAACTGACCTATTTGCTGAGTCTGAATCTGTAATGTTTCTTTACCTCTAAGACTTGAGTCAGCTTAAATATTCTCTTTCTGATTTACCTAGATGGGAGAAACTTCCCCTTATCAGAACTGCCATAACACTTAGCTCTCACCTCAACTGCTATATGGTTGTTAATATATATATTTTTTTGCTATAGTAATTTTTAGAATCTCTCCACCCCATTCCAAATGTTAGCCCTGAAGGCAATATCTGTGTTTCACTCACCTTGCAGGTATAACAATTTTATTCCCTTTCTTCTGGCTGTTCTCTTCCTGTACCCCACTTTCTATTATTGTGCCCTCTTGGGACAAAAATACATTGTTTAGAGGAGGTTTGCTGACCAAGCAGGGAGAAGAGAGAAAACTCATCGTTTCCAGCCATTGAAAAGATGGTAGAAAGTGGCCGAAGTAGTAGTAGACAAAGTGTAAAGTGTTTCTTCATCTCTTTCCTACCTGCTCTAGTTGAAGTTGAAATTCTTGCATGTTGCATGTAGATTAAAGGCAAAGCCTGTAAGAGAATTGTTGTTGCTACATTTCTCACTCCAACCCCACTGTGGGGGCAGCACACAGCACAGTAAAATTGGCAAGGGGATGTAGTTGGACAGAGTGAGGGCCTGGAAATAGTTCTCCAGTGTCTCCTGGACTCCTAAGTCATGAGGACATTTTCTATGGCCCCACAAGAGGATTCTTAAGTCAAGCTGGTGGTTCTAGCTAGAGACTTACAATGACAATGTTGTGACACCCACAGAGTTGGTTTTTAGGTTGAACTACATGATGACTAATGACAATTTTATTGATTCAAAGTTAGTGCCTATGTGGTCGTGCCAAAGAGGCATAAATGAAGACAAAAATACTATGAAAAGTATCCCTAAGACCATTATCAGAAGATATCAAAGGAACACCCGTATTTACCACAAAGGACCTGGGTAAAGCTACCTGGAAGTATATCAAAATCACCGTTTCTTTACAGGGTAGTTTCAGGATGAGCAATGAAATCTGAATAGACTTATAAGGAAGTCACAGTTTTATACTCCAACTCACAGCAAAAGAAGGTGCCAAATGCCTTTCTGCTTCATCCATCTTCAGATTTAAAAAGGACAATTTGAATTCAGTATCCCATTAAAGAATTCACTTCTCTTTCAAAAAAGCGAAAATATTTAATTAGAATACTGTATATTATGAACATCTTAACTTTAAAAATAACACAACTGTATTTAGGGATTTATTTTTCTTTCCTCTAGAAAAAACATACCACTGTGTAAAAATTTTGAATTAATCCTACTGTAAGTACACTACATCTAGTTTCCTAACATTTCTCATAGTCACGTTCTCATATTCTATTAAATTGGTATTTATTAGGGTTGTAGAAGGATAAACTGGGAAAAGCACAGCAAATAAAGAAGTTTTACAGTAAGTACATTATCTGAATAGATACTTTGAAACTGTAATAAATCTTAATTATATTGAAAAAATGTAGAGTACATATTACTATTGCTCACTAAAGATGAATCATGTGTTTATTTTCATTCTATTGAATAGTTTAAATACTCTATTCCTCATCTCATAATTATAGAAAATGAATTCCAACTTTTAACTGGGTCTTGAGGAGTAAAGCCAATTGAATGGATAGAATATAGATTCTCTATTTGCCTAGTTCATAATATGTGAAACCCAAAATCAAATTATTATTAATCAATTCATATTCTGGTTAATTCAGAGTAACCCTTTCTTTTTTATTCAATCAGCTGTTTTCTCTAGATTTTAGTATAAAGGTAAGTTTCTAATTGTGACATAATATCATTAATGTCTAAATTTTAATTTTTACTTATTTTAATTTTCAAGAAACAATGAGTACCCTTTAATTATGATTTAATAGTTAAAATAGAGATTTGAAAACATGGCCCTCAACTTCTTTGGCATTCCTCCATGAATAGGTGGGGATCTAGGTCTTCCTCCCTTCACCTTGTAACTAATAAAACATGGTGGAAGTGGAGCTGAGTGACTTTTGAGGCTGAGCAATGAAAGACAGTACAGCTTCTGCCTTGTTTGCTGGCAACTTATGCTTGGAGCTCTTAGCTGCCATGTAAGAAGTCAGACCACTCTGAAGCAGCCATGTTTTGAGGAAATCAAGCTGCAAGGAAGAATAGATCACATGATCACATGTAGGTAATCAGTTTGGCAGTCCTGGTCTTTAAGTTTTTCCCATGTGTCAGGCATGTGAGTGAATGAATCTTCAGATAATCCCTGTCCTCAGCCATGAAACCTCTAGCCTTGGAGCCCCAGATAGTATGGAGCAGAAACAAACTTTCCTTACTGAGCCCTTTCCAAATTCCTGAACCACAGAATCCAGAGCCTAATAATATCATTGTTTAAAGACATTATGTTTGGAGTGGGTTGTTACACAACAATAACACTTAGAATACTAGGCTTATACTTATATTTATTTACCAATTCTTCATGTTAAAACAAAAATCAGCACAAATTAGAGGAAAATAAAAAAGGGTGAAAATATGGCTTTTCTAATCTCTGACAAATATTTTATTTCACATATTGTATATTCTATATGAGACAATTTACTAAAATAATACTTATAACTAAGAGTCTTACATTTGTAAAATAATTGTATTAATATGCCTTAGAATATCTCATATTTAATTTGACTAAAATGTTGCAAATATTCAAGTAAATAGATGTAACTGATCACCAGCAAATAAATATTGAGATTCCAGCATATTCAGGGCACTTTACTTTATATTATATAAAATTTATATAAATTACAAATTAAAATTATTTAATTTAGAAGGATATAACTCAAATGGTATTTAATACAAAAACATGACTTGTTAGACAACTACAGCTCTCATCATTATAATGGCATGATCTGTCTACTTGGCTTATCAACATCTCTTCAAAGTATTCTCTGAAGGCTATTTTGGTCAAATAGATAAATGAAAATAATCTAACATATGCAAAAATGTACCTACAAGTATAAATGTTATAAAATTTATAATACAAAAACATTGGAAACAAATTGTATTGGTTTCCCATTGCTGCTGTAACAAATTACCAGAAATTTAGTGGCTTAAAATGAAACACACATTAATTATATTATAGTTATGACATAAGTCTCACTGGGCTAAATTCAAACTGTGAACATGAATGCCTTCCTTCTGAAGGCTATGGGAGAGAATCTGTTTCCTTACCCTCTATAGCTTCTAGAGCAGCAGTCCTTAACCTTTTTGGCCTCAGGGACCAGTGCTCCTATGAGATTCTAATGCCTGATGATTTCAGATGGAGCTGAGGTTTTCATTCTAGTGCTGTGGAGTAGCTACATATACAGATGAAGCTTTGCTTGCTGTCCCACTGCTCACCTCCTGCTGTGCGGTTCCATTCCTAAGAGGCCACAGACCGGTACTGGTCCACAGCTCTGGGGTTGGGGACCTCTATTTTAGAGGACTCCTACATTCCTTAACTCAGGGCCTCCTTCCATCTACAAATTCAGCAATGGCAGGCTGAATCTCTTTTCACCTTGAATCTTCCTGACCCTTCTTCTACTACTTTCATTACCCTTTCCTCTGCCCCCCTCAGCTGGAAAACATTCTTTTTGTAAGGGTTTAGGTAATTAAATTGGTCCCATCTGGGTAATCCAGGCTACTTTCTTCATCTCCAGATTTTAAATCACATATTCCAAATATCTTTTGCTGTGTGAGGTAACATATTCACAGGTCCCTGAGATTACAGTGTGGCCAAATTAGAGGGGCCATTATTCTGCTCACTACAAAACCTGTATTTCTAAGAAAAAGATATGAATTAAATAATTGAGATACACTCTTACAATGGAATGTTACATAGTCATTAAAGCTGTATTGTATGCAGAATAATGGTAATTAAAAATCTTAAAATGTTAACTGTGTTAGGCACTATTCTAAAAGCTTTACATTTTGACATTTACTTAATTCTTCCAACAACCCTGACATTTGTGCATTATTACTCCCTGAACCCTCCTTTATAGAAAAGGAACCTAAGGCAAGACAGCTAAGTGATTTGCCTAAGGTTACAAGGTTGCTAAACAGGAGAGCTTGGACTATGAAGTCAAGCTGGCTGCAGAGTTCATGAGCATAGTAGTTAATGAGTCAGCCATATGTTACTGATCTATTGTTAAGTAAAAAAATGTTTAAAATCTATTATGCATGGTATAGCTCAATTTTTGTAAAAAAATAATTTGTGCAAAAATGAGAGATAATCTATTGGTGAAAAGATATGATTACTTTCTTTTTAAAATTTATTTTGAAAATAGTTTTTATTTTCCAAACAAGAAAGCAAATACAAGTTAGTATAAAATATTCAATGAATTAAATTAGTTGACTTTGCAATTGTAAAGATAATTGCTGCCTTTATGTTTTTAGACTATAATGAAGGAAAACTCAGAATGAAATGATCCATGGTGTTACAAAGTCTAGCTTGAGCTTTTGCTCTTGCTGAAACGACTGAGTACTGAGCAGACAGCAACTCACTTTGTGGTTGTGTAACTATAGCATTCCATGAGTTGTTCTGAGAGATAAGTGAGATAACCTTGAAATAACCTTAAAAATATTTTAAAGCAGGATGCTAAGGTAGCCAGATGGAGGTGTGTAACATGTAACACATTCTCCCCACAGAAACAGTATAGTTAATAATAGTTATGTTAACAGACTAGTCAAGGAAAGTGTTATATAGCTGAATAGGATATAGCTTTATTTTTCAATGAAAGTTCAATCAACATTTCAATTTGAGGTATCTCTTTCCTTTATATACTGCTACAGAACAGTTGAGATTCTCTTTATAGTCTTTTCTACTAAGGCTGTAGGGTCAATAGGAAATGGAACAAAGGCATGCCTACCTTAAGGCATAGAACTGAGTTCCTAACTTGGGCACCTTTATATAAATCAGGAATTGACTATACTGTATCTAAAGCATGTGGCATAAATTTAGAGATAACAAAATCTGATCTTAATAAAGCTAGGGAAAAAAGAGATAAAGTGTGATTATTCTAAATATTTTAAAATCATCACTTCTCTATGAAATTCCAAAAGAATGATGATGTATAGTAGTATAGTAAAATGAATACTAGTGTTACATACTATCATATAATACATATAGTAGGTATAATATATACTATAAATAAATATATTAAAATATAAAGGAGTATAACCCAGTGGTTTGGAAAGCAGATTTTGATGTTCTACTGACAAGCTTTCAAACTCTAATTCTGCTGAGAACATGTGCACCTGTGATTAAGATTCTCGATTTATCTAAACCTCATGGTTTCTGTATCTTTAAAATGACCAAGTAACTCATCATTTTCTTGTGAACAATGAAGAAAATGTAGGTATAGCATGTAAGGTTGTAGATGCACACAATAAATGCTCAACACTGAACATGTATCTCATTCACTCTCTTAAGGAGAATATTGTGCCAATGATACCAAATCAGAAATAAAAGCCATTGTGGATTGCCTAATGTTGTTTCTCAAGTGGCAGCCCTGACAAATATTTGAGTGAAGATGTATATTTTGGAGATGGGGAAGCAGATGACTGGTAAAGGAGAAGAGATAGGAGGCAGGAAAGAAAGAGAACTACTTAAGAGTGCATGAATAAGCAGGTTACCACGATAGACAACTGTGGGGAAGTTAATGGTGTAGAGTATGTCTCGTGTTCCTGTCTCTGGGTTGAGAAGCTGGGGTATTTATCCACAAATACCTATCCATTATTGGGTGAGAACTGGTCTCAGGGCTGTAACTTGACTCATGTGTCAAGCAGTTCCTGTGGATAGAAAAAACCCACAGACAGTCCCAAGTATTTCAGAAAGAATGTGGGCATGTACTGAAAGGCAAGTATCCAGGGGCTAGGAGCAGGACACTAATAGTCAGCTACAGATAGCATTATGCTTCCCTTCAACCTATATAGCCCGAAGACTACTCAGACTTCTGCTAGTTATAGAGAAGCTACTTCAAGATTATTGATAGATCCACATAAATGCATTGCTGCAATTATGAATTTAAAAAGGCAATAATAGAATGCTTTTCACTAAATGGCAGCAGCTTTAATATTCATCATCAACTTACAGTTTTCTTTTTGTTTGGCAATACAAATATCTACATGCCCAGAAGCTACTAGATAGCTAATGTGTGTAAAGGCAGAATAATGACTAACATAAACATCTGGCACTAGATACCTCAAGCTTCAGTTTCACCAAGGGTTGTGGAGCAGCTTTTACCTGCCAGGCGTGCAGTGGGTAAGAGCATGTATTGGGATCTTGTAATTTCATTAAATTGAAAAGGATTTTTCAGAGAAAAGTCTATTTAAAAATGGGGAGATTAAAAGTAGGCATTGTCATTACAGTAATAAAATACCCGTATTCCACAAATGTAATAAATTAAATCCCCTTTTGGCTCTTTCTGATTGACAAAATATTTCTGAAAATTCAGTGTCACGCTTCTGGTCCCTATGCCCTATCCAATTCCTTTATGTTTAGTCATTCCGATATGCCATAATATTTATTCAAAGGAGGCAATAATTTGGGACCTTTATTTGTGGTTTCAAGCATAACATTATCCCACACAAATGCCATTTTCTCAGTAGGGCCAAATTCCATTTGCTACGGAAAGGTCTTTGCTTGATGTGCTTTCAACTGTCTTAATCTCTTAAAGGGGTGTAGAAAGAGGCTTGCTATTTAGTGTTCTAAACCGTTCTTTTATCAAGCTCAGCACCTCATTTCACTCAGCATTCCAGCATATCCCAACATCGTATCTTCACTTCCCTGGAAAGTGAGTCAGGAATGCTAGCTGAAGGGGGATGTCTAAAGGAAACTGGACCCTTGGATCCTGAATACCAAGGCCCCAGGGGCCGCCACCAAAACAGACTTCTTCGCTCTTCCGATTTCGGCCCGCAGGTGGCAGCAACGGGCCCCGAAGCTTGCCTCTGCAGGTTCCAGGAACTGCTGCACAGCTTCTGGCCGGTGCTCCCCAGTCGGGTCTGCATCGACCTGCGGGAATCCTCACTCAGCCAGGACGGTCCGTAGGCCAAAGTATGAGTGCTAAAATTGTCTCTGATCCTTTACTTTCTTGGGTGAAAACCAACAACAATTACAAGCAGCAACGGCAACTCATCGAGTTCCTACTCTCCCCGGTTCCCAATTTCCCCACCAACTCCAGCAGCAGCCCGCTCCCTTTTCCAGAGCAGCGTGTCTGCTCGGTACTCTCCACGCTCCGGCCCTTGCAGTTTCACAGAAGTCGGGCGCTGAGCAGGTGGCAGCGCGTCGGCGGCCGGGGAACCCCTTCTCCTCGGCACCGACCCTCCGACACACGGGTTTTCCGTACGGTCGTGTTGCCTCGGCTGCACCCCTACTTCATCACCCCACCCCCTCCCCTAACCCTCCTCTTCGTCCCTTCTGCCCCAAACACACACGCACACACGCGTCTCGCTTGCCCATAGTGCTCCAGGCTCGGCTGTGGGCGCAGGACCGACACGAACCCAGCAAGCCACAGACATGCCGCCCGGACGCTTCGCCCCTCGGTCCCCAGCGCCGCCACCGCCGCAGCTGCCGCTTCTGCGCCGCTTCTTTTCGCCTAGACACTGGCGCCGACAGCACCCTCGGCGGCACGCCGGGCCGGGCTGGAAGAAGTTGACGTCTGGGGAGGGAGCGGCGGGGAGCAGGTTGAAGGATTTGTTGGAGGATTAACACATCTGGGCGAGGGGAGGGGCAGCGCCGCCGCCAGACGCGGCGCAGACCCCGCATCACTGCGCGCAGTAGCCGCCGCCGCCGCCGCCGCCGCCGCCGCCGCCCGGGACCGCGGAGCCCGGACGCCCCCTCCTGGCCCGCGCCCCGCGGGGCCCCGCAGCGCCGGGCGCAGAGGACCCGCGCGGGCAGCCGCCCCCCGCAGCCAGCGCGCGGAGAGCGTGCGGCCAGCGCGCGCTGGGCGGCGGCCGCGCCGGGGGGCGTGGGGCGAGCCGGCGCGGGGAGCGGCTGGGGCGAAACTTCGTGGCCAGATGCCCCAGGGCGCGGCGGCGCTGCGAGGCTACCGCTGCTGCCCCTGCGGGCCCCGGGCGCGTCTCTGCGGGCGGCGTCGCCCGCGGCGCGGCGTGTGCGGCGAGCGAGTGAAGGTATGTGTGGCGGGCGCGGCTGGAGCTGCCGCCGCCGCGGCGCCAGCAGGTCCTAATGCCTGTCACTTCCCAGGACGCTGGCAGCAGCAGCCGGGAGCCCCCGAGCCCTCGGCAGGTTTGCCTGTCCTTCCCTGCGATCTGATTGGATAAAGTGGGGGCTCGACGGTGGCCGACGTGGGACAGTCTGGCAGTGGCAGGGGTCTCGGAAACCATGGGTTATTGCAATGGCAGGTGCACGCTTATCTTTATCTGTGGCATGCAACTGGTAAGTGACTCTTGGGTCCTCTTATTCTGTTTTGTGCCTTTGAGATAGTGGGCAGGGGGGTGCCTAAAGCTTCTGCCATTCATTAGAATGGAAGAAAAAGTAAAAGAGAAAAGGTGACAGATATATTGCCTGTATTTAAAATGATTTCAGGAAGACGCGATGTGGGGTATGGGAGGGGTGAGCCTTTCTGCCACTACCTATTTCTGTCCCTCTGTAGACAGTTTGGCAGGTGCGGGTTAAACTTGTCTTTAATTTCTTTAAGCAAAGCAAGATGTAGCTCTTGTTCTCTTATTCTTTGCATTCCTATAATGTAACAACGTGATAGCCACATATAATTTAATATACAGGTGTTAAAACAGAAATAGGGAATTTTTTTACTTTTTTCCAAATACTAATTTTACATTATCTTTGTCTCTTCATTGACATGTTATTTTTCATGGACTGTGTTGTCTTATAAGTATAATGCTCTAAAAAGCGACTATGTAGGACAGATGGTATCCTTATAGCTGTCTGATCTGTAAGCCACATTGAGTTTCAAAGTATGTAGATTGAAGACGTATACTTAGATGAACTCTGCCACACCATTGCCTTAGACTGACCAGTAGCCTTTAAATCACAAATATTGCGAACAGTTCTAAGGAGAACTATTGTCTTACATTATGTGTGTAATTGTTCCTGAAATGGATACTGTTGTCTGATTCCATAGGATGGAGAGTTATGTGTACTTTTTGAGGAATGTTGTTCAGTTGTAAAGAGGCAAGAAGCCAATAATGGAAAAACATCTTGTCTCAGAATTTAGATTCACTAAAGGCAAAAGAAAGAGGGGCTAAGAATACTTTAGAGATGAAAAATGTACCTCTGTAAGTGGTTAATTTGAGGTCGGAGGTACTTGCTCACTCCTGTTATCAAGTAGCTTTCCCTGGAAAGTTAAATTAATCTGAAGAGCCACCTACGTTTCCAACAATTGTTTCATAAAGGCTGAAAAGACTACAAGACTGAAGGAAATTTCTGAGAACCCATTCAGGAAAGTGTTCAAAAGAGCAAGGGTTTGCTACTGAAACTGACAGAAGAAATCTTTAAGTATTCTTCATTGTTTATTAGTTGTCATGAAGCCCATGAGTGGTGGTTGCTGTTATTTTGTTTAGTTTTTAGCTGAAGTGGTGTTTTTCTTGTATATTATCTCAGGATGCTTTTCTTTCCCAGGAGAGGTGTTATGTTTTGTAAATTACTTAGGTGCTTGGTTTAAGAAAAATAATATAAACATAATTTTAAGAATATTTTCTTGATGATATGTAAACCACTTTATTTTTCCTACCACATGTTAATTTAAGTTTTGCAATAAAGGAGTTTTACTCTTAATGATAAAGCTAATCAGAACAATAAGAGAGTTTACTTTGTTAAACTACATTAGGGCAAGTGTGCCAAATTGCATAAATGTTTTCAAAACATTCTTATGTTTCAGAAAAGAAGACACTTGATACACTGTGTAAAATCTTACAACTGTCAGAATGAGTGGGTGGGTAAGAGCAGAGAATTCTTATGGTCTTTTCAATTTTCAATTTTAAAAATATGGTTTAACTTTTAATCATTTAACATAGTAGGGGTTTATTATGGTAAATGTAGGCATTCGATGTGTATGGCATTTTGTGTGATAAGTAAAACTTAAGAACTTAAACAATTTTAGAAAAACAATATACAAATAGGGAAGCTAAGTATACAAGTAGCAGGAAAAGGGTAAAGGTTTCTGTGAGTGTGTGTGTGTGTGTGTGTGTGTGTGTGTGTTCACGTGCATGCATACATGCAATGGTGTGTTGGAGAGATGTTATATCATTTATGAAACAGAAATTCTGAATCAAAGCTAGCAAAACAGAATTCACTGCAATTTAGAAGTATTCAATCTAAGCAAGTATACATTTGAATCCTAAGGTGTATTTTATTATAAGAATCATGAGATTTTTCTCATTCAGATTTACGTACCACCAGGATAATATAATTAGCAGCCATGTTCATGAAGATGCAGAACAAAAAACAAAGGATGAAGAATATCTAATTGGTTTGGCAGGGTGAGATGATCACATTTAAAGGACTTCAGAGATTTTTTGGTAATTGTTGCTTCTTAGAAATATAGTATTTAATTTTAAATAAAATACTTCTTTTGCAAATCAATAGTTGCAAAGCACTGAACAAAAAATAGGTGAATGTATATATTTTTTTATCTTAATAGGTCTTCAAAGACTTTTTGTCTTTTTGAGCCATTAAAAGATTGTTTTATAAGTAGACAGGTTTCAAGAATAAGTTATAACTCACGTACCCTGATTGACACAAAAGTTCACTCAGTTTTGTTTACTTTTGAAATGTGTAGTGTACATTTTTGTAACATGTGGGTGTTGTTTTTTGTAGCTGTACAGAAAAATCTTAGTTTATTAAAATTAATTGAATACAAAGGGTTTATGATAGAAAATTTATTAAATTTTTTTAAGTAGCTTTATTAAGTTTCTGGAAATATTTACCTACAGTTCTGTAAGTAGAGTGTACTTTCCTTACACTTAAAGAAATATTTGTCAACATAAACTTGCATCTAATGTTAGTAGATGATGAGGTAGCTTTTGGTATTGTGGAAATGGGTAACCTTATTCATCGGTTTGTTAATCAGAGCAAACATGGTGTTTTGATCCTGTTAACAAGTGAAGGGCAGAGACAAACCCTCCAGAGAAGGTTACCTGTCAAGATTCTGTAGCTTTGCTTTTAATTATGTTCAATGTGCTTTTAGTTTAATGTTTGTCCAGACTACAAGTTTGGACAAACACATTCTCTTAAAAATCAAGAAATTGGTTTATAAAACAAGAAATTAAAATTTTATACCTAGAGGTTTAGTACAAAACTTCCATTTTATGAAAAAGTGTCTGTCCCTATCATAAATTAAGATATTTGAGATATGTGGTTACTCTAACTTCAGATTTTAGGGAAGGTAATTCCTTTGAAAAAGAGGTGTGATCTCTGGAAACCGATTTGCTGCATGTGTAGAATCCAGAATTTAAGCTCATAATCTGAAGAAGGTAATTTTAAAAAAAATCATTGCTGTCCTTAATACTCAGAAACTCAAGATTTCAGATAGTAACAAAAATCATGGTATTTGAAGTGGTGGATATAGTGAATACAGGACAAGAACAATTTAACTTATTTACAACTTTTCAGCAGTTGTGAGAGTTTCAGCTTTTCAATGTTTGGTTGAATGAAAACTGTCCTTTATATAAACGCTGAAAAGTATTACTCATATTTCTCAGTGAAAAAAACACTCAGTTATATTATGGAAGAATAAAACTTATTTTACATGGAAGAGACAGCTTTGTTTTCAAGTACAGAAATTCAAAACCACCCACATTTTTGTACAGCAGATTCCTATATATGGCACAAAGCATATGAGCCATTAACTACTGAAAGTAAGTATAGATTTACATGCAACAGATTTACACTTGAAAATGCCATTCTTGCCATGTACTCTATGAAATATTCCTAACTTGGAGCAGGTGCAACTAACAATTAGGTTAGTACACATGTGTGTGCATCTGTGTGAAGAGGCACATTTTAAACTTAATTAAGAATGATCAGTTGCTTTCTATGCACAGTTACGAAGCATTTTCAGAGGTACACATTTATTAGAAAAGGTCATGAGTACATAGATGGACTAAATAAAAACAAATTTATTACAATTATGGAGTATTTTAGTGTTGTCAATCGTGATTTGATGCCGCATTCATACTTACATGCTCTTTGATTACTTTGTAGAAAACAAAGCATTACATGAATTGGCTTGAAATTGCTAGTAGAATCTTTTGATTATCCTAGGATACTTTTGACAAAAGTCAAAAAGTTTGAAAGTTTTCCAAAATTGTTAAACTTCACCTGTCACAAACCTTTCTGATCTGAGAGTTAAAAATTTTAGATTTGAATATCATTGTTAATAAAATCTTGAGGTAGTGAATCAATCCGATTCATGGAGAAGGCTAAAAATTTCCATGTGGTATTTTAGAAATTTATGATGTAAGAAATATGCTAATAGTCTGCTAAGTTATAATGTAATTTTCTTCTTTTTAAATGTTTTCTACTTTTGCACCCCTACATTTTGTCATGTATATGTGTGTTTGTGTGTGGTGTGTATTTAATTTACTCTTTCATTGTAATTTGGCATTACTTTGCTCTAATGTTTACCAAGAAAGATTATTCCAGTGTCCAGTTCTCCTTCTTGGTTCATAAACAAAGTGGCAGCTTTTTTTCTCATATACCCGAAGTTTCAGAAAGCCAATCTGTGCAGAGCTGTTTCCCTTTCTCGAATACAATAAAGGCTTGAATGGGCAGCATCCCCCATGCAGAAGGCCAAAGTCTTCTCTGGCATGGGGCCCATATGTGGGCAATGGCCCAGAAATGTGAATGGGCAATGCCACCTCCTTTTCCCTCTGATGCTACTTTACTTTGGGGTCAAATTCTCTAATTGCCCAGTCAAGAATGGCAGCCAGAGATGCCTTAAAATAGAAGGTTTTTATTTCTTGGTCTGTTTCTTTTTGTGTATGTGTGTGCTTGACAAAAGGAAAACCTGAGACGAGCACATGTTAACATTTCTATGTTTATACTGGAAGGAAAAATATTAAAATTATAATATCAATTGCATTAAATATTTGTATATACTACTAATAGCTAAAATTTCAAAGGCTATATTTTAGTTACTTAGTAAAACTTTAAGCAGCTCAGTGTAATCTTTCCAAAAGTAGCTTTGAAACTAATATTGCCAACAATGGAAATTACCATATTTCCATGTCTTATAACACACAAATGTCAGAAATTAAACACACACACACAGGACAAATATTTCTAGTTTGTTTTTTCACCTAGACAATGAACTCTTCCAATTTTAGCCCCCTGCTTCCTCTCAGAAACTTGATTATTGTTTATTTTTAATATAATAAAATACATAAAGATATGTTTATCTAGGGTTCTTTTTTCTCTCTAACAATAGAAATAGGCACTAAATATATTTACACTTGCTTCATTTCTGTAAGGTGGATATATTAGTGTATGAAATATTTGTTCTTACAAACCTCAAGAAGTTAAAGGATACTTAGTAATTATGAAGGCAATTATATTGTTTTCTTTCTCCAAATTAGGATGGCCAATGAAATTTATAAATTGGTTTCTCTTTTAATATTTCAGGTGTGTTTATATTTGAAAGCAGTACTTCATTTCTTCACCTTCATTACTTGCTTATCTTCCTGAAAGCAGTGTTTTCCCTTTTTTTCTTGGCTTACACTCTAAACAGGCCCTGGGTCTAACTGACAGAAACAGTCAAAACATTTAATCTAATTCAAGCTATAGAGGTTCTTTTTTTTAACCTGAAATAGGAGTAATGTGACTTCTAATACTAAGAATTATAACCTTTTAAATTATTTATGGATCACGTGCTAACTTTGATTCCCCTAAAAATAACTTTGTAGGCATTTTGAGAAGTTACAAATAAACTTTTATGTGCATTTTGAAAAAAATTAGCTTTTTAATTTTGTGTTTTTATAATTTGTTATGCTTCAGAAATCTAGCTTTGTAAAATAATAATAAAAACTTAATTTGTATTGGAAGCTTGTTCTAAGCTTAATGCTAAACATATGTTTTTTTTTACTGATTTCTTTCTAATAATCCTATGAAGTAGGTAATAGATATTAGTATCCCCATTTTACAGAGGAGGAAATGGAGCTCTGAAAGTTTAAGCAGCTTTCTAAGTCATCTTCTTAGGAAGTGGGAGAGCTTGCTTTCAAACGCAGGTGTGTCCGACTTTAGCCTGACTGACTTTGTGCTACCAGGCTACACTGCCTCCTTTCCATGTGACATAAAGCAACATCAGTAGCTTACATTTGTTTCACTAACAAAGGCAACATACACCTGCTAATTTCTGGTTGACACAGTAATCAACACAAGGCTAAGTAGACTCAGAGAGGGAGGGTTTATGTCAGGTTTTTGTCCAAACCTGACTGGCTCAGGTGGACTTGGGTTTCAAGACAATGAGATGCTGGTATATGGACAAGAAAATAAAAGGAGAAGCTGCCTCCTGCAGAGTCAGTGTCCCTTGCTGATTAAGTGTGCCCTGACATTGCAAAAACACTCTTGTAGTTCTACTCTAGAGAAATAATTACTGGTAATACGTTGTGTTTCTGTTGTTTAAGAGTAGAGGAAAAAAAGATATAGCTACTATGCATTTCTGACCGGTTATTGAGAAATAGCCTCTCGGTAGTGGCTTGGACACCTTGATATGTATGCTAAAAACAGTTTCCATGAGAAGAAATGTATTCATTTTTCTCAAATTTCAGTTCGATTTGAAACCAATCCTTTTTTTTTTTTAAGATCCCAAATCCTAAGTCCATCCAGACCACTTTTGGTGAGAATATTAGTTAAAATTTTTGTTGCTGGAAATGACTTTGGGTAATATGTTGTTTGAAATATGCATTGAATATCCTAGAACACTTCTAGGACTTCAGTGTGTATCAGAATCATGTGCAGGCCTTTTTCCTCACCAGCCAATGGGCCCTCCCCAGAGTATCTGATTCAGTAGGTCAAGGGTAGGGTTCAGCCCTAGAAGTTCTAAACAGTTCTCAAGTGACACTGATGGTGCTTGTCAGGGACCAAACTTTGAGAACTACTGGACCTAGAATATAGGTCTCCACTTAATGGTGTTATGTGAGAGCATGACCAGTTTATGAAATTCTGTAACCCAACTGGATCATTATCTCATTTTGTCCTTTGGACCAACTATGCCTGTTTCTGACTTATAGCTTAGTCCCTATTCAGAAGTTTAAAAAGAAAAATGGAAAGTCTTTTTACAGGATTTGTGTCTTTGCAATGAATAGAGATATAGAAAAATCTGAAAGTAATTCAGTGCCTCTAGTCTCTGCTCTTTATGCCTGGTGATGCTGGAGCAGAATTGATTCCTTCAGCTGCCTCTATTTGCTAGCCTAGCCCTTCAGTCTAGAATTCTGGAGAGTGGGTAGGGAGAAATTGAGAGAGATGGAGTGGGGAGGGAAGAAAGATGGATACTGAGAAAACACTAGACTAAGTACAAAGGCAGATTTTCCTATGCCCAGTCTAGTGCTTTTATACTGGACAAATACATAACTGTGACTTTGCTCTGGCCATTTATATTTCTGAATGCTATTTTCTCATTTGAAAAATATGGCAAATAATTCCTTACCTATTTACCCTATGCGACACTTGGGAGAATCTGGGGAGAAGACGTGCTTAAAGTTTACATGAAAGGCTTTATTGTTGTGATACTTCTGATACCTAGAAAATCTTTGTATTTATTAATAGTTTAATCTTCAGAATTGTTCATCTAGTGAGAGCAGGAGTAGTTATGGGGGTGTTTATATCTCATTTGGCCAGTGGCCATAGGTACAACAACTAGTTTCTTGTAGAAACTTTTTTTCTTCCACTACCATCATTTTTAGGAGACTTTATAAATAAGATTGATATCCCCTATCAATCTTCTATGGAACTTGTATTTTCAGAGACACATTTCAGCAAAAATTTTATTCTAGGTTAATGACGCAGTCTAAAAGTTAAAATATTAAATTATTATCTAAAAAATATTTAAGGGCTAAGAATTCTGTAGAGAAACTCAGTTGATTAAACAAGTGTCTGACAAATAGTAATACATAAAGATGTTTAAGAATATCAAATATTATGACATAATTAATTGAAGTGAACCTTGTTTTCAGATATTTGGCTGTTATTTTTTTATATGTGTACTTGAGTTTCTTGAAATTATGTTTCAGCCACTGAAATCACAACCCTTAACGTTGAAATTCAGTCAAGTCCAATTGCTGATGTTGCAAAGAACATGACATGTTGCAGCAGATTTCCAAGGATATTTGGAACTTCAGAACACCTGGCAGAGGGCATCTGCCGAAGCACTTTCTTTAAAAGCAGTGGGTGAGGAACAATGTCTGTATCCTACATCTAAAACCAAACTCTCTTCCAGCATCATACCCTAAATGTTTGCCTTTGCAGACCGGGTGGTGAGGAGTGAGTCCTTATACTGACTTTTGTTTTCTAATCAATGCATACAGTCTAAAACAGTAGCACATTTAAAAACCCCAACAATGTTTCATTCTTTGAAAACAAATGGGTCTTAGTTTCAAATGGAGGGATCAAATCTCTCCTGTTAACAGAAGTCTTTGTATGCCTCTGTATGATGCTAATTACCCAACAGAATAAGGAGGTGTTTCAAATCCTTTAACTGACAGCTATGTGCCACATGATGGAGGGAGCAGTGTTATGTCTGAAATGTTCAGTGGTAGGGAATTCTTATGGGTCTACTCAATATGGGCTTCTAGCCATAGGGATGTACAAGGCAGATCTTTCAGAGTATTAAATTTATAAAGGACAGTCTCTAATGGCACTGGGAAACAAACAGTGGGTAGGACTTCTACAAGCCCCAGTAAGGAGAGAACATTATAGCTTGGTGGTATGCTGCCTTCAGTGGTCTTGGCCCCTGGGGAAGGGGCCTGCTGACTCACCTTGGCATTGAGTACCTTCTTTTTTCTGGTACCTGCATTGGTGTGAGGCAGCTTGCTCTTGGAGGTCATAGTTCATCCCTGTGGACACAGAGATTCTCACCTCATTGTTTTTATAAGATAGGGATCATGAACCCTGTCGGATATGGTGAATCCAGGTGCTACCTGTTTGTTTTACTTGTTTACTCTGAGGTGCAAAGATGAAATTTGAGTTTGTGGATGTGCTTAACTCCAAGTATTAGGAGCAGTGAGTGAGCTACATGTATCAAAGCTTTAGAAGCTATTATGAATTTGATGTTACACAGGTGGTATATAAAGAGCCCTGGGTCTCTTTTTTTCTTTTTTCCAGTTTTTAATAAAGCTTGTCTGCAAATTTTATGATACTGAACCTATAACTTGTGATTTTCTAAAATATTGGAGCTATGTAAAGAATTATGTCTTTTTTACCCTTATCAACAGAATTAATTTTTTAGCAGGAGTTTAATTTTTTTCCATCTTTGATAAAATATGGTTCCATTTTATTCGATCAAAGGATGGTGGTTAAATTATGGCTATTGAAAGCATTTATGAACCTAAGTTTTGCTTTTCTTTTGACCTGGTATTAGAATTTCTCTCTTCTACAGTACTGGGGTCAGGTGGGAGTGACTGGCTCTTGAATGTCTAACAATTCAAAAGCAAATTACACTACTCTACATACAACAATGGATATTTTTTTTTAAAGGATATTCTAGTGAAGTCTGTGAAGTTGACTGTGAATTCATTAATAGTCTTCTTAAGAACATATTTCTGGTTTTATGTAAAACATTCCTGGGAAGTTCCACAGGCTCTTAGATATATGGGACAGTGCTTTTCTGGTTTACCATTTTATATTTTCTAGGATTAGATTTGTTTTTGTTCCAAAAAATATGCCCTAAAAATTAGGCAAAGGGCATAAGTTTAGTAAATGTAAATCTTGTAACAACAGTGTTTGGTGACCTTTATTTGTATGACTCTTATTTTAACCCTTAAGGGAAACCTGTTGATTTTCACTTTCTTTTCATAAGGAGGAGATAGTAGTGCTTTGAGTTTCTTCAGATAAATACCCAGAAGTGGGATTACTAGATATTGCTTTGTTTCTTGTTTTAGACTTAGTTTTAAAGTCTATTTTGTCTGGTATAAGTATTGCTACTCCACTTTTTTTTTTTTCATTTCTCTTTTCATGAAATATCTTTTTCTATTACTTTTCTTTCAGTTTGTATATGTCTTTCAATGTGAAGTAAGTCTCTTGTAGGCAGCATATGTAAGGATCTTTTTTTTTTATTATATCCATTCAGCTACCTTATGTCTTTCGATTGGAGTGTTTAATCCATTTACATTTAAAGTAAATATTGGAGCTATGTATAGAATTATGTCTTTCTTACCCTAATCAACAGGAATTAGTTTTTGTTGCTAGATTTGAGTTATTGCTACATAGATATGTAGATATTGCTATTTTATTTTTCATATTTTTAATCTTTTTTTCTCCTTCTTCTTAAAAAAGTCCCTTTCACATTCCTTGTAATACTGGTTTCGTGGTGATGAACTCCTTTAGCTTTTTCTTGTCTAGGAAGCTCTCCATGTGTTATTGTAGCATTATTTATAATAGCAAAGATACGGAAGCAACGTGGTGTCCATTAATGGATGAATGGATAAAGAAGAAGTGGTACATATATACAATTGGAAATTACTCAGCCATCAAAAAAGAATGAAATATTGCCATTTGCAACAATCTGGCTGGACCTAGAGGGTATTGTGCTGAGTAGAGTAAGTCAGACAGAGAAAGACAAATTTTCTATGATTTCACTTATATGTGGAATCTAAAGAACAAAATAAATGAACAAAACAAACATTTTGCTGGTTGCCAGATTAGAGGAGGATTTGGGGGGAAGAGTGAAAAAGGAGAAAGGATTGAGATTTGCAAATTCCAAGTTATAAAAACAGTCACAGGGATGTAAATAACAGTATAGTCAATGGTATTGTAATAATTGTGTGTGGAGTCAGATTTACTGGTAAGTAGTGAAACAGAGAATGGAAGAGGTAGGGGAGCAGTTTGTGGATGAACTTGAACACCTATGGAGGGAGTTTAAACTTGATAGGATAGGATCTATGTTACTATAATTGTTAATTCTCAAGATAAATGGCCAATTCCCTATATTAGAATAAGAAACAACATGATGTGAGCGTGAAAGTTGAGGTTTGGAGCAAGCCCGGTGGGGAATATAAGGACAAAGCAGCAATACATTAAAGGATGATCGAATTGCATCAAAGGCCTTAGTGAAACTGGGTGGCATGCATTTATAGGGGAACCCATTACTTATTGTCCCCTGACTTTCTAAGAACTGGAAAGGAAAAGTAGAAAATGGAAGCACCCTTGTTCTTAGATTGAAGAAATCAGGGTTTATGAGAGCATTAAAGTGTCTTAGAGAATAAAATGTCTGACAGCAAGTAGGCCTAGATGGGAAAGAGTGATGTCAGAATGGGAAGGGGCAGTCCGGTTACTGAAATGCCATTGCAAGCATTTGGGAACAGGGAGGTGGGTTCAGCACAAGGAAGATAATAGAAAAGGTAGGAGGTAAGATGCTTGTGGTGAGAGGCAACAAATGCAGTGTAGATCTTGGAGAGGCACACTTCTTGAGTGATGCAGAGACCCTTGACTGGCCACAGAATTGGATGGAGGGTTTAGTAGTCAAGAACGATGAGAGACAATGAGGCCCAGCTGTTAGAAGAGCTGTTGTTGTGTATTTAGGCTTTATTAAAGATGGTCAGAAATAAGGGGCTGAAAAGGAACATAGCCAGGAGAGACTGAGTATTGTGAGGATTGTAGATTAGTTGTGAAAATTGGGGAGAGTCTGGGTAAAGCAGAGTATTGGACTGAAAAATAAAGATGGTTAGGGACAGTCTGGAGGTTGCTGAGCTAGGGAGGATGAATTGGGAGGAATGGGTATGTTTAATGAGTAGATTAAATAACGTGATGAAGGCAAGAGAAAGGTAGGCTTCAGGTAAAGCGCTTTCTCAACCTCAGCAATGATGCCATTTTGGACAATTCTTTGTGGTGGGGGTGTTTTATGCTTTGCAGGATGTTTAACAGCATCCCTGGCCTCTGCAAACTCCCAGTTGCAACAACCAAAAATGTCTGCAGACATTGCCAAATTGCAAAATAGCCCTCTTGTTGAGATCCATTGAGCTAAAGCAAGGTGCTAGAAAGAGCACTGAGAAATAACAGCAAGTGTTCCTTATAATAGATTTCGAGTTGTCCAGAAGATAGTGTAGGCCATTGCTGAAGGAGAGGCTAGCCTTGATCTGTGAGAGTAATGCCCTGCTCACCGTAGCCCTGGGTTTTCTAAAAAGGCAACCCCAGCACCCCTTTTCCCCAGCCTCTTGGCCTATGGAAATAAAATCTTCAGAGAGACAACCTAGCCATTTAGACATTTTGACAACTCTCTAGATGATTTTGGGTTTCCAAGTATGCAGTAAATGGGGAGAGCAGGCTGGTAGATTAGTGTTCATAAAAGCATAGGGAAAAGTATGAGGAAAGCCAAAAGAGATTGGGAGGTAGATTGAGACATACATTAAGGAACGAGAATGCTGAGTAAGCATTTGTGGGAATATCAACTGGAGAGGCAATGTTAAATCTAGATTTATTTGAAAGCTACTTTTTATTGTTAATTGTGTGCCCAACCAATCCTTTGTAGTCTTGGCTGCTTTGCTTACTTTAGTTTGAGCCAGGTGGCTGTTGTCTAAGACTTGGTGAATGTCATCTTTCCTTTGGTGCCAGTAGAGACTGTGAATGAATATTTGACAATTTTAATGCCCTCTCTTGATAGTCTGCTAAAATGTACATATTGTATGTGTGTGTATATCTTCATGACATTTCTTAAGAAAGATTTCAGATAAGGAATACATATTAATTATGAGACAGATGTGTAATTTTTTACATGAAGAGTTAGATGCGAGAAATTTTGAGTTAAGTTAGGAGTTTTTAATTCAATTAAAATTTGAATAAGAGTTAATAATATGACAATACATTTAAAAATAAATATTTTTTAGGACTAAAGAATTTGGAAAGCTTTCCTCACTCTTATGGAACACACATACTCATGCACAATTTTAAGCATTGTCTTTCAGGAACTTATAATTAAAACTGCTTAAGCAATTAATATTCTTAGGTCATCCCCTAAACCCAAGAATATTCAACAGTATTTTAATATTTGATGTCCTGATTTACCAGAAGGCCAAGTTACTCCTAAGGAAGTATAGTAAAAGAGTAGAGATTAATTTTTTAAATTATCCTATCTTAGACTGCATAATTTCTCTTTGTCCAACTTGATTTCTTTTGTTAACTCAGACTTTGCTGGACTTTAATTTGTATGCCTGGAGGGAGGGGAGTAAAGTACAGGACTTCTTGGGGGTTCTTTCAGCTTGATTTTTTGATTAAATCTTGCATTTAAAAATTGTCTTGTGCTAAAAGATCCAGGCTAGAAGGTGCTTTTCCAACTTCATATTTGTATAGAGATCAATTAATAATGTCACCTCACATATTTTTCTTTAACACACTGCAGGGCGAAATAGCAGCAACAGAGTCTACCCCCCAAAACAAATAAAAACTGTAATAAACTTAGAACCAGATGTGTATGAAGCTTTTATTTGTAGTTGTGTGCCATTCTTCTAAAGATGTGTGTAGGTGTGTAGAAGAGGTGTGTGTGTGTGTGTGTGTGTGTGTGTGTGTGTGTGTAGTGGGTAAAGTGGGTATAGGATGGGTGGAAGGGAGATAATAAAAATGATGCTGTTCATACAAATTGACTTATGTATTCTGCATAAATGTAAGACAAGGGATGTGGGTTTTCTTAGAATACACTATACTTCTTAGTCCATTGTTCTGGATGTGGTAGGTGTTCAGCAGTTCTCCTTAACTCAATATCTTCAGTGCTCAGCGTAAAAAGGAGCCCTCATGAAACATCAGTGAAGAATGAATTAAAGACAGAGAATGAAGAAGACTACTGTATTCAGATGAAACCAGTGGAAGTTTACATAGGCCAGACGGCAATGATCCCCCTCTGGAATTTAGCCAAGACACACATTAGTGCATGCTACTTTCTGTCTAGCCTAATTAAAGGATTGTTGAGAACTAACAAAGTTGGCTGACTTGCAAAAGTCGGTGCTTGCTAAAATTTGTAAGTTATAAGTGCTTAACAGTATGATCTGATTTTTATTCTGGGGTCATGTTATTAATTAAAGTATTCTGATCATCTAATTAGAAAACACAGTCTGAACTGAATCTGGAGAATCCCCAGTCTTACTTGCTAATTTAAAGAAAAGTGAAATGAAAAAGAACACTCAATTAAAGCAATAGAAAGCTAGATTTTGGACATGCCTTTTGAGATGCCCCAAACCAGTAATTATTTAGGATGTACTTCCAGTAGAGACATTAAAGGGACACGAGCGAATTAGCTTTTAAGCGTAGAAATTGTTCCAGCCCCCAAATTAGATCTTGGACTAGAATACGAGTGCACAATGGACAGCTGGAAGACATGACCAACATTACTGATTTGACTAAATAGTTTGCTCATTGACATCTTGCCTTATGTTTTCAACTCAAATAGTGCTCTGTACAAATAGTAGAAAGAGAAGGAAAAGTCTGATAAGATTTTAGATGATTACCTGAGCCTTAAAAACATCACCTTAAGGTGAGGGGAGTAGATAAAGTATTCTGTGTGTTTGCTAAAGGTAAGGTCTTGTATCTGAGATATTATGTTTATCTTTAATAGCCTGGAGTTTTGTTGTTAGTTTCTTTATATTCACACTATACTGGGAATAGTGTTGTATCAAAAATAAATAGTTTTCAAAACATTTTATTAAACATATGATATATGCCATCTATTATACTAAGCGGGAGGTATTAAAAGAAGGACAGAAAGAATGTCCAGTGAAATAGACCTAGATCATTGGATGTCTAGCAGTTGAGTAATCACAGTTTCTCATTCTGTTTAAGTAGCCAAATTGACTCATTATTTCTCTGCAGGAACTAGAAAATGAAGTATTGGTACAAAGAGATTTTTTGAAAAAGAACTTATGTCTTCACAATTGAACAAAAAAGATGAAGGGAACTTTTAATTTTTGTTGGAAATTTTAAGATAAGCTGCCTGTATTCTAAGTTTTCTTGACTAGTTATCGAGACACATGTCTGTAGATGCATTTCCCATTGATGTGGCATCAACAGAATACAGCATAGTGAGACATGAACGTTTTTCCATGCTGGCCATCCAGATGCTTCACAGCTGAACAAGCCATGCCAGCCTCCAGGTGGCTGTGCCAAACCAGAAACTCTCCATGACAGCCATTTTATAGCTCCTGAGTGCAGATCATGGGTTCACCATGGGTACATTTATTTATGTGTTTTATAGCTGAATTGAATTTAAGAATTTGTTATTTGCTTTGAAATTATTTGAGGTATTATTGCCAACCTTTTGCTATTTAGCAATACCATCACATCAATTTTAATTTTTTTAAAAGCCTAGAGGAAGATGCTACCTAACATTTAAAAAAGTTAAAATATTACTTATACCCATTGTTCTATGAGATTTTAAAATAATACATGTTAAATTAAAATTACAGCTTTAAGCCTCACTGAAGAAGCAATTAGAATGAATATATTACCAGCCATACATGATAAAACATTTTAGATGTTTCTCAGTTATTTGGCCCATGGTTTATACCAACAACATTGCCCAGGATTCACCTGGGCTGCTGCTACTGAGTTTTTAATGAGTAATAATACATGCCAGCCAGTCACATATACTAGATTATTATATAAATTGACAAAGTGAGACATTTATTTAGCCAATGGATAGAGTTACAGATGTAGATATATAAAATCAGTTTTCACTTGAGAAATTGAGAAATAACCCTTTAATGAACCATGAATCCCTCATATTGTTCCTCACTATTTTAGATCAGGCATCTTATTTTTAGTTTAGAAGATGAGAGCAGCTGGTTCCGACCAGGTGCTCATAGTACTAATGTCGATGTAAGATGCCGCTTAGATGGATAGTGCAAAGAGAAACATTGTCCCTTGATTTGATCATCCTGGCTCTAAAATGTATTTTTTGATCTGGCCTTTGACTTTTCATTATACTCAGAGAGTTTGAAATCACAAAGCTGTGCAGCTGCAGAAGATATCTCAATACAGACCCTATACATTACCTCACACACCCAGCACTCAATATTAGCGGTCTTCGTCAGTGGAAGATTCTGCTGTGTAACGAAAGCTGGTTATTTTTTTTGTAACCGTAAGAGAGGCCTATCGTTTGAACCTGCTGTGGGTGTGTGAAGGGGCATAGCAGGTAGAGGGCTGGGGTAAGGAATGGGGCTGTGGGAAGATTATGGAGCTAGCAAGTTCAAAAATCCTGTTTTCTTATAAGAACGCCTTGATCCTTGAATGTGTGTATAGATAAAGTGATTTTAGAATCTGATTCAGACTTTCAATCTTGTTCTTGAAGCTGGTAAAAGAGCTGAACTATGTGAAAACTAGGGAAAAGAGAAGTTGGTTACTATGCATAGAGCTGATTGAATATGAATTTTTTTCCTGCCATACTTCTTTTGATTTAATGATTTTTTTTATTGAGAATATATACTTGAAATAAAATAATCATTTACTTAAGATAAATTAATTGTTTCAAAATCTTACATGGACTTAAAAAAACCTATTGCTTTGAAAGTATTACTTTGGCCCTTGTTACCACATTTAATGAGATAATTTACCATATCCAGGTGTGATTTACACAAATGCCATAACTCTTTATAAAGTAATAGATGTGAAAATATTACTCCCAGGTTTCTGACAACTTATTTTTATGCCTCTATTGTCTCCTGATTTCTTCTCGCTTCCTAACTTTAGGTATTTCTGAAGGCCTAGTTCTCTCTTTGCCATTAAGTTTTGCTTTTGGGATTATACATTCTGGAGTTGATAAATCAGTTGGTCAATAAATATTGATTGAATATATGCCATGGGACTTGTACTAAGCTTAGTGTTGTAGAAAAAAGATTTCCTCCACCCCTTAGGATTTCTGGCTGAGTCTGAAAATTAAACTGACAATACAGATTAATAGGAGAAAAGTACACAGATATATTTAATATAAGTTTCATTAAACATAGGAGTCTTCATAAGGAAATTAAGCCCCGAAGAAACGATTAGTATATTTACTCTAGGTTTGATGAAGAGTGGACCGTCATGCAAAAATATGATAGAGTAAGGAGTATGAGGTAATTGTAGTAAACTGGGAGAAAATTGGCAAGGCCTGTTTGTTCGGATTTTTCTTGGCGTCTTTTTGTCTTCAGTGATAAGGATGTTCCTTTTCTCCTTGTGTGGGCAGGGCACTTTCCACATGTATGACTTGTTTCAAGGGAGAAGGTTCAAGGGAAGGTCAGAGTGACGGTGTTTCTGCTGTTTTCTCAAACTTCTTCAGCTTAAAATATTCAATATGCTAAGGTGCTATATTTTGGGAGTAGCATGTCTTAAACCCCATCAAATATAAGTAAGGAAGAGAACAATATGGAACTTTCCATCTGGTCAGCAATACTAGAATGATTAGACTGTATTAGGGAAGGTTTATTGATGTATAAGTCTAGTTCAGTGTTGAAGCATGGATACAATGTAGATGATTTAATTTCAAAGTTAAAAAGGGAGGTGGCATGAGGATGGGTTGATCTGAGACATGACTCCCCTATTCATATTGAAATATTTATGTAGGTGTGCTGGGGTTTATGAGCTCGTAGTTAGAATTAGTTAAGATTATGGATTTTATAGTATAATGTGGTTTTTAAGAGTTTAGTTGCTGGAATCAAATTCTCAAATGCTGACTCTACAATTTATGTCACTTTACACAAATTCCTGTACCTCTCTGTGCCTCACTTTTTAATCTGTGCAGTGATTACAATATTTATCTCATGCAGCTGTTGGAAGAATTAAAATAAGTAATACATGCTAAATGGTTAGAATAGTCACTGGCTCCTGTTAAGCAATAAATGCAACTTTTGTTAGAAATGCCATTCATGGGATTTGAAGAGAAAAAGGAATTATTGAAGAAAAAAAGAAGTCCATTATTTGGAGTAGTTAGACAAGGATCAGGTAGTATATCGTCAAGGGATAACAGGAGTAGGGAGAAGGAGCACCCAGAAGAGAAGAACATTGAAGAGAAAGTCAAAGAGGAGAGCAGGGACATTTGGATTCAAAACTCAGGGAGCTTTTGATAACACAGTTTCATTAAATGGGGAAAATCAGTTGGAGAGATTTAGGAAGAAATAAGTAGTTGTGAAAAGAAGGCAAAATATATGGAACATTTCTTTAAGAAGTTAAAACTACTTAACTGGGAGGCAGGATTCTTTGAGTTAAGTTCTGGTTTTGGCATTAACTGCATGACCTTTGACAGTTTGTTACTAACAGAATTTATCTGTTATAACTGAAAGTACTTATTTTCACATTTAGGAAGCACATTTAACCTTTTTGATAATCTTAATGTGGATAGTAATATAATCCATAAGATTCTTACAAGTGAACAAGGCCCCGGTCATCCATGCTGATCTGTGTCACAAAGTCTATACATTAAAGCCCAGACACCCTAAAAATAAGCAGGAACTACAGGCCCTCACTGAATTGCCTACCCTTAGATTGAAACAAACATAATTACCTGGTATTGTAAACCACAGCAGACCATTTTTAGGGGCAAGGTAAAGAAAGGGCTTGTGGCAAGTTCACTGATGGTAGTAAAATTATATTAGTAAAATCCTAAAGGGGCAAAAGATAAATTTAGCAAATATAAGAGTTAAAAAGTGTAGCAATATGTGGAAGTTTAGAGGGAAGATATAATCAGCTCCTACTTACTTGCCTTGCCTTTGAAAGGCATTATTGTAGTTGCTTAAAGTAGTTTACAATTAAAAAGTTACTGTCCCATAACCCAGTTAGCAAGTGAAGGGTTTGCTTTCCAGGAGTAGGTCTGCTGATCTGGAGTCATGACAGTGGGCTGGATGCCTTGTGCTTTTATGCCTAAAGGAGAAGCTGGGTTTGCTGTGCTCTGTTTCAGAATTCAAGGAAGTAGATGATATGCTTTTTGAAAGATTTCCAGTCATTAAGACTGAACAAAATTGATTTTTAAAAATAATCTTTCATTATCTGGGAAATAGCAATGATATTCAAAAGGTGTCTCTGGCTTATAATATATTATTGATACTAGTTAATTGGTAAGGTTTATCTAAAATTCTGTTTTCAAAGTATACTAAGGTACTGGTACCTATTTTTGAGTATAATATCCTAATCCTGAAATAATGCTTTGTAGCCCAACCCCAAACCAGCCAGCTATTGCATACCATTCACAATGGTAATCCCCCTGCCTCAGATACTGTTAAAGGGATCATTTGAGTATTTAGGATGAGTTTAAATGGGTATATTTAATTGCCCTAAAGCAAATTTTAAGTTGAGGTTTGTTTTGAAAAATCTCTTAAACTGACTTTGTATATTTCAGTAGCTTTGGTTATTTCAGACCACCTTATTTAGCCATCTATTAAAATCTCCTACTGTGCGTGTTTCAAAATTTCATTTGCTTTAAAAACAATGATGAAAACTCTTATGCAGCATTTGGAATGATATGTGTTTTCAAACAGCAGCCCGTCTCATTTCAAGAGATAGAATAAGTATCATTAAAATAGTAACTCAAAATCAGTTAAAGCACTTTTCTGGAAGATTTAGATTAAAAGTGATTAAGAACTGCTGCGATTTGCCAATTGACATTATTTTGTTTTACATTAATTTCATCATTTAAAAATAGATGATGGCTTTTAGTGCTTCAGTGAACATTCAGTATCCCCTGATAGCATGGGTTTAGTGGGATGATCCCATTTCATGGTGTCTTTGGCCTGAAAAGAACTGTGCTGTAGAAGACATCCCAGAAAGGCTACTCTCTCAGCATCAACAGATTCACTGCAAAGACTGCAGGGAAAAGAGAAATTTGTCAACTTTTGCCTCTAGATTGGCTAGGAGAAATTTGAAGAATGAAAGTATAACTAAAGGTGTAAAAAATAGTTGAGCATTTCCAAATTGTCATTTTGAACAAAACTGGTTAGATGCTCTGTCTTGAAGAGTGTTAATAATCTTGGCAAGAGATCAGGCAAGTTGAACAAATGGATTTCCTGTCCCACATGTCTACTTTGGTCCAGACAACTCTGGAATGATTTTGCGGCTTTAATTCATTTCCTTAATTTATGCCTTTTCAGGGACATTTCTTGCTTATGTATGTACCAGATGATGTAAAAAAAAAAAAAAATCACAATGAAATTTAACTACCTGATAGATTTTGTTTAGTGAATTTAGTGGCAGCCAATGACAGTTATCAAATTTTCTACTAGATTGGATAACTGTATATCATTTTTTTACGGATCAAATCTTTTCAACAAGTCTGGTTTAGAAGAATGTGGAATATGTGAAATTATTACTATATGTACCCTTTAACACAGGTAGTCTTTGCATTTGAGCTTTTATTTTATGAAATGGTGTATGATTAACAGTAAAACTGAAATATTTAAACATATTTTCCAAGGTCTTTCATATTTTTTAAAGGCAAATGTTAAACCTAAAGCAAGAAGATGAGAATAAAGGAAAAGAAGAGAAAGAATCATCATTGTTTATTAAAAAATTTGGGGCTGTGGAGTAAACTTTCAAAACATCACAGCATAGCAGCATCATGCATTTAAATTGCAAGAATCTATTGGAATTGTTACTAGAAATTACGTTTAAGTTAAAAAAAGAATTAAATTGCTAATCATTTTAAGGATTTTCTCATGTTTTAAAATATTGATAGGTAACACTCAAGGGCCTAATTAATTCCATATGTATCATCTCTAAACATTGGGAGAAATTTCTGGTAATAAGACACTAAGGCAGAATGCTATATAGCACCCTGGGATCACCTTCCCAGTCTGCTGGTGTTTACCTGACAGTTCCTAAATTTTGTGTTTTTTTCTAACAGGCCAGTGAAAGAGGCGTTGTGGGGCATAGAATTAGTAATCTGGAAGATGAGCTGGAAATGTTCCATCAGAAATCTTTGGGGTCTGTTAGTAAAGATCAGTATATTCCAAAGAACTCTTTGTCAGCCTTACATTCTGAACATGTATTGATTGCTCAGCAGTATGCTTGGTAATTTGCAAGATATGGATATCTATGACAAAACCACATCCCTGAAGAAGTTAACTATTCACTTAATTTAGTAGAATATCAGTTGTTGAAATGCCCATGGGAAAGGCTTGGGAATGAAAGGGAACTGACAAGAATGGAGTGCCACTCTGTGTCCGGCTTCTCACCCACACTGTTTTTGCTCTGAATTTCATGACAAATATATGGAGTAGATATGTTAACTCCAGTAATTTGGATGAACTCTGAGTCAGTCCTTTGTCTTTTTTTCCCTAAATACCTATTTGGAAAATGATTCAATCTTACATTTACTAATTAATATGATGTTGGATCTTTATTTTACATTGAGATTAAGAGGGCACAGAGGGGTGAAGAGACTTCACTAAGACAGTCTTGTTCCTTTTGTTTCTTATTACCTTATTAATAAACCAAATATAGCTACCAAAATTGATTACAGTGATGGAAGTTAATTTAATAAAAGATTAAAACACTGAAAATAAGTATTTTCTCAGAGCCTGCCTTTGAGGCATCTTGCTGTAGTCACCATGAAGTACCAAGTAACTTACTGCACTTGGCCCTGATGCTCCCCATTGGGAAAAATGTATAGGAAGAGGGATGTTTTCTTTTCATCTTGAGGATGATGACCCAGCCTCTCATTCCTAGCTTAGACTTTGAATTTAGAAGCCATTAAAAAGTAATCTTCATTTTCAGATTACTACAACTATTACTGAATTATCATCTGTAGGTTTTACTTTTTTCTCTGAACATTTTGTGAAAACCTTTTAAAATGTAATTTTACTAATGGTTGTTTGCATCAAGCGGCTACAATTAATTACAAGCAAAAGTAAAGTTGTAAGTACTTTATTAGAACCTAAGTCATTTCCCCCTTTATTTCAAAATTAATTGTGTACAAATCTGTTAAATAATACTGTCGCAGCAGAAAACAGTTTAGCCAATATGTAGTGTACGTGTGTTCTGTTTTTCAGTGGGGATGTCAGTAAGGATATTTCTTTAGAAATGTCCAAAAATTGTATGTGAACATGACTATTTAAACTATTAAATAAAAATGCTCTTTTAATGAACAAAAGGCTAAATGATTGCACAAGGGTTCTCACTTTTACCTCAGCTAATTTTTAAATTACCAGTAGAAGCAGCTCAACATTTTGCTAAATGAAATCTATTGCATCTCTTCTTTTGCCATCTAAAAGGAGTCTTTATCTAATCTTCTACAAAGTTTAACATTGAACTAAAAATGTAATAGGCCAGATGGGGCTCTGGGGTAAGGGTGAAGAGGTAATAGTGGTATGATGTTATGATTTATATGATATAAATTTAAAAACTTACAACCCCTATTTTCTTTAATTTTTATTTAGAACAACCTGCTTTCTTTTGTAAGAAATGCTGTTCAGATAATCCCAGTGCAGCTAACCTCCTATTTTAAGTAACTATTGGAAGCTTTCTCTTGCACCTGTGGAACTGAAAGAAATCTGAAAAGCAAATGCCACTAATGGCCCATAGATATCCTGTTTTCACTGACTTGTGAAGTTTAGAGGAATAGTGGTAAAATCTTTAGACTTAACAATAGTTTAAAATCAAATCTAGAATGAGAAGACCAGCAAGAAAATCACCGTCGCTAACTGTGGACAGCTCTTATGAATTTGACTTGTTTTATTTTAAAAAATAATAATTAAATCAGGTCAAGATATTTGAATAGAACTAAATGTTCGTTTTTTTAATCTTCTACCTTCTGAACCTTGCTCTGGAACTCTAAGCTAGAGATTTGTAAAAATATTTTTTACCCCTGCATTTGTTTTTACCATTAAAAAAATAATAACAGCTTGCTTCCAATCTACTTTAATTAAGTGTGTATTTCAGCACTTGTGTAATATGCTTGAATTTCTTTTATACAGTTACCCATTGTTTGGAATAACTTTTGATGTTCTTACATCAGATTTTTTCTACCTTCCTCATCTATCACTCTTCCTCTCCCATTAAATTTTCAGGAAAAGTGGTGAAATTATTATTTCTCTTTATTTATTGTTCTTGAGCAGCCCATTTCTCCTTCACTGAGAGATACCGCTATTCTCCTGAGTAATAAAATAAAAGTTTTAAATGTTAACCTTATGTAATAAAGTTGCTTAGTGCTATTTAATTTTAATTCAATTAAAGAACTTAAAAATGTGTTCACACCAGACACTTGTGTAATCAGGAAATCCATAGGAAACAATGACATTTTGGAGCTATTCCTTTACAATTTAAAAAGGAACAAGCTGACATCAATATCCTGTAAGATCTGAGATTTGATATTACCCTCTTTACAGGCTAATAAGTTACCCTATTACTGTTTCATGATTGTTATTAAAAGACATGAGATTCTTGGATCAAAAGCCGGGGAATTGTTATTCATAGCACCCCAAGCAGCATGAGCTATATTATGGTAATTAGATTCTCCTGTGCCCTAATTAGTCCTGAGGTGGGGATAGAGGGAGGGATGACTCCATGGACCTGGATGGATACTACACATGCAGTAGAACTCCCTTTTCCAAGCTCACTTTTAAGTAGGTGGAGACCATGTGATTTGTTCTGGCCAATGGGCTATACAGGAAAATAAAGTGACTTCCTATGAAGAAAGGGATGTGATGACAAAAAACACCATGTTTTGAGATGCAGGTAATATAATGGAGAGAAGCTGGGGGAAGAAATTGTTAGAACCTCTATTTCTAATTATTTTAGTCTCTTTTTAAAGGAAATTTCTGTTTTGTATCACTTATCATTTATTCATATATTAGTATGGTGAATGTGGATATAAATAAGTCAATTTACATGTTTAAGATATGAACTCAAGTAGTTTTAACGGATAGGTTTATGTGATAAAATTCATTTTGAGGGCAGCTGACTCATAGAACATTTTTTATTAAGCATATCTATTGAGTATCTACTATATGCTTATCACTCATCTAGATGTTTTAGTTACTTCAATGAACAGAACAAAGATTCCTGACTGCCCTGGTGATAGAACTTACATTCTGCTGGGAGAAGGGAGGGAATAAACAATAAACATAATACATACTTAAAGCATATATTATGTAAGGAGTTAAGTGCTGTGTTAGAAAAAGCACAACAAGGTAAGGGAGGTGAAGTTTGCTGTGTGTGCCATTTTATGAAGGGTTATCAGTAGGTAAAATTCTTTGCCTGGACTAAAAGACCATTCTAGAATTAATCTACCTATTTAATATTTACTTCTTTATGTTTGTCATGAAATTTCATTCCTCATTTGATTTTGCTTTTCTCTTTCTTTAGAATGCTGCTCTCAAGTACTATCTGTTAAAATTTTGTTTACCTTTTGTGGTTGTGCTCAAATATTATCTCTTTGAAGCCTTCCCTGAGGCCTCCATCCTCCCTCTACTCTTATCTATTACTTAAGAACTTGTAATGCTGGCTTATCATTATTTTTTCTCTCTTTACTTCTAAATAGTCAGCTTCTTGCAGGCAGAAAACAGGTCTTATTTATCTGTGTATTACCTGGTTCATTCAGTGTTTGTTGACTGTACAATGTTTGAGTCATTGGTTAAACTTAATTGAGGTGCTTAAAGAGGGCTCCAGAATTGTGTTAATGAAGTTCTGTAGAATGTGTGGTGACACTCTGTTGCTGACTGAAGAATATTTATATGAGTAATTTATATAGTGTAGTAAAAAGGAGTCTCAGACCCAGGTGGAAGTTTAATGGGTGTGGAAGTTTCCCCACACCTATAAGAAATGCTCAGACACCAGCAGAGTGTCCAAGAATTCAAACTCGGTTCCCGCACTATCTGCCCAGAGATAGAATCTGATTCTACAAGTAGAGAGCTTAGTCTCACAAGACTGCCCTCCACTTCAGATACCAGTCACAAGCCCATATTGTTATCTGTACTTCTGACTGACTGGCTATAAATTAGAGATTTCCTAACACCCCGTTTTTAATTAATTTGCTCACAGAACCTAAGAAAACCAATCTGCTCACTAGATTATCAATTTATTACAAAAGACATTAAAGGATAGGAAACAACAGCCACATGAGATACATAGGGTGAGGGCCTGAACAAAGGAGCTTTTGCTGTCTTGGAGCTTAGTAGAGCCTGGCATGGTAGCACCTGGAAGTGTTTTGGTCCTCAGTATGGAAGATTTTGAACAAAGGTCCAATGAGCTGTCTTCCTGAGTTTTATGGAGGCTTTTTTACATATTTATGATCGACTTAACTCTTTGGCAGATGACAATTAAACTCAATCTCCAGCCCCTCTCCAGCCCCTCTCCCTTTCCTAGAGGTCAGGGTGTGTGTGTGTGTGTGTGTGTGTGTGTGTGTGTGTGAATGTTCCAATCTCTAATTATTTGGTTGGTTCTCCTGGCAACTGGGCCCCCCACCTATGGGTAGGGTCCAAAAGTCACCTCATTAACAGAACAAAAGACACCTTTATCACTCTCAAACTTAGGAAATTCCAAAGGTTTCCAGAGCTTTGAGTCCAGAACTGTGGATGAAGATCAAATATCTTATAAATCACAATATCACAGCAGTAATACTCAAATAGCAAAGGATTTGAGTTACCAATAGCTTATAAAAAAGTCTTTGGCACTCTGGAAGAGTTTTCTCTTGGAAATAAAATGTGATGTTTTGATTGTTAAATAATTCATAAAAGTCTACTTAAAATCACAAACATGAAACAAAATTCTTGTGTTACTGTTTTGTGCCCTGCCTCTGCATAAAATCATCAAATAGTATCTCATCAAGTCCAAAACTGTTAATGTGGAACCTAAGGCTTCTTGAATGCTCTGATTCCTACTTAACTTTTGGTTCTCCTTTCCCCCTTACCACATTGCCACTCTCACTTCCTAAAATGTCTCAGCCTTCTTCACAGGGGCTCATTCTGTCCCCAGCCCAGAAATGGTCTACCCACCCTCCCTCCCTCGAGCCAGCCTAGCTCCTACTAAGTTTTCAGGCCTCAGTTTAAAAGATCCTTGACAAAACTCTCAGTCATAGCAGTCTTTCTGAGAACTTTATAAACATTGCATTTGTGTGCTCTGAATGGTGTCTGGCATATAGTAGATGCTCAATAAATATTCATGGAGTAAAAAAAGGAATGCAGGAATGCTTAACTATTATTGATAGATGATGCTTCTGGATACCAGCGTAGATGTAAGAAATGTCCAAACATGTAGAGAATTTTTATGAGTTTATCTGAACCAAACTGAAGACAATTGCCAGGAAGCAAAAGTCTCAACAGATTGAGAAAATGCTCTGGAGAATGGCAGTCTTGCAGATTATTTTATACATTAGAATCAAAGGAGGAGACATAAAGACATGGAATCATTGGTGGTAGATTAAAGGGGCGAGAGAAAGCAAAGCAAAAAATCTTTGGGATTGGGAAAAGGCAAAATAGAGAAACACATACCTTTTTTACACTGGTGGGTACAAGAGAATTAATAATTAACATTTGTAGCCCACTAAGATGATTTTGGGGGAACAAGATGACAATGATGTCAGATATTGTGCCGTGAGGGGGTCTGGAAAAAATTACTCTGACATTTCAAAGGTCTGTTATCTTAGATGCAAAAAGACAATGGACAGGCTCACTCAAGGTAAAGGTTGACCTTTGCCATGGGAGCTACAGGCCTAGGATTGAACACCCACCATGATTCACTTTTAGTTAGGAATTTTTGTGTTCAGACCATCCTATGTGGTTTCAGTTTCTGAGTTTGTAAAGCTCGCCATGCAGGCTTTCCCTGAGCTTGCCAGGTTTAGTATGTGGCCCCTTTTTTGTCCAGACTAGTAGCTATCTGCTATACCTCTACATTTGTAAGAAGAAAAAAAGCTTTATTCTTCTGCACCTGCATAAGTGAAGTCTTCTCTACTGTTGAACTACAAGTCTCTCCCTTTCTAAATATATTTTCTCTTTAAGCAATTTCATCCATGCCAACAGCTTTAATTATCATCTTTACCCAGCTGACTCTCAAATTAAAATCTTTGGAGTTCTCTCTTGATTTCTAGATTTATTTATCTAATCTACCTGACAGCTTCCCACAGATGTCTCAAAGGCACATCAAGCTGTAAGCATTAGTTAGGTTATCGCTAGCTGTTGTAACAAATGTAGTCCAACATTCCAGAAAGTGGTGTAGCCTAATAAAACTTAATTTTTTCCTCATGTAACAGCCCAATTCAAGGTTTCTAGTTGTCAAGCAGCCTTCTACTTAGTCATTTAGGGAAGCTGACTCCATCCTTCCTATAGCTTTATTTTAAGGCTTGTAGACTTTTACGTGAGGCCAGTAGATGAGGAATGGGGTGATGGATGAAGCACTACCTACTTCTTAAGCTTCATGGCCCAGTACTATTGTCTTTACTCCATTAGAGAGAACCAACTACTTGACCTTCACTAAATGCAAAGGAGTGTAGAGGCTTGGGAAATATAGTACTTGGTAGAGCAGCTAATTTCCATGATAATTCCCTACTATGATATGTCAAATGTAAATCTTTGGCTTGCAGCTAGTCATCTCTGACATGTTTAACAAGACTAAAATACAACTAATTTCTTAAAGTAATCAAAGTAACCAACCGATCAACGACAGATAAGCCCTGGACTTCCTCCAGTGTTCCTTAGTTTAGATACTGCTTCATTTCTGCATAAACTGGAGATGTAAATACTGCTTTTGACATCCTCTTTTCAATAGCGTTTTTTATCAGAGAAGTCTATAATTTGCCTGCTGCTTTAATTAATGACCAAAAATCTGGGAAAATAAAAAACTTTAAAGGTTGGGAAAGTGGGGATCAAAAGCATCAAAATTATCTCTGTCTCTTCCTTCACTTCATGTGCAGTCATTACCTAGTCCTGTTGATATTCCTCCTAAATATATATATTGACTGTGTCTGTGTCTCTCCAGCAGCCACCCTTCTTGTTTGGACCGAGAAATAGCCTAACTACATTTCTGCTTGTCCTCTGGGTCCCCTCTTGTCTTCTTTACACAGCAGCCAAAGTGGAGATTTAAAATGCATATCTAATCGCATTATCTCCCTGCTGTTAACACTTCAAAACCATCCTATTGCTCTTGGAATAAAGGCAAAACTCCCTTAATGTGATTTACAGCACACACTAGCCTGGCTCCTACCTCTATCGCCCTCTTCTACTATGTTCTCTTTTCTAGCCCCATTGTCATTTGGTATTCTCCATGCTACCTTCTGCCATAGAGGCTCATCTTCAGAATTCTTTCCTCTTTTTCTCACATAGTTAACACTTACATATTCTTAATATCATTGTCAGGTGTTACTTCCTCAAGAAAGCTTTTTCTGATCACTGTAATCAGGTCAACTTCACCCATTTAAAAAATTTTAAAGCAACTTGTAATTCTTTCTTCACACTTATGCCAATGAAAATTTCACATTTCTTTGTGTGACTGTTGGATTAATATCTGTGTCTACCACTGGATTTTATTTTTCAGTGGGCAGGGAATGTGTTTTCCTCAATTTTTTCTCTTCAGTGTCTTTATCGCAATGCCTGATAAGTGATCAATGTTTATTAATTTTTTTGATTGAATTAATGGATGACAAATGAATAATTTTGTATACCAGGTAGTGTTATCAACTGAGGAGTGAATGGCCATTATCTCCACAGATTTATAGAGATATTGACGTAAGAATTTAGACAATCCCTGATATTTTTGTAGCTACATGGTTTTGTAAGTTGCATATTTAAGATTCTTTATGGAGCAATGCAAGTCTTGGAGCATAAAGGTTGTAGCATAAAGACCAGAAATGAATTTGTTCTGCTAGAGATTTACATCAGATCTTTACATGGTTGAAACTTTCTTTTTTCTTCTTTTCACTGGGTTTCCTAGCAACATGTGTCACTCTTGTGGTGGTACATTCCACAGATAGTGATATCCTTCATGTCATTTTGAAGTTTTGCATTTATCTATCCTGAAATAATAAACTTCGCAATTAAATTTTCTAAATATTTATATCTATCTATATGCATATTTATAATATTTGAAAATAGTATAGCATGTTGTGCAAAATTTAAATCTTTTATAATTATGATTCCCAAAAATCTCCTTGGCAATAACATTTATTTTTAATTTCTGGGAAAAGTTAGCCCACTGTCTAAATACTTAGGTTTTACTTCTTCCTCTTCTTAGGTGTTAGATTTGCTTCTCAAGTGCTCTAATCAAATATTTGGATCTGAGGTCTTTATAAAACATATTTACCTTATCTTGGCGTTTACATTTTCATGCTTCCTCTTGGATCCCATAATAAAACACAAAATCTTTTTTTTGCCTGTTGAATCAATGTGGGGTTTAGAAAATTGGGATTTTTTTAAATAATAGTAACATATTTGGCATCTGTATACTTTTTTCATTGTCCATTCATTTTTCTTTTGATACACAAAGTAAATAAAAGCATATAGAAGCTGATCAGTTACCTTTTTCTTGTTTCTAGAATTGACTTGATGTTTTCATCCTTTGATTCTGAAGGAATCAATATTACACAGGAAAGCATGGGTAGCCATTTTTATTAAAAATTAAAAAAAAACTTTCAGCAGTTTACAGATTCAGAATGAACTATTGAGAATGAACTTGTAAACTCTGTACTTTGTTTTTAGATTTGTAAAGGTCTTTCTTTAAAGGGAATTCTTTGCTATGTAGAACTACAACCAGAGTACTCCCTGTCACATCTGATTCTCAGGATTCTGAATGAAGAGCGCAGAGTGTTGGTGTTACTTGCAAGACTTCCAGACCTGATACTGCTTGGTAACTGTGTAATGTTAGGGAACCCTCCTGCTCTCTGCACTCATAGGCAGGTGGGCCCAAACCTGTTTACCAAAGTTGTGGAGTGAACTGAGTTAGAGTTCTAAGGCAGCTGATTGTTTATAATATAAGACAGTTCATGTCATAGTTTGGAAGAAATGAGATGTAAATGCATGTTACATGTTTATTTAATTTCTACCCATGTGACACAGTCTGTTCTCAAACCAGCAGTCTGAGCGATTGCATTAACAATGTGAATGCCTTTCATCCATTCAAAATCCTTCACTGGTCTCCCTTATCACTCAGAATAACACCAATGTTCTGCCATTTTTTTTCCTGAAATCTCTCCACCCCCATTTTATTATTTATTTTAGTGTTGGATTATTTTTTACTTAGAAGAAATCTGAGATAGTTTTCATTACCGTTTCACTGAGGAACATTCTGTTCTTTGGTAAGTTATGTGAATTTTTTTTTCAATATACTCTTTTCAATACATCCTTTTTGCATGGAAATAGTAGCACTGATTGTGAGCAGTTTGTAGATGAACTTGGCTTTGATTTAAGAAAGAGGACAAGTTTATAAAAAGTTATGCAACTGATGCAGGACAGGGCAGATTTCCCTGCGTGGGGCGGAGAGACCAAGCCCTGTAGGGAGAGAAGAGGATCCTTTGGCAGAGTGTAGAAACAATTCAACAAACTTGCCAAAGTTAGAATCAAAAGGAAAGTTTATTAGAAAAAGGGTAACACTCCACAGAGTGTGGTCTCCTCTCAGAGGCAGAGTGAGAGGGACAGTGAGAGAGACAGTAAGAGAGAGACAGTGAGAGTGAGAGAGAGAGAGAGAGAGAGAAATGTGCTGAGAGGGACCCTGAGTATTCAGGGAATTCAGTTTAGTTCTCATTTCCTTTGATATGGACATACATTGAGAAAGGGGAAAGAGTATTTAGCATGAAAAGGTAAGACTCTGTAGAGTGAAAAGCCTACTGGCAGTTCCAGCCCTTAATCCTAGGTTCCTGTTTCTCCTTCACAGGTGTGGGAAATGGGTAGTTAGCAATCCCAGGTTGTAAGCAATCCCTGAAGAAATCTTCCTTTGTTCTGAAGGTGTCCTCCTGGCCTGGCTGCAGGGCTGATCAGTTTATTGCAGTCTATGATTGTGGCTTGATTAAAATTTTAATTTTCTTGCCTCCTGCTAAATTACAACTATATTTGGTCAATAGGATCTTGAAAAAGAAGCAAGACTTTGACGCAACAGTAGATAATAGGAGGAAAAGTTTACCCTAAACAATATTTTCCAAAAAAGATTTGTTACGGAGCGCACCTGGACAAGATGACCTCAGAGCCGAATTAGAATCAAAAAGAAAATTTTATTACGAATTCGAATCCGGGCTCAAGCCTCCACTGAGGCAGCAGCGAGAACAAGAGCCCCGATCCTTAGCATGGGGTTCCTTATATTAGGTTTATGGCGGGCTAACTGCGCGTGCGGGACAGGTTGCAGTTCCTTATTGGCTAACCATGTGGCCTGATTATGGCCTGACCTTTAAGCAAGCCAACAGGATGTCTGGGTGGAGAATTCCGGCCCTTGGTCAGAGGGGATTGCAGTCTACCTTGCTGGGGGAATTTAAAATTTTTCATTCTGCCATCTTAGATCTTACATTGCCATCTTAAATACATAAGTTCTCATGACCCATTACAGATTGATAAAATAACTAATGCAGTATTAGAAATCAAATGCCATGATTAAGTGATTTTTAATTTTCCTTTATCTCTGAGATAAAGAGAACTGGATTCAGGTAAATATGATATTTTAATAAATGCTAAGTAGAAGCTAAAATTCTGAAATCTACTCTTTTGTTTCTAATATATGAGAAATTAACTGAAAGGACTTTGAATCTTTATAAACTTTTCTTTTTGAATTTATATTATTTAGCTTTTATTACTTTGTAAATTTTGATGGATGATTTATATAATTTAACAATGTCCTTGTCCTTTCATTGCTGATCAAGAGAGCACTTAAATCAATCTTTGATATAAAAATTATAATCTTATTCATTATGCTGTTGTCTGAATGTAGTCATTTTTTATTTGAGTTATGTCAAATTTCTATTCTTAGGAAAGGTTTTTGATTTTATATTTGAAAAAAACACACTGTAAAATTCTATTTGATAACTAATATATTGATTTCATTTCTCGTACAGAGTAAAAAAATGTACCTCAAGCAAAACAGTCTATCAACAGACACAGTTAGCAAACACAGCACGTGGAGGGATCATTATGTTAAAGCAGTGTTTTTTATTGCAGTTCTACTGAAGGGGGCTAGGGACCTGGAAATCTTTTTTAAAGGGGTAATTGCCTTCTAACTGTACTTTTGAATTCAAGTGTCTTTCAAAGAGCGTAAGATTTCACCCTCTGTGCCTGAAAAAGGCAATTTACCTCCCAAGGTTAGATTAGAGAATTTATTCATTTTTTCTTTGCTTGCTTAAGGATGTTAGCAATGTGCTTTCTTGGATGTGGAAGAAGATCCTCTCTCATGATTTGACCTGGAGAATTGCTACTCATACTTGGTTTTCAGGTCCATCTTCACTACAGTCAGTATTGTGTTTCAAGTCCAGGGAGCAGAGAAGCTCAGAAACTGAAGACAACCATCCTGTCCTGCTTAGGTTTCCCCTCTGCATGACCTATTTGGTCATCTCAAGAGGCTGGCAGGGCAGAATATACTCTCACATTTTCAACTTGCAGAAGGCAAAACGGCCATGAAAGGTTATAATGATACTTCAAAACCTGAATATTCAAAAAAAGAAAAAAGTTGAAAAAGCCATTTCAAAGTAATTTTTCCAAGTTGTAAAATTTATAATTAAAACAATTTTTTAATGATTTAAAAAAATGTAATAAAATTATTTTAAATGTTTTATAGGTTCCTCATATGTAAAAGTTCTACTTTTATTTTGACTTGCTTTATTAGAGAATTTCTGCATTTAGGAAAATGTTGATAGACAATCTTGAGATGCTTAAAGTGTGTCTAGAGAGGTACACACTTCAATCTTATTCTCTCTATAGGGTTATACCTAAGCAATATAAAATAAGCACATATGTCTTTGTTTTGTCTCATATTTTAAAAAGTTTTAGAGTTTATATTTACCATTAATAGCCTATTATTTTTCTCATAAGAAAAAAAATACTAAGCATAACCCCCTTAAAAATAAATCAATCATTCAAAAACTGTCCCAGTAACTGGACAGGATTAAAAATAAATTGGTTCGTCACATTTTTAAAAATTTTTGTTTGTCATGTTTTCAATTAAATAGATGTTATTTTTGCCCCAAAATTGGGGATACTAATCACCTTTAAAACTTTTCCTTAATTTATAACCTATAGAATTTAATAAATATGGCTAGAACTGTAATCGAAAAATACTTTGTGTATGTATACATCTAAGTATGTATGTTTATGTATATTTAATTACAACTATTATCCAAACAGTACTTAGGCAAATGCTGTCTTCTTTGTATGGTTATATGATGTTTCTAGAAATATTTACTTTTGTAAACTGTTAGTTATACTAATAAAACTTGCATAGAAATTATCTCTCTTGTGCCAAGAAATTATACAACACACGGAATGAAGCAGTTATTTTATTCACTCAGAGATGGATATTAAGCTTGCAAACTATAAGCAAAAAACTCAGTGTATTTATGCCGAAAGTTATGTTAGTTTGAAGGTAAACTCATAATTGTTTCAACCTGTTTATATTTTTATAATTCCAAGTAATTGCTTTTATAGTTATTGTCAGTCTCAAAATAAAGAACAAAGTCATGGATGTAAAAGATCTAAAATGTATTTGGGGTCTTTTTCCTCTTTGAAATATACATTTTAAACTTTTACAGTACTTAGAAAACATAAATACATTATATAGATTTTTAATTTTTTTTGAATATTCAAAATGTACTCTTGTTACTGAGAGTGGGGTCCTCTCTAGTGCGTTGTCCAGGTTTTTGATGTCTTGAACAAAGAATTGAGCAAGACACCAAAATACAGTAGTAAAGAAAAATTTTATTGGAAAGGAAAGTACACTTCCAGAAGTGGATGTGGGCCTGAGCAAGAGAAGCCTGGCTCAAAAGGCCTGGTAACAAACACTTCAGGGTTTTTATCTTTTTTTGCTGTGGGCTTCCTTGATTGATAGCTAAGATTGACAGGACTCAGTGATTTATCATTTTGCTTTCTGCGCATGTTTGTTCCCAGAATTCAGTCTGTTATAATGATATTAATGATCTTCCGGGCATACGCATCATAATATAATGATGGTATAATGAGACTCAGGTGAGTTGAAGGTTGTTGGGATCTTCATTGCATAGGTGCGAGTGACTGGCTTAAACTGGTACCTAAATCTCTACCTACTGGTTTTTTTCGTGTGAGTTAAAAAAATGCTTTCTGGCTTGCTTAATTGTGGGCAGATTAGGGTGAACCCCTTCTAAGATAGGATGACCTCAGTGTCTTTGCAGGCAGACCCTAAACCCCCTAACTTTTTTGCTTACCTCTTTTCTAAGAGCCATGAACTCCCTTATTAGTATGGATGTTGAGGAAAGGGAGGTCTTTTCTTCCATATCTGCTTCCTGCTGAGAATAGCAGTTAGCCCTGCCTACAGGAGTTTCATGGAGCTCTTTCCCTTTCTGCCTCAGTCAAGGGTGTAGTCTTGAGTTTGCTGTTGAAGTGCCACCTCAGTCCCTGGACAACAAAAAGAAAATACAAACTCGTTATTTAAATCATACATCTACTAATTTCTATTATTGATTTGCCTATTAAGTGAGTAAGGGAAACAGGTTTGGTTAATACATCTCTTAAAGAGTAAAAAGAAAAGCCTTTGGTTTCCCCCCCCCCACCCCCCACCCCTATAAGGGCCCTGCCTGGCTTAACACCATTTCTGTTTAACAATGAGCTGATGACCCTTGTCAATAGCCAGAGGATATGAGTCACCAGGGCAGTTATCAGGATTTGATGGAGAGGGCCTTTTTCCCAAAGAAGGGAAGAAAACTTAACTAGGTTTACTAAAAAGATTAACTCTGCAAGAGATATCCCATTTTGTTTTATGTTAAAAGGTTAAAAATTTCACAAGTGATGTCCCCTCTCACTCCTGTTTTACAGACCAAAAGGGGGAAAAATGTATGCAATACTTTATTTCATCATCCTGAGATTTGTATGTTGGTAGAAAAGACCTCTTTATTTCTTTTATTTGGTACTTTAATAATTTATGTACCACTCATGTAAAACTGTTAGAAACATATTCAGAGTATGTTCTAGATAGGATTTTATAGCTTTACACACAAGGAAAATAAATTATATCTTTTAAAACATTAAAATTATTACTGTTCTTTCCATTTCACAATTGACTGAGGTTGCAGACTCGTAGGATTTCCTCCTTTTATTTTAGGGGCAATGACAAATTCAGTGAAAATCCTGCAACTCTGGGCACTTTTAGACCTTAGGACAATTGCTCTTTTTATACCTCTATTAAGGAAGTTGCTTAGTGTGAAGGCGTGAATAAAGCAGTATGTGTACACAACAGAAGATGAAGAAGCTTAAACTTCTATTTCTTCTTTTTGGGCCATATCTTTGGGAATTTTAACATAGTACTCTCATTGGGACCAATTTGCAGGTAAGATCATCTCATACCAAGGTACTTTAGATATTCTTAATTAAATTTTCCTGGATGGAGTCCAAAAATAAACTGGTCTAATACCAAACTCTACCGTATAGTGAATGTTGTGATAGTGAGATGTCAGAGTATAATGTGTATTTTTTAAGACACAATAATTAAATATGGACAGATAAGGCTGAAGGGAGTAACCTGCTTTATAGCACTGTATAATACGGCTCCTTTGGAAACTAAGCAGGCCTCTGCCCTTATCACTTCAGGGAAGAAGAATTCAGTTATGACAGTAATTCACACCTCAATAACTTTCTTTTATGGTATTCATCTATCATCAACAGCAAGGTTGTACGCAGTCTGAGGAGGTTTCCCAGCTGCGGCATTCTGAATAGGGCTCCCATCTCCTGAAGACTAATGCCACCAAGAGCCAGGGGAACCTCATCACTTCAGCTGCTGAGACAGTCCTAAATAACCCGGGCTGCTGTGGCTTTTTAAACATTTCAGTCATTTTTATCAGCAAAAGGAAAACAGTGGAGCTAACAGTAGCAATAGTCAAGGGGTCTTCTGTCATCGTTAAGAGCCTGGCTTGAGCTTTCTTGAACCAGTTATTGTGTAACCTTGTCAGTCATACATTTTCAGAAGTAGCTGTAGCATGACTTTTACAGAATGACAGATGAAGGATGGGTTCAGAAAGCCTCACTGAGAGCTCAACTTTTATTTTATTTATTTATTTTTAAATTTTTTTAAGTTTATTGTGGTAACATTGGTTAATACAATTATATAATTTTCAGGTGTACATTATAATTTGACATCTATATATTCTATTATGTGATTACCACCCAAAGTCTGTTTCCGTCAGTTACCATATATTTGATCCCTTTTACCCCTCTTCCCTCTTCCCCCACCCCCTACCCTCTGGTAATTACTAGTCTATTATCTATGTTCATGAGTCTCTGTTTGTTTGTACTGTTCATTTGTTGCTTTTAGTTTTATATCCCACATATACGTGATATCATGTGATTTTTACAATTTCAGTCTGGTTTATTTTCTTAGCATGATTATCTCGAGGTCCATCCATGTTGTTGCAAATGGCAGTATTCTATTCTTATGGCTGAGTAATATTCCATTGTGTGTGTGTGTGTGTGTGTGTATGTGTGTGTGTGTGTGTGTATATATATATATACATTTATATACCACAAGAGCTCAATTTTATTGACCACGAAACTATTGGATACTGTTAGCAGATAATAGGAAAATTTCATAGTAGATGACATGGAATTGTTAATTAGTTCATTGTGGTTTTAGGAGGATCTGTTTAGACATGAGTAGCATTTATTTCAGTTTTACTCTGTTTCCCTTCCTCCAAGGTGGTAAATAATGCTGACAAGACAGACACACTTTATTCAATTTATTTTGAGACATTATACACACTCACAAAAATAATTTTGGTGTATATATTAGTCTGCTTGGTATGCAATAACAAAAATCAGACTGAGTGGCTTAAACAACAGAATTCATTTCTCACTATTTTGAAGGCTGGAAGGTCCAGGATCAAAGTGCTAACTGTTTTGGGTCCGGGTGAGGGTTCTCTTTATGTTTTGCAAATGCTCCCTTGTCCTAGTGTCCTCTTATCATGGAGAAAGAGAGTGAGTCCTGATGTCTCTTCCTCTTATAAGGACATCAGCTCTGTCAAATTAGGGTCCCACCATATGACCTCATTTAACCTTTATCTCCTCACAGGTCCTATCTCCAAAAACATTCACTTTGGAAATTAGGGCTTCAACATAAGAATTTGGGAAGGACACAAACTTTTGCTTCATACAGTGTATAAACAATTAGGTTAATATATTCTTTTGGTCTTCTTGGGAACGTCACCAATTCAGATTCTTGGCAATGATGATTGATTTAACTATCTTCTACAGTTTTCCTTCAAATTTAACTCCTACTTAGAAAATTAATTCTGCTCCATGCTGGAGGATTATTCCTGTTCAGAAACTAGGGACATCTAAGGGTTCCTATGCTAGTAGTTTAGTGAATACTTAAGTCTGTGTATCTGGAGTTTTTGCTCCAAATTTTGACTTGGGTTCCAACAATGAGCTTCCTTCCTCTTATTTGGTCTAGTCTTATATCCTAGACCTAGTAAACCAGGTCCTGGTTTTGTGTATTTAGTGCCACAACAGTGTCTTGGTTTACTGGTTTCTTGGGAAGCAGGTTGTTTTCTTTCTTTTTCTTTTTTTAAAAAAATCATTTCTTTCCTTTTTTTCCTTTCTGATTTCTGTCTTCCCTTCCATTTTCTGCCTGCCTACCTGCTTGCTTCCTTCCTTCCTTTCTTCCTTCCTTCCTTCCTTCCTTCCTTCCTTCCTTCCTTCCTTCCTTTTCTTTCTTCCTTTTTTCTTTTCTTTTTTTTCTTTTCTTTCTTTTTCTTTCTTTTCTTTCTTTTTCTTTCTTTCTTTCTTTCTTTCTTTCTTTCTTTCTTTCTTTCTTTCTTTCTCTTCTCTTTCTTTTTTTCTCTCTTTTTTCTTTTTCTCTCTTTTTCTTTTTCTTTTTTTCTTTCTTTTTCCTTTCCTCATTTCTTTTCTTTCTTTTCATCCTTCAGATAAGAAATACTTCATTGTTTTTCTATTGGCTAGTCACTCTGTTAAGAGCAAGAACCAAAACTGTGAATAAGAAATTAAAACTTTAAGTTTCCAACCTCAATATATCTCTACTGATAAAGCACTAATGTGTTATCTGCCTGAATTGACAGCCAACTAGGTATTTTATTTTTCTGGTTACTATCTGATGTAGAATAGACATAAATAAATAAGCAATTTTAATATAGTATACTAAATGTCAAAATAAGGAGAGGATTACAGGATGATATAACATGATAATAGGATAGCTAAACATGACTTGGAGAGTTGGACACAGTTTCTTGAACAAACTGATAGTTATTTTAAGTCTTGAGGATGAAGAATGAGCTAAAGAGTTGAGAATGATTCTGGCAGAAGGAACGGTATGTATGTATATATATGTGTGTATGTATAGATATATGTACATATATCTATGCATACATACATACACACACACATACACATGCATATGTGTGTGTGTTTCATTATGAATGGCATTGTGTGAAGAAAGTGATTAATCTAGATTTGATGACAAAGCTTACGTATTTATCAATACCACACTAGTGGCATAGGATTTTAGTACTGTAAGGGAGCTAAGAGATCATCTGATCCCAACCTTGCTACACAAGTCTAACAGATATGATAATTTCTGAGGTACGGTTTTGATTTTTTTCTGTATCACTGCATGGCTTCCATAATTATACAGTGTTAGAGATATCCTCTTTCTCAAGAATTATTTTCCATTTGGAATCATTTGTGGAGATATTAGCTATCATAGGCAGGCCTAGTGCTAAATCTTAATAAGTGAAGCTGAACTAGATTACTTAGTTTGAGTGACAGAGGAAATTAAAAAAAAAATTAAACATTACCCAAGAAGAAACATGCATTAAGATATTAATTGGAAAACGGCTTTGGATCCCAATTGCATAGATAGCTTTTGAATTTTGAGAGGTCATTTTAGGCTTTTGAGAATAAATAGATGTTGAAGTGGAATATTTTGATTATAGTTGACCCTTGACCCTTGAGCAATGTGGAGGTTAGAGATGCCAATCCCTAGTGCAATAGAAATTCTACATATAACTTTGACTCCCCAAAAATTTAACTACTGATAGACTACTATAGATTGGAAGCCTTATCGATAACATGAATAGTTGTTAATGCATATTTTGTATGTTATATGTATTATATACTATATTCTTAAAATAAAATCAGCTAGAGAAAAGAAAATACTAAGAAGATCATAAGGAGGAAAAATACGTTTATAGTATTTATTGAAAAAAATCTACATATAAGTGGACCTGCATAATTCCAACTTGTGTTGTTCAAAGGTCAAGTGTATAGGTTTATACACTTGGAGTAAAATCAATATATATACTCTTTTTTTCCTTTGCTGATATCTTGCTACATTTCTGCATTAGCTCTGAATACAAATACTACCAAATGTGATACCTTCTATAACATGCAAGAATTCAATAATATAAAGAATCTTATCATCTGTGATAGTTTAAAAAAAGGCATAGAATAGCTTAAAAGTCTTTTGACAGAAATAAAATGTAATAATTTTAAACATTTCATAAGTAGACATACAGTCATCAAAAGAATAATACAAAAATGACATGAAAAGGAGAGGTTTAACAATTTTTGTCTTATGCGATATATTTTCTTTTTATACTTATGACAAATGCTGTATTATTTATCTCAAGTGAATTGCACATTTTGTATATCTCTTTATTGACTTTTATTATATACCTCATACTTCTGATAGTTATAAAGAAGAGGCCATATTAGTGATGATAAAAGACTCTAAGTAAAAATATTATTTGACAAAGTTATGTAAAATTTTGGTTTCTTTTATTCAATTTATATATAAACCATTTTTTTTTCTTTTTACTTTAGTCTCTTCTAATACTCTTAGTTCATCTTCTATGAAAACTTTACCAGCTCTTTCTGACTCATGCGAATCTCTCTTCTTTGAATTCTGCCCACTCTAATTTTAAAACTGTGCTTTTGGAAGCTTATTTTTTACTTGAATGTTTTATATGCATCTTATTTCCCTAACTAGAAAGAAATTACTTCACGCCCCCCCCCCCTTAATGAGCTAAATTTGGAGCAGAACTCAATATGTATATGCTGAGTTGGAAGTAGGCTCTCAATCCTGTTGTTTGGGTTTATTTAAACCTAGAAGAGGTAGAAAAGGCTGTGAAACTGGTTTGAATGAGGGTTTTCCTTGCTCAATTCCTCAGAGGCTAAAGCTGTTGCCCTTTTCCTGCCACCCCAACTAGAGTAGTGTTTTTTGCCTAATTACTTAAAAAGTGATCCCAATACTTGCTCCTGTTCTTATCAAATCATGGGACTAAGTAATGAAGAAATGTATGTAGCTATGCACTGTTTATATTTAAAATCTCTACTCCATGATCTTTCTTGAAATTTTCTTGTCTAACTTGTAGACATTTGTTGCATAGACTTCTAATCCTTTGTGATCTATGTTTTCCCTTTTAGAGTTATGTTATCTCAGTTGTGATAAAATAAGTGGGATGTTAATAGGAATAAAAAAATGATTTTTATTGCAACATTGCATCAAAGAAAATTAGGTTGATCTGTATAAGGCGTGAGAGCAGTAAATTCTTCAGAGAAAAGGGTAGCAAGCAGTATTTGTCCATGGACTCTTTGCCATTTCAGTATTCTTCAAACCCAAGCTTCTTGGTGCAAGTGTTAATGGAAAAATTTTCTAGAGGCATACCCATTCTATTAACATATACATATGTGTGCATGTACACACACACACACACACACACACACACACAATCTCTTGATTACTCTTTTGTTCACAGATAGCTAGTAAGTGCCACTTTGTGCCAGACACTGTACTGGAGGTGGGCTACAAGGTGGAACATGCCTCTATGGGTCATTCAGTCTAGCCCGTGTAGTATAGTTAAGAACTGAGAGACTTTGCTGACTAGGCACAAATTCTTTATCTTGGAGTTCTATACCTTGGCTAAAAGGCTTATAATTCTCACATGTGCTTGCATCTCTTTCTAAATCAGCCAGGTTACCATTATCGATGCATTCGTATCTACCATAGTGAACAAATATACCTACATAATAGAAACATACAGGTGGAAATATAGTCTACAGTCTTTGAAGGCATTTTATTGCTAGATGACTTTGGAGAATTCTCAGTATATGGATGCCAATTTGCTGAAAGATGGTGAAAAGAGATTAAATCTTACAGTAATAATGATCTCTCCTCTTAGCTCACATTAAAACATTTCACCTAAGCAGAAAAAAATTAATGTACACAGATATTAGCACTATTCTGCTAAGGGGTCTAAAAGATGTTATTTTTTAAAATAGACATAAAATTTTAGAGCTATTTTAGGTTCATAGCAAAATAGAGAAGAAAGTACAGAGATTTCCCATATATGATTGATGAATCTATATTGACACATCATAAAACAAAAAGTCCATGTTTATGTTAGGGTTCATTCTTGGTGTTATGCATTCTATGAGTTTGGACAGTTATATTGACATATATTCACCATTACAGTTTCATACAGAATATTTCACTGCTCTAACAATCTTACATGCTCCTCCTATTCATCCATTCCTCTCCCCTCGGATGTTAAGTTTTGAAGCATCAAACTAGGTAGTATATTCCTTGGTTGATGGAACTCTCTGCTTGAAATTAGCAGTTGTGTCCTAGTTCTACTACTTGTTATTCTAAAACTTTGCATATAATACATATATTTTCTTTAGGTTAGTTTTCTTTCTTTTAAAATGATTAAAATAAATACTACTTTTGTCTCAGGGATAATAGAATAATTTATAAACTGACAGGAATTATATAAATGTATCACTGTTTTGAACTATTGTATCAACTGTCACCAAAACTCTCAATTTTAATATTAAAATTGATGCATCTCAGATTCAGACCTATCAGTCAAAATAAAGTGTTGGTGGCATTGGGAACCATCTGAAGAGCTATTAAAAAATACCATTGCCTAGGTGTTAGAATGGGATGGAGCCTGGGAGTCATATTATTATTATTCTTATTAAACTCTTGCGTGATTCCACTGTGCAGTCAGTGAGAGAATTTCAGGTTTAAATGTCAAGTCATTCAAATATGAGCAATTATAAATGGTCAAGCAACAACATTCCAACACTTAAAGCAGTGAACTTCATCTGTAACCAAGAAATAAACAGCATTTTTTTTTTTTAATCAGAAAGTTGTCATAATGCTGGATACTGTTAGATGAAGGTGGAAATACTGCCTCAGAGTGTGACATTGTGGTCACGAAACTATATGCATCAATACCTGGAAGTATTTTACTATTATTTTATGATCTGGAAGTGAAAGATGCTTTAGAAACCTGTTCTGGAGCATATAGCTTGGATTGATTAATAGCCATATGTCAGTGGGATACTAAGGAAGGAGATATAGGGCATCAACAGATTAATGCTGACTTGCATGTGACTTTAAAGTGTGAATGTTTATACAATGTCACAGTCCATTTAAAGACTGGTGACAATTTGAAACAGAGGGGTATGTTCTCTCTCAGAGTTCACCTGCATTTCAGAATAGACAGAATTCTGAATATTTGGTACTATTTCATTAATATACTTTATACCAACATCCATATTTGGAGAGAAAGGACTACAAAGCACAGCATCTCTGCTGATTTTGAAGAGGTTCACTTATATTACATCCATGAAGAACGGAAAAGCTCTAGGACTTAGTGATATTTTTACCAAATTATTTAAGCTATACTTATAACATTATATGATATCTATATGACATCATTCCAGGCATTGATGCATATAGTGTTGCTCTGTTATAATATTAATGAGATGCCATAGGATATCAATTAGCCTACAGTAAAATTGGTTTCATTATATGTCATTTTACCACAATTCCAAGAACCTATCGATGACATTAAATGAGGACATACTGTGGTTGCTCAGTGATCGCTATCATTTTGTGTAACTTTTGAGAAAACTATCTCATTCATCTTTGTATTATTTTCAATCACCTTTAGTAATAATAGATATAATACTATTAATAGCCATCTGTCTCCAGAAGCTGTCCTTGAAATGGGATTCATGTGAAAATGATATATTAGGAAGTGTTCCTGGAAAAAAGCCAGCAGCAAGTGAGGACGTAGATACACATGGAATGAAAGGAAGAGAAGCGAGGGTAAGATATCCAGAAAAATTCCACAGTGGGTGGTGGTAACATGACTCAGTCCTGCAGGGTAGTTCTGGAGACAGTGTGAGACACACCAGAGTTGTTTCAATTAGGAGACAAGGGGACTTGAGTATTTATGTCTTTACCCCTTTAGTCACTGGCTAAGGGGTCAGAATAGGAAGTTGACATGAATTCCCTGGTGCTTGCCCCTCTATGTGCATGTTGGCTAAAGCAGTTCCAGCACTCTTTCAGGCAGCCTTTCAGCAAGGACTTGCAGGTGCTGGTGTTGAGAATACAGTTGAAGCTGGTGTGCAGAAAACTGGTAAAGGGATTCAAGGGGATACCCTCTCTCTCTCTCGCTCTCTCTCTCTCTCTCTCTCTCTCTCTCTCTCTACACATATGTATGTGTATATGTATATGTACACACACACACACACACACACACACACACACACACACACACACACACATAGTATTAAATTACTTTTTGGATTGGAAGCTCCTTGAAAGCAAATATATTATTTCTTTTCTATCACTAACTCCTACAACACCTGATCCAAAATAGAAAAATGTGCTTTCTTAAATATTTATTCAATGATTGAGTGGATGAGTCAGGGTTTATTTTTTTCTTTTATTTTCTTTCTTCAAATGTTTTCTTATAACTCTGCTGGTCCTGAACATCAAGCTGCAGAACATGTGCCCTGGGAATGCTACTGGATGTGAACAGAATTCCCTCATGGTACTCATTACAGAACACACCCCTCTGGGCTCAAACAAGTAGGTTGGCAGGAATCCAGATTAGCTGTTATTTAAGGAGCTGATTTAAGATGTCTCGGAGTAAAGAGAACAAAATCATGTCCCCTTGCATAACTGAGAATGACCAGATAATAGCACTTGCAAGTTGCCAAAATGGTATATATTTTTTTGAGCTAAGAGCCAATGAGGGTTCTACAAGTTAAGTCACCACCAGAGACAAGCATTTTAAATTGAGAGAATAAGTAATCAAAGGACATTGTGCTTATGCTCCTTATGGCAACAACTTTTTCACTGCTTAGTTTCTCTAACTCTTCTTTTCATGAAACACTCCCATTGTCTTTTAGTAGAAGTTCCTCTTTCTAGCCTCTTCCATACACACTGTCACAGAAAACCCCTTAAAGAATTAAATTAGATGTGATGCTCCAAGTAAGTCTTTGGAATCAAGAAAGGAACAAATTAAATGTGTGCAATGATATAGCATTAATTAAATTAAGAAAAAAAAGTTGCACCATCTTTTAGAGATTTAGATGCTAACACCAGGCATCTGTAGGTTGGTATCATTATCATCATGCTGAGTATCATCGACATATTCTAATAAGCACAATGATTGATTTATGACCCACATTTCTTTTTACTATGCACCACACTGTATGATAAATAAAATCACATATTTTAATGTGAATGGCAAAATTTTTTTGATCAGTTTTCTACAAATGGTTAGTTTTATTTTGGAAAAAAAAGAGATTTCTGTTGTGATAGGGGAATTTATTAATTACTTCTGTTAAAAAAGCAGAACAAAATATTTACTCATCTTAAGCTTACTTTATTTAAATGGGCATGTGCCAAAGTTTAGTAAAGTACAGTGCTCTTTTTTATACATAATTCACAAATCTACAGTAGCAAAACAAAATGATATCTTCAGTCTGTAGGCAAAGTACATAGTAAAAAATATTTTTGAGGAAGAATTGCTCAATATTTCTCAAGTAAAATGGTTACAAAGAAGAGAAAACCTATAGGAAATTTAATACTAATCATAACAAAAGCAGAGAATTAGATGTGACTTTCCATTCATTCATTCCACAAACATTTATTATGCTCTAATGAAAATTTGATTATTGCATTATCAGATAAGCAGAAACCAAGTACTGTGTTGGAAACACTAGCCTTTCCATTATATTTATGAAAACATACAGAAAAAAAATAAATACAGGTGACATTCAAGTACTTAGAGTAATGACAAACAAAGGAGAATATTCAGTAAAGAAAAATCAGACATGTAAAATAATTCATGTGATTTCTAACGTTTATCTGAAGTTTACTTTTGGATGGAATTGTAAAGGAGAATTTTTCTTTTGTTATCTTCTTAGAGTTGACTAAGAGAGTTACAGGTGAACCATAAGGGAAATTTAATTTCAAAGATGTATGGGAATCAATGCTTTCAAAACAAAATTTGAAATATACTTTGCCATGCCTTTCTATGCTGTACAAAATTCATCATTTATAAAGCTACTTATCTGACAGTGCCTGTTTGCAACACAAGACATAATACAGAGCAATCAAAAGGCATTTTAATTTTTAAAATGCTCTCATCTGCTTTTCCATTGCCTTTGGTAGCTTATACAATTTTAGAACATATGCTGCATGCCAAGTTGTCTGGCTTTATCTTATCTATAGAGGAAAAATGTCGTCACAGCAGTGCTTGACTGTTTGCTGGAAATAGAAATTTTTTTTCATGGATCAAACTTATTGTGAATATTAAAATGCTAACAATTGTCATTATTAGTTAATCATCATCACTATAATTAAGTACTTTTTATATGCCAGGCACTTTGCCAAATGCTTTATATACTGTATCACATTTTATCTTCAAAGCAACCTTACAAAGTCATCATCAATAGCCACACTTTTCGGGCCAGGAAGGTGAGAGTGAAAGTGCACAAGTATCTTGTGCAAGGTCCATGATCTTCCCAAGTACCTGTGGGAAGCCCCATTGTCTGGAGAGGGAATGTGACTTTCTCATACTTTCCTGGGAGAGAATCACAAGATCATTAACTCAATTAAATCTCCAGGCCTTTTTGAGAGAGATGATAAATACTGAGGCAGATCCAAAGTAGCTTTGTTCTTCTGGATCTTTCCTTGACTGGGGCAGGACCTTAAGTACTATTTGTGTTTGTCATCTGGCCTTAGACCTATCACTGAACAGAAATACTTTTTACTGTTTTGGGAGCAGCATTCATCCTTCTACTTTGTCCAGAATGTCCTTCTAGTCTAAAATCAGTCAGGTAGGTGGAGATCAGTTTGAGAAGTGACAAAACGAAATATTATACTAGGAAATAGCATAAACGTGTCTCTTTATGTTAACAAATTTAATATTTTACACAAAATTTGTGTTGTTTGAAATTCTTATTAATCACGTCATTGCTGGAGGGTTTCAACTTACTGCATTTATCAGCTTTCTTAGTAGCATCTCTTTTCTAATTTTCATGAATTAAAATATTGTGAACAAATATTATTGCCCTTCTATCACAATACATATGGCTGAGGCAAACTTAGTGAAAAATATTCTTAGATGTTTTAAGTCTGACATTTAGAAACTGGGTGACACATACAAAATACTGCCAAGGTGACACCATATTTTCTACTGATTCTGGAAACCGATTCAAATGGCAGACATTTAAATTTGTATTTTTATATGATGTGATTTAAGAGGTCTGTGACTATTGCAAATTAACCCAGAAGTGATGTGTGAAAAATGATACTATTTAGCACTTATTCTTTCTGGTTAGGAGTTTCCATACTTCTCAGACCATCTATTTCCCACCCATCCTTGTCAGACTACTGCTGATCAGCTGGGGTTATCGCAGTTTCCTGTCAGTCACCCTTATTGTGCTGTATGTGCCATGTCTGAGGATGATGGAAATGAGACCGATATGCTGGTGTTTGTGAATTAAGGCAGTTCCTGAGTGACAAGGCTACATGTGTACAAAGTACATAAATATTGCCTAATGATGTCCGAGTTCACATGAATTCACTGTAGAAAACTTGCATAAATGCCAGAGAATTAATTGCATTGCTTAGTCTTACATTGAAATGATTAAAATGGCGAATATATTTTGAAGAATTTGAGGTTGGCCTTCTTAGTTGTACTCTTCAGGGTGTAACTGCATTTTTAGTAATCATCAAGGTTATATTGTTTTAAAGTTTTACATTTAAGTGCATTTTACCCTTCCACAATATAATTTAAGATTCAGTAGTTTCAAATGACTTATTATTTAAAGGCCCTGAATTGGAAATAATGATTAAAATTTTTCCAGTACCCTTGATTTCTTTAGATGTCTTACTTTTTCACTAATTATAATGAGCTGTCAAACTGATATGGCTTATTTATTTTAGACCTGGGAATAAAAATTTTCATAGGTATATAAAACTAATTGAATGTTTGCGAATTAACTAGAAATTTTAGAATTGTTCTGAAAATTTTGTGATCCTATAAACCCAACATTATAGGGGTGTAAAAAATACTCTAGTTATATTGAGGCGTAGTCTGGAATATAAAATAAAATTTATTTATGTTTTTACCTTTAATTTCACAGTAACTATAATCTAAAATTTGATTATCTGATTTTCATTTATTCCTGTTTCAGTTGATGATAGTTAATAAGATGACCTTTGAGGTTATCATTTGATATCATGAAAATTCTTGAAAGTAATATTGACATATAAATATTTCTTATAAATTTACTCTATTATAGCATCTATAACTTAGATTGCCTTTTGGGAAAAAAAAATGCTAAAAAAACAGATTCTTGCCTCAGGGTGCCTGGTTTACAAATTACAACAAGCATAAACCTTTTAAGGAGAAATTTTTAATGGATTGGAAGGAATGCAATGTTTCTCACCAGGTGTTCTGTTGACTACTTATATCTGTATCACTGCCTGTGCTTGTTAAGCAGGCTGGTTTCTGGCTCCATCACAGTTCTGTAGAACCTCCTGAGTATAAGAAGCCCCAGGTGATTGAGCACACAAGTTTACTTAAGTTTGAGAATAGCTGATGCCTTTCAGTATCCTCCTTTCTAATATCATAAGTTTTGTCACTTTGGCAACATAAATAACTGTGATTTCTGACACCTAAAGCAGAGAGTGAGAGTGAGAGTGAGTGAGAAAGAGAGATTGAGGTTTCTAATTTTTACTTTCTGGCTACAATAATTAGATCTAGATTTAATTCTCTATCTTCTTTGTAATATTTTATTTCTCCGAGTTGAAGCATAAAATTCTTAAAGTTTTATTTATTTATTTTTTGATGGAGATTATGATGGATTACTTTAACAATCTAGGAAAGCTGTGGGACCTCCTTCTAGAAAAATATCTATTACGTTTTTGCATATAATATCAGGGATATATGGAACACTTGGAGCTCACCTTGATCCCTAAAATAGGAATCCCCATACCAGTAGGAGCTTGTAATTAATATCAAACAAGCCTGTAATTTAGAGGATTTACTTATTTTTTTTGCATATGTGGTAATTATTGGACAGTGTAACGGAGGGTTTTTTAATGTATATATTATTTACTTATAGTCTGTAATGGATCCTAAGTATGTAAAGTTATAATTATGGAATTAATAAAATCTATACAGTTCTTCAGATAGTTCATAATAGCAACAATGCATAAACATGCAATTATGTTTTTTTTTAAGGTTCAAGTTACTTGGTAGGCCATGGAAATTTCAAAAATTTCTTTTTCAAGTGTGCAGAAAAACTAAACTCAAAAATTTATATTAAAGCAGAGCATATTGTCAAATAGACATGGATGTACCTTATAAGACCTATGTTAAATTTTTACATGAGAAGACATTTCTTCAGTTCTTTTGGATATATACCCAGAAATGGGATCACTGGATCATCTGATAATTCTGGTTTTAATTTTTTGAGGAATGCCCATACTGTTTTCCATAGCAGCTGCACCATTTCACATTTCTACCAGTTGTGAGCTAGAGTTCCAGTTTCTCTTGAAATGTCAAGGGTGTTATTTGGTACATTACTGCATTCTGTTTGATAATTAAAAAAAAAAAAATCCCATGTCTATATTTTCTGATTCCACATATGAAATTAATTATATGTGTATATTTATTTTACTATTAGATTTTGGTGTTCTATTTATGTTTACCTTAAAATTAATTTGAGCATTTTTAAATATTTTTCTATGGTCTAGATACTTTAAATGATTTTGGGATTGTCTGCTTTTTAAAGGTTACAATAGAATTCTTCTCTGAAAAAAAATGACTTTTTTATATTCAGAGATTTATTTAATGCAGGAAAAATCACATTTATTTAGTATAGCTCTTCAGAAGGTTCAACATGCTTGATAAAGACTTGTTTAAATAACTGTTTCTTAGGAAAAAAGACCACACATATTAAAGCACACAGCTACCAGTTGTATTCATCAGATACATTGCAGGGCAGATCAAAGCTTCTCCTTTCATAATGTCATTTAACCTGTCCAAAATGTAGTCTGCTGCCCCATATGTTCGTATAATTATTGTTTGAAGACTGAGAATGACACAGATTATTGGCCAGACAAGGCTAAACTGCTAAATAATGATATCAGATTTATATGATGATTTGAAGAGATGTGTGGATGTATTGTTTCTTTTTGTCATTTTGAGAATGGATTATAAAACTGATCAATGAAAAGTATTCATTAATGGGAAGAAAAGGAATTAAAATATGTTTCCACATATTTTGTACTAAATCATCCTTTCTAGCATTATCTTTTTAATTTTTTAAACTTATTTTATAGATGAGGGAATTGAGGCCCAGAGTTTTTAAGGGGAAACATAATTTGCCCAGATACATTGTATACTTACGGGAGAGGATAACATGGATTTATAAAAGAATGCAGGCTAGATCTCACTAAAGTATAAAGCATTGCATTTAGAGCCATGAAGACCGTTCTCTCCTTAGTAGTAAAACTCGAGAACTAGGCTAATGGACTTCAAGTCAGACTGTGCGGGTCAAAATCAGACCAGATTGGGCCAGGATCAGAAAATAATGAGCAGGAAATGAGTTCTACACACTATTGAAGATGGAGGGTTGTGGAGGCAGCTGAAGTCAGTGCCAGGAAATTCTGGAAAACACTGGATGTGTTGTGCCAGAAGTTTAATTGAGAGCAAGGCCAGGTAAGGAACTTTGGTAATAGGAATGGCTCTGAGGACCTTAAAAGCTCAAATAAGCGAGTCTGTGTTGGAAAGATTCTTATCCAAAGGGTAAGATTTCATCAATATCTGTTTATAAGTATAAACATATATATATATATATATATACATATATATATATATATGTATATGCATATATGTACGTGGATGTAAGTGTATACATATAATAATAATTATTTTTTAATTACTAGAAGGCTACTTTACTATTTTAAATGAAGAATTACCTCATAGGACATGATGACAATTTAGTAAGAGCTCATTGTTCTTGAGCGATATAAGAAATAAAATCACAAATAGGAGCTATTTTGTTGAATCAGTAAATGAATTTACAGTCACTATGAACAGAAATATAAAATCCATGCAATTGGTACGTACTTTCCATATAGGTAGACATAAATAAGAAACCAAATCATAATTAAAAAGCAATGTGATGAGTTGAATGAATTGGTGGGGCTGGTCATGATAGAAGTATGCCAGTGGGCCCACTGGGTTCAAAGACATACCAAACAAATTTTACCTTGACTCATAAGTCGCAGGACCTAATTTTAAAGGGACAGCCCGATTCAGGACTTGACAGATTTCTCCAAATCTTGTCCAACAGCATTTTCAAGAGCATGTTGAGAAGGAATATTTTAGCAAGTGGCTACCCATTTGTTTTGTCATACACCCTGTATTTCATCTGCAACACTCTCACATTCATTGTGATGTGAGGACAGTGACCAGCTATCTGCTTGCATGTCTGCTTTTGAAATGAAGTTTACTGGCCAAAATGACCTCTTCCATTCAGTTATGGAGCTGATTTATCTTTAGTTCTGCACTGAATGCTCTAGGAGAACGTGTTGTCTAGTCCTGCGGATTGCACCAAATATCAGTAGAGCATTTCTATGCCCACAAGTAGAGTTAGGAGAGAGAGAGCCATGTGGAGAAGAATATGTACCCATATCCAAAAATATCTATAACCAGCAAGAAAAGTAAACATGATCGATGGTATGGATTTGCTTGGGAACCAACTGCACCAGTGTGTTCCAAAAATTTCAAATAGCGGTGTACATAATAATTTCTAGTAAACTTCCTAGAGCTTTCCATGAGCAAAATGTGATCTTTTTCTTCTCTCTCTCTCTCTCTCTCTCTCTCTCTCTCTCTCTCTCTCTCTCTCTCTCTCTCTCCTCTTTCTCTCTCACTCTCCTCTCTCTTTTGCACTTCTTATGTAATATCTCTTTACCTCTAATTTAATCTAACTTGGTTTTGGCTTCCTTGAGGAAGCTAACAGAAATAATAGCTAGCAGTTTTGGAGTGCCTGCCATGTTCCAGGCACATTTCCAGGTACCTTCTCAAAGACTCTACTTCTCACCCAGTATTGCTAAGTGAGTGTTCTTCACAGATGTCTGATGGGAGAATGGAGGCTTAGAGAGGCCACGTGGATTCACACTGACCAGCTCCATATCTCTGTTCTTTCCATATCATGTCACCTCCTGTACCTGTTAAAGTACTTGGGACAGATGACGATGTTCATGTAAGTACTCAGTGTAGCGTTACCACCAAAGCCCCTAAATCTTTTTATTTTTAAATAAATACAACTAGAGGAAGGAAAGTAAATGTAAACTGAGTCAGAAACAAATGAGAGGAAGCTTATTTTATTTCAGTAACATTTTTTAGAGGTTAGGAGCACAGTTTTCTGAATATCTGTTTAGGATCTAATATTCTATTGTATGTGTGTCCAAATGAAATCAGTTTATAAAGGGCAATCATATAAAATGTATTCATGTTTTGCATTAAAATTTATGATGTGCCACATTATGATGTCTCATTAGTTTATTGCCCTGGTGATATACTATTGGAAGACATTTGGAAGTGATAAAATAAAGGCAGATTATGTTATTTCCTTATAGAAATAATAACCTGAAAATCTTACTGAATTTCATTGAGATTCTTTCCCTAGTAATATTAAAATAAGTATTTTTTTCTCTCTAATTCTTTCATCTTAGGGGATCTAAGAAAATCTAGAAAATATGTCAAGTAATCTAATAGGTAATTTGTATCATTGTTTTCATCTACAGAGAAAGCACCAGAATATGAAATGTAAGTTCCACATTTTTTGGTCCTATATTGTCCTCTTTTCTGAACTTTGAGTATTGTTAAATCACATATTTCTTTTTAAATTTCCCTCTGTATTTTCCTTTAATTTATTTAATTTTGATAATTGATTTACATCAAAATCCTATTTGTACTATACCATTACCAATTTATTGTGTATTACAGAAGTGAGGAAAATTAAATAAATAAGGTTAATAGATTAAAAACGTATGCATTTGATAATTTGATATCAATTATAAATCTGTATATGCAGGAAGAACCTTGGAAAACATGGTCCTGTTATTAGTAGTAGTATGACCACACATATCATCCTGGAAGTTATAATATAATCAAGCCATTTTTAATCCATATTTTATATTTGTCATTTACTACAGTACAAGTTGTACATCTTTTCTAAGCCTCAATTTTCTTGTATGCAAAATGAGAGGATTATTTATTTATTTTTTGTTTTGGTGAGGAGTGAATGATGTATATAGAGTCCTAGGAAGTTGTGTAGTACTCCCTTAAGGCACTGATGCTCAGTATTTCAGAATTGTCATTGACATGCCCGTTTCTGGTGCCCCTGTAGCCAATCTTTGCAAATCCACTCTTTTATTCTATCTTAATTCTATTACTGGTGCTCATTTTGATTATCATCCGTTTATTCTACCATAATCACAGTTTGCCTGGACTATGGTGATTGCATCCTAATGAGACATCCTGTTTCTCACTTCTCCGTCTCAGTTCATCCTCATTGCTGTTGGATTACTAGTCATAATAAATAAACCCAATAATACCCTTACCTTGTTTAAATTCTTTTTTAATTCTGGCTTTTGCATATTGAGTTCAAATGTAGCATCTTAACATTTGTGGTCTTCTATAATATGACCTCCCGGTCTATTCCCTACTTACCCACTGCATGTATTCTTTGATCTAAATAAACTGAACTGCTTTCTGTTTCTACTTATTCTTACTTATTCCTTACTTTTGCTTCTGCAGTTCTTTCTGCCTGCAGTAGCCATTCTTACAATCCATTCCTCTTGACTTATTTTTGTATCAGATCTCACAAATACATCCAATATTGTCTTGAATCATTAGAACCTTTGACTTTCCTTCCCTTACAGCATGTATTTTATCTTTTTTTTTAGTATATGTGTGTCTTTCCCGCCTACCCCCTTCCCCCGCCCTCCCCGCCAATATACTGTAAAGGCTTTGTAGGATAAAGACTTAGTTTTATTTACCATTGAGTCTCTGGGATCATCTAGGGCTATATACACTGCAGTTGGCTAATGACTAAATGCTTAATGGAATAGCTATATCTCAAAGTTGCCCCCTCTTCTATTACCAGTTCTGTGGGTTTCTGTAGATATACAAATAATCATCATAATACAAAGCTTTAAAAATGGTCATTCTCTGATACCAGCTGGCCTCTGCAGGAATTAACAGGGGTAAAGGTATAAGGTCAAGAGTTCTGTGAAGATGGAGGGGGAAACAGTTATGTTGAAAATGCTTCTCAGGTGTAAGTATTTATTAAGATTGAATATATTTTTTTTTATTTTCTAACTGAATTATAATAGTTTGGAGGCTATCTTCAGTGATCAGTGTTTGTCCTAGTTAGGTTTACAGGTAACTGTAATAATAGCGTAGTCTGGACTTCAAATTTACTTACTTATTACCCTCACTTTTTACTTCCAAGTGAAGTTTCATTTTGTACCACGTTATCTTTATAGACATCTATGAACTTTCCATTTGTACTTGCAAATTGGAGAATTAAGGTATAGAGGAATGAAAAAGTCTCCTGACCCCTTCTTGGAATTTCCAATGTATTGTTAGTTAAGTTATGATCAAATGATCTCATTCCCAAGAAGATTGTTTATAGCTATAGTATTAACTGACAGAAAAGCTGATCTGTGTTCAGGGCCTCCTGGCCTGTGGTCAGTGAATACTTGGAGCAGAATTAGTACATTCCTTGGCATGTTCCTTGCCAGATGTTTCTCCCTGGCCTAGAAGAACACCAACACCTATGCCCATGCTCTGTGCCAAGGGCAGCAGTGTAGTGTGCTGAAGGTAAAAAAACTCAGCCCTAATAAATGCAGTCCTGATCTTCCTCTCCTTTTCACCTTGACTTTTTCCATCTCAGCTGGGGAAGATAAATGATGCTAATTCACCAAAGCCAATTATTTATGTGTAACAGTAAAGCTATGTCATATGTCATATCATATATTTACCATGAAAGGTATACTTAAGTAAAGAAGAGACAGTTCAAGATTACATTTTGTACATATATTTTTCCTTCTTTCAGCTATAAAGATTAAAATATCATAGAACATATGTCAATCTTTTAAAGGCAGATATTACCTCCTGCAGTTTGAGTCTGTGTTTTCCTTTTTGTTGTTGTTGGTTTGCTTGTTTTGTTTTTCTTTTGTTCCTGTTGTTGAAAGCATGAGGAAAGCAAAAAATAAAGTTTTGGGATCTATCAGTCAGTGTTTCTCAGATCGTAATGGTCTGTTTAAGATACTGTAAGAACTAGGGAGACTATAATTGGTTCCAGCGTTATGAGCTTAATATTGTAAATAAATAGATAGGACATCGTGGATAACTTACAGAGTAGATTTCAATAATTCAGACTCCTCTATTTCAAAATCAAATAAATAATTTCATCTCTGGATTCTTAAATTTATTCATAGATATTGATTGATTGATTTTTATACACCAAGTAAGAGCTGGAGATGTAGTAGTAAACAAAACTAAGTCTCTACTATTATGAAGCTGTCTTAGTGCATTTGGGCTCTGTGACAAACTACCATAGACAGTAGCTTATAAACAACAGAAATTTGTTTTTTAAATTCTGGATGCTGAGGAGTCCCAAGTTCGAGGCTCTGGCAGATTAAATATCTGGTAAGGGCCTAATGCCTAATAGCTGTCTTTTTACTGTGTTCTCACACGAGAGAAGGGACAATCTTTGCCCCTGAAACTATAAAAATGTACTAGCTGAATCTCAGTTAATCTCCTAAGAATTAATTGGTTATATAGGACAATTAGTGGAAACATTATATCAACCTTTAATATTTAAACTTTTATACAGCAATATCCTGTTTAATTATCTTTGCTTTGTTGGGGCTTTATTGCATTTGTATAATCATCTGTGTTCTGAGAATACTTCCACATTTTTCTCTTTTCCTTTTAATTAGGTTAAATGAACTATCTGAGAAAAGACCAAATTTTTTAGGACCCTTTTAGTCAAAAAATAAAAATATTTTTACAAATTTCTTACAATCATCAATAGGTCATACAAAGCCTCTTTTGATGTGAGCAGTCCATAGCCATTGACAAATTAATATGTAAAAGTTCATTGTATCATTTATGAAATCACTCTCTTAGAAATTTTGATAATTTAATCCTGATACTTAAATTTTTTTAAAGCAATAAATATGGCAAAAAATACAGAAAGATATTAAAAGTGAATAAGAAGCTCTATCTGACAGTATATCCGGATAAGATATCTTTAATTTCACTTAATTCCAAAACAGACCTGATGAAAACACAACTCTAGGTTGGCATTCACTCTGGCAATAAACATTTTTTATACTATTTATTATGCTATATGTACATTTCTAATTTCTTTCAACTCTATCTTATAACTGTACTTTAATTTTTTGGTTGATTCAAAAAAAGAGTTAGAGTAGACACATTGTATTTCACTTATTTTTGTTATATATTATATTCTTATGAGAAGAAAATATTTCCAAATCTTAACTTTAATGTAATAATTCCACAGTTTGCCTTTAAAAATAAAAATGCTAATACTCTCAGGGATAAACTTCAGAATTTCAAATTTCTTAACTTCCCTGGGACCTCCCTGGGACTGTGTGATTCCCTGGTTCTGAGTCAAGTCATTAATGTACTGCAAATGTCAGCTGTGCTTGGGACAATCAAACAAAAGTAAGATTAGCTTTTTTGAATACTGAGAAAACAAAATGCATGAATAAGTTATTAGTGAGGGAAAATTTAAAGGGTGCAAATCACTTTAAAAACATAAGTATGCAAGGCAAGGCAAGATTTTCAAAAATTTTAATTGTATAATGCACCAATGTGTTTTATTTTTTACTTATGTTTTATTAGACCTAGCTCTCTTTGCAAAATGGTAGAAAACTCTCAAGGGTATTTAAGAAGGATTCTGTAGGTGGTTTTTGGAGTCTATTCTCTCTAGAATAAGTACAACAATATGATTTATTGGATAAGCTACTTTCTCATGGCAGATGTAGCTAGAGATAAATTTCCCTTGATCACTCAAGGCTTTGGCTCATTCACTTTCACCTCTCTTCTGTACCCTCAATTTCTCCCTCATACTGACACTTTTCTCTCTCCCTTCAACCTCTGTCCTCATCTGACTTTTACCCTATCTCACTCTTATCCTTAGCAGCCAAGTTTCTTAAAAGAATAATCTATGTTCATTCATACATTCACTTGTTTCTTCAAGTCCCTTTTCTTCTTAACCTCTTGCAATCTCCTTCTTTCCAGACTCTCCAAAAAATGTTCTAAGGGAACAACTAGATCTTAATTAGTAATCATGGGATATGCACTTTTAGTACTTGTCTGGGCAGCATTTGACCATGGACTCATGTTAAAAGTTGCTTTTTTCCCTCAGAAGAATATTATATCATCTCTCACCACTCACGCCTAATCAGCTATGAGTCTTCCTGATCCTACCTCCTGAGGATCTCTTGCCATTAGGTATTTCTCATTATTCATTTCCACTATTACCCTTCGATCTTATTTGCTCTCACTTGGAAGAGTATAGTAACTTTTCTTTGACATATATAATTCCCCATCTTAAAATCTGTTAATGGCCGCTTTTGTTGTTAGAGACAAGTCCATTCTCCTCAGAAGAATATTATATCATTTTTTGATTATGTCTATATTTTTTTTTCTTTAGTCACTTTACTTTTATTAACCTTAAGACAGTCCAGTGAATTGGTTGATTGGTAATCTGTGAAATCAGATTACTTGAGTTCAAGTTTAAATTTTATGTGAATTGCACAAGTTATGTAGCCCTTTTGAACTTTGTTTACTTATAAAAACTATGAGACTAGAAGTATTTAATTCACAATATTGTTGTTAAATGAATGCTTATTGGTATGCTTGGTACGTGAATAGGTACTCAAAATGTTAACTATAGTTAATTATTTGTGGTTTCCAGGTTGTTTTATACTATTTTAAATCTATGTGCCTTTGCATAAACCATTAACCATTTGAGAATACACTTTCATACCTTCATTTTATTGTTCAAGATTTAGTTAGAGTATTTCTCTTCTCAGAACCTTTTCCTAAGCACAGTCCCTCCAAGCTACTTTCCCCTGCCCCACACTGTAGTTTAAATTAGAGCTTTTGTGGTATCTGAGAGTTTTTTGTTATTTTTTTTGTTATACTGGGCTTTCATAGTTGACTTACTCCACTCTTCTTGAGGTTGTGAGCTTCTCAGCGACAGGGTTATGTCACATACATCTCTTACTCTCCAGTATTTCTCAGAGTTTGCTGGTATTGAGTAGGTTCTCAAGAATGATTTGAAGAAAAAAAATGACTGGCTGATGTGAGAAATGAATGAAAGACTAGGAGGTAATATTTATATATGTGTTTATCGGGAATATGTATTCCTTTTCAGTCTGCTATTAGAAGTGTTTTGGTACTTAATCATTGACTTTTGTTAATTACCAAACTGCTTGTGTTACTTTTCTAAATCCTTAAAATGAAAGTAAATCCATTCTCCCTGACTACTTACAAATAAGATGTAGTGCCAAGTTGAGATTTTCCTCGTAAAACATGAAGAGTTTGCTAGTAATATCACTTTTTGGATTTGTCTGAACAGACAAGTAGAACATTTTAGAAATTAATCAAGTTCAAAATTATTTATAAATCTTTTTCTTTGTATTACATGATTATAAAGACATAGAAAAAAGTTGACTACAAACAAAATTACCCTATTAGTTTCTTTATTTAAGATCTTTCACATTTTAAGTAGACATACTTACTTCACCATATGTCCTATTATACCTTGTACTAAGAACTCTGAGTAATATTAGGACATAATAATAGGGTAATGATAGGAAACATCTGGTCAGTTTTTTGTATTTTGAAGATAGTGAATAGTTACAAAAACAACAAAGAATAAAAAGAGTGAAAAGGAAAGAACAAAAACTACCTACTAATCAAGTGTAATCATTTATCAGAGTAGACATTTTCCTGTCTCAAACAAATCTTTTATTCATTGTTTTTAAATCCTAAATGTTCAAAGAACTAGAAGATCCAGAAGATTACTTCTAAATCCAAAGCACTTTAAAGACAAATAAAAAAACCGGGGGTATGTGCAAAACACCTTGGGAAATGAACTTTGCTTTCAGTGGCTTTATTTGTCATTAACGTCTGTGGCTGTATCGATTAAAATGGCCCAAATTTGCCCATTCTTACCCCATAATTGACCTCCTATCAGAAAGTGCTCAGTATGTTCAAGTCAAAAAAAGTAATCTTTGGCTGAGGCTATTGCACTGACCATTAGCTATTTACAGCTGTGAAATCTGGAAAAGATGATAGCTTTTTTATCTTTTAGTCCAACCAACAACAGAATGAGTGGGTTCCCTTCTTCAACCCTTACATCCCCTTCCACAATGCTAAGTTCATGCAATTATGAATTGATTTGAAAGCTAAATTATTACCTCGTTAAACTTGCATCAATCCCTGGTTACAGTTTGTACACAGAAAGAGTGGGAAGAACATAATGATCCTCCTGTCATTATGTGGCAGCTGAACAAATCTCATAGTTCAGCATCTGCAGGGACACTCAATTTGATTTGTATCCATTTCTTAAATGACTATGTGATTTCAGGTGCTTTTTGTGGGAAGAATTTGGGGAACACATGAACAAATGCCTTTCTGTTTAGTTCACCTGCAAAAACTTCCCCCCAACAAGGGACTTGTTTTGTACTTATGGCACTTGCTTCCCATAACAAGACATTTGTTTATGGGGGGTTATCAGGAAAAATCAATATTTTGAAAGATAACGCTGGTGAAAGCAAATGTAAATAAAGTAACGTTTAAGACAGTGCTTTAAGACATTCTTTCACATTGGAAGAAGAGGTGCTGTTTTTATGGACTATACATAGGGCCTGATTTTTCATAAAAGTGTTTTCATTCATGTTGTCTTTTATGTTGAAAGTGTTTTGACAAAACTTGATAACCTCTGCACCATTTTACATTGAGCAACTAGTGTTGGCAGTATCGTATGGTGGTGGTAAAGAGGTCAGATTCTAGATTCATGAATTTTCAAGCAAATTCAATAATTATTTTTAGACTCTATTCTGTGCCAGATGCTCATCTGAAGACTGAGGAGATGACTAACGAAAGAGGCAAAATCCTTGTTCTTTTGAAGCTTACATTTAATTGATAAGACCGACAATATACAATAAAAATAAATTAACTATGTGATATGTCAGATGGAGAAGTGCTGTGGAGAAAAGAAAGCACCCAAGTGTTAGGGTATGCTGGTATGTGTATGTGTGTGTGAGTGTGTGTGTGTGTGTGTGTGTGTGTGTGTGTGTGTGTGTATCTGTCTGTCTGTCTGTGTCTGTGTGTGTGTTGGGAGAGAGAATTTATTTCCATTACAAATAGGTACTCAGGAGAATTTTCCTAAGATGATGAAATTTGTACACAGACTTGAAGGAGGTTAGGATAGTGAGCCATGTGAATTTCTGGGGAACAAGCATTCTTACCAGAGAACAGAAATCTCATTGCTGCCACTTTCTGGATATGAGATTTTGAGCAAAGACTGACATTTTCTAAAAGTTAGTTTCCTCCTTTATAATTTGAGGATTCTTGTCATACCTGCCTTAAAGGAATACTGTGAGAATTAAATAATGTTTGCATTACGGACACATAATAAACACTGAATAAAGGTTACTTATTATTATATTGCTATTGAGAAATCTTGAGTTTCTTTTTCAGATCAGTGTATTCAAAGCTTTTACCTATTGATTAGTGTCCTGTAGGATTCCTTGCTTGAACTAATCAGCCATAATAGAAAATGTTCTACTCTTTCCAGTGAATGTAAATAAATTTGAATATAATATTTGAGAGAAATTGCTCAAAGTTCTTTTTTTTCTTTTTTTAGTCTTGTTTTACTAGTTACATAGTTATACATATACATAAATGGAAGTCTTTTTTTCTTCACTTTATAGTCCCATTTCCCAATCTATTCATAGCTATACAATTAATATTTTTCCTTTCTTTTATGCTTTTTGTTTCCTTTAGTTAATACTTGTCTTTTCTTTGTTACCAATTTGTTTCATTTGTTTACCAATCTTGCCCCAATATTTTTTTCAAATAAATTTCCTCACATTATGTTCCAACATTTCGGGTAGCTCTCAGCTTATTCTTCTTAGAGGTACTTTGCTTAGAGATACATTCCAACTAGCTTTAGTCTGACCTGGCTGCTCTGTAAGTCAGCTTCAGAGCCATTTTTTTGTCATCATCATATCCTGGAGACCCTTTTTGCCTCCTCTCTTTAGTTGGATCTTGTTTCTAGAATATCATATATTCCTTCTCTTTGCCTTATCCTCTTGCTTTAATGGAGTACACATCTAAGAGCTTCCTGGAAAAAAGTGCATGAGAGATATAGTTTGACAATTTTCACATCTGAATGTCTATTTTGCTCACAATTAATAGTTGCCTGATCATAGAATTATACTGTAGAAACAATTTCTTCTTCAAATTTTGAAGAATATTTTTTCTCTTTTAGCTTCTAGCATTGCTGTTCAAATGTCTGATGTCATTCTGATTTTTTAAAAAATTAAACAAGTCATTTAATTTTAAACATATAAATGCCTGTTTATTTGCTAGTACTTTTATTAATAAGGCAAGGTCTTTTCTTTGAATATGAATTCCTGATTGATTTTTCTGGTCATGGTCTCATGAAACATACCATTAATGTGTCATATAAAATTTATACTTCTTTTTCTTTAAAAAGGAATGAATCCTAGATTTTTCATGTTTTTCACAATCGTTTACCATTGACTTGTTTATTTGCAATTTTATGTCTCCTTAAGCTACTCATGTTATTATTTCCTATGTGCTCACAGTGTTGTGCATTTGGGTAGCATCACCAACAATCCAGCTATGTTTATAATTATTTTTTCTCATTTTTCATTTTGCTTATATTATTTTTCTTAGGTTGAGTTCACTAGAAGCAGACCTAAGATGAAGATATGTGTGAAAGAAATTTATTAGGAAGCATTCTCTGGGAAAAAAAAAATGGTAGAAAAGTAAAGAAGTGGATTTGGAAAGGAAAAAAGGCCAAACAAGGATGTGATATTAAGTGTAGTTCTACTGAGGAAGCTTTAGAGAGAGTGTAGCACACACCTAGAGTTAGTCCTACCAGTACCCGGGGAGCCAGATTGTTTATACCCGGGCACCCTTTGGTCAGCGCTTAAGGATAGATCCAGGAGGACATAAATTTCTAGGCTTTCTGCAGGCTTAGGGAAGATGAATTTCAGCAGCATGGGGTGACTCTCCTATGAAAGATTCAAGTGGTGATGTTGGGACTGAAAGTGTGCCAGGAATTGATGGTCACAAAAATTGTCTAGGGGTCCGAAGGGATGTGGGCAGACCACCGACTGTCTGCTGCATTAGTTTATAAAAAATAGCTGATGAGAAGCATAGGTGTGACCCCAGTGCCTCTGATACATAGATGCTATTCATTAAGCATGCTGAAAGTGAGATTACTTCAATCTCAATCAGGCATTCATTGCCCTTAAATCACTTGACTCCTATATTCAATTATGGAGAAATAAAAGATACTAAAAGATGTTTATAAGTGCTGTCTGTATTATCAAGATTGTCTGAAAGGTTAATGTAATTGTGGGACTCTAATATTTTTATCTCTCCAGGAAGTGAATCATTATTATTTCACCTAAGGTTATTAATGGACAGTCATATATTCTTCTATCATACATGTTTTCAGGAACATCTTATTCTCTCAAACATTTATTGAGAACTTACCTTGTGCTAGGCTCTATTTTTGGTTCTGGTGTTAACACTTTCAACAAGATCCAAGGACTCATAGGCTGCATACATTCCAGTGGGAAGAGACAATAAATAAGTAATGAGTAAAATGAAAATACCAGATAATGATAATAACTGTGAAGAAAGTAAAATGGAGTGAGTAAATAATAGAATACCAGAGAACTAACTGGATGTTTAAGAAAGACCTCTCTGAAGAGGTAATATTTAAGCTGGGATATGAATGATAAGAATGTGCCAAACATGGGTGAATTTATTCCAGGAATAAACCCCTCAGGTGCAGAGGGATGAGTAAGCTTAATGTTAGAGGATCTGAAAGATCATTACCCTCTTTTTATTAGTATTATTTTTTTCTAATATTACTCAGAATTCTGAGTACAAGATATAATGGGACTTGTATTGAAGTAACTGTCTACGTAAACTGTGAAAGTACTTAAACGAAGAAGCAGTGAGAGGTGATTTGGTTTATGATCAACTTTTCTCTATTTACTTATACTCATGTAATACAAAAGAAAGGCAGAGATTTATAAATAACTTTGAAAATTGATTGGAGTATCTGAGCAAGCAGAAGATGAGGTTCAAAGTTATGCAGGGCTAAATCATGAAAGCTGTGGGAACAGATTTTGTGTTTTATCACTTTGTTTTCAGAGTCATAGGAAGCCACTGGGGAGTTTAAAGCAGGGCAGTGGCATGATGTGCTTTATATTTTTGAAGTTTGCACTGAAAATTTTATGGAAAATGAGGGCAAGAAGTAGAGTGAGAAAATATGTAAGATGACATCTCTTTCAACTGAAAGATGACAATGGAGTTAGATATAGGCATCTTCTGAAAATTATTTTGCAGTACAGTTGATAGGCATATTGATAGGGAATAGATGAGGGGATGAGGAATGAGTAAAGTAAATAATAACTCCTAGAATGTGGCAGGAGAGACCAAGTAGATGCAAGGACCATTTTCTGACTTTACTCTTCATCATACACAGATTTAACTGTAGGTATGCACAGTATTTATCCAGATCCTCATTGTAGTTCATGACTGATGATTTTTGCCTTTTTTCTGGTTTTAAATTTTGTTGGCTTAAAATAATTTTTGACATACAGAAGAGCAAGAAAAAATTTGCTCATATTATGCCATCTGCGCCTTTTAAATTTCTTTCAAGAAAATTCTCTGGGGAATGTGTTGTCTTTTTGATTCAAATTATATTTTCAAAGGGATTGCTACATCCCAGGTTTTAACACTGATATGTTGTATGGTCATCAGCACTGGCTTACTGGATACTTCCTTTCCACCACAGAGAACATCTAGCTATGCATCCTGCTGGGCCTTTAGGAGAGGGATACTTTCCTTCCCTCTTCTGAAACTAAAACTTGGGCTGAATTCTTAAGTCCTGATTTTTGATATGATTGTGTTATATCTGTATCTCAGCAGATTTTTAAACTTTCTTATTTAAAAATCACATTACAAACATTCTAGATTACCTGGTTTATCTAAATTTATCTAATCTCTTGTCTTTGAATGCTGGACCCTGACTTCAGAATCATGTCCATCTGTACACCATCGTTACTGAATGCATTTCAGTCACGATCTGAATTAGCATAGTTCTTAATACAGAGCCTGAAGGTACTTATTTTGATATTACGTGAAATCATTTCTTAGAAACAAAACAATTAATGTAATTTAAAGTTTAACTTATTGTTCTAGAAATGTGTTTTTTAGAATTATTGTTTCTCTATACAATGAGATATACAACATTACACTGAAAAAGGTTTGTGAAATTGGGTGTATAAAAATAGTTTTGTTGTTTCTTGTGATTATAAAAATATATCTACTGTAGAAAATTGAAAGAAAAATAAAATTGTTAAGAAGAAAATAAAAATTTGTAATCCACTGCCAGAAGACATCTACCATAGCCATTATATTGTAATTCTTTGATCTTTTCTCTCTGTACATATATGTGTGAATACACACACATCTATATAAAATAGATTAAAAATATTTATGATTATGTATAGAGTTTAAGATTTGAAATCATAGGATTTAGAGTATTTTGTATCCCACTTGTTTACAAAATGTGCCCATATAAGATGGCAAACTTAACCAATAAATGTTGTGTGTTCTGACTGCTCTATTGACAGGCTGTTTCTCCATCTATTGCCCTCTTTTTGAGCCTCCTATTCCTTGAGACACAGCAGTATTGAAATTAGGCCAATTAATAACATTATGATAGCCTCAAAGTGTCTTACATCTCTCACTTTAAATCAAAAGCTAGAAATGATTAAGCTTAGTGAGGAAGGCATGTCAAAAGCTGAGATAGGCTGAAAGCTAAGCCTCTTGTGCCAAACATTAGCCAGGCTGTGAATGCAAAGGAAAAGTTCTTGAAGGAGATTAAAAGTGCTACTCCATAGAACACTTGAATGATAAAAAAGCAAAACAGCCTGTATTTTTTAAAATGGAGGAAGTTTTTGTGGCCTGGATAGAAAAATCATACCAGCCACAATATTTTCTTAAGCCAAAACCCAACCCAGAGCAAGGTCATAACTCTTTTTAGTTTTTTTTTTTTTTTTAAGGCTAAGAGAGGAGAGGAACTGTAGAAGAAAAGCTTGACGTTAGCAGAGGTTGGTTCACAAGGTTTAAGGAATGAAGCAGCCTCTGTAACACAAAAGTGCAAAATGAAGCAGCAAATGCTGATGTAGGAGCTGCAGCAAGTTATCCAGACGATCTAGCTAATATAATTAATAAAGGTATCTAGACTGTACACCAGATTTTCAGTGCAGACAAAGTAGACTTGCATTGGAAGAAGATGCCATTTGGACTTTCGTGGCTAGAGAGGAGTAATCAATGCCTGGCTACAAAGCTTCAAAGGATAGGTTGACTCTCTTGTTAGTTTCTAATGTATACGGTGACTTTAAGTTTAAGCCAATGGTCATTTACTATTCCAAAAATCCCAGGGTTTATAAGAATTATGCCAAATCTATTCTGTCTGTGGTCTGTAAATAAAACAACAAAGCCAGGTGACAGCACATCTGTTTACAACATGGTTTCTTAAATATTTAAAACCCACTGCTGAGACCACTGTTGAAAAAAAGATTACTTTCAAAACATTATTGGTTATTGACAATGCAGCTGGTCATTCTACCTCTGATGGAGATAGACAATGAGATTAATGCTGTTTTGATACCAGTTAACACAACATTCAAGGAGTATTAAGGAGTAATTTCAATGTTCAGGTCTTGTTGTTTAAGAAATACGTTCTGTAAGGCTATCGGTGCCACAGACAGTGATTCTTCTAATGGATCTGGGCCAAGTAAATTGAAAACCTCTGGAAAGGATTCACCTTTATAGATGTCATTAAGAGTATTTGTGATTCACAGGAAGACATCAAAATATCAACATTAACGGGAGTTTGGAATAAGATGAGTTCAACCCTTATGGATGACTTTGAGGAGTCCAAGACTTCAGTGGAGGAAGTAACTGCAGATATGGTGGAAATAGCAAGATAAGTTGACTTAGAAGTGGAACTTAAAAATGAGCAAAGAAAGTATTCTCTTGATGTGGAATATACTCCTGGTGAATATGCTGTGAAGATTGTTGAAATGATGACAAAGGACTTAGAATATTACATAAATTTAGTTGATAAAGCAGAAGAAATGTTTGAGAGGATTGACTCCAATTTTGAATGAAGTTCTGCTGTGAGTAAAATGCTATCAAACAGCATGGCATGCTACAAAGAAACAGTAAAAGGAAGAGTCAATCGACGAGGCAAATTGTATTGTCTTATTTTAAGAAATTGCCACAACCACCCCAACCTTCAGTAACCACCATCCTCATCAATCAGCAGTTATCAACATCAAACCAAGACCCTCCACCAGCAAAAAGTATGATTCATTGAAGGTTCAGTTGATGGTTAGCATATTTTTGTAATAAATTGCACAGTAAATAGACTATAGTATAATATAAATATAACTTTTATATGCACTGAGAGACTAAAATGTTTGTGTGACTTACTTTATTGTGATATTTGCTTTAGTGTGATAGTCAGGAAATTAACACACAATATCTCTGAGGTATGCCTGTACAATAAATTACTTCATTTTTTTCTTATTCTAGAAAATGTGTTTAAAATAAGAGTGCATATTAAAATTTATTAAATGTTTTTTTGATCCTATTGAATTTGTCACTTTTTCTTTGACCTGTTACTGTGCTGTATTTGATTAGCCAGTTTCTAAATGTTCAATCATTCTTGTGTTACTGAGATATTCCTTAACAGGTTATAGTAGCTATTGATTTTCACGTATTACTGAATTCACATTGCTTATGTTATATAAGACACATATTCATCTATAATCAGAATTAAATGGGCATATAGAATTTATAAGAAATAGATTTCAGGCCAACTATAATCCATTTTTAGTGGCAACAAGCATTGCTATGTTGAGAATTATTATGAGGTTGCAAGTTCAGTTTCTTGGACTATGTAGATAGTGATGGAGCAGTGGTAGGTTGTAACTGAGTACTAGTCTGTAGACTGAAGTCTCTATATTCTTCCTTTTTCTCTTTCATGTCTTACTCTTCTTCATTCTTATAGACCTGTAATGCCCTCCTTCATCCTCCCCACTTCCCCTCCTAGGACACAGGCATAGGTATATCCTTGCTTACCTAGCAAACCATTACTCCAGACTTCATTCAAAAACAACTTTTCCACAGAATTTTTTAATGACCTCACTAGCAGTCATAATGCTTCTTTCTACTTTCTTCTGTTGTGCTCCCCCCTTTTTCCTGTTCAAGTGCTGAAAATTCTTTGTTTGAGTGGCTTTTTTTTTCCTAGAAGGAAAAATATTCTTTTTATCTTTTAATTTCTAAAGCTTAAAAAAAGCAATGGTAATTTTATTAAGAGATCATATTAAATGTATTTTTTTTCTAGGCATTGGCTTGCTTCTTGGGAACTAAGTTGAACTGTTGGTGCTAGAAAGTTATCAGAGTTCTGCCATCAGTTCAAGATCAAATGGAACTCAATACAGATAATCTAAACTTTTTTTATGAATATGTTTCATGTCTGTTGCTCGGTTAGATGTATTGTTTATTTATGAAGCAATATTATCTTTTAACAAATACATAAAAACAATGGACATAGTTAATCTAAAATGCAGAATTTCATGTTTTATCCTTCATACTCTGTCCCTCTCTCATATTTGAGTGAAGGATGAGTTGCTGTAACAAAGAAACACTGAACAGTGCTTCAAGAACGTAGCAATTTGTATTGCTTATACAGTATTCATAAAGGGAGTGGTTCAGGTTGTTGGCACGACTCTGCTCCTTGTGGTTACTCAGGAACTCAGTTTCCTTCTGCCTTGTGCATCCACATAACTTAATGGCATAATAACAACTGGAGCATGAGCACATTAGTATTCTAGGAGGAAGAGGAAAGACAGGAAAAAGAGAACATTCAAGGCTCAGAAATGACACACATCACTTCTGCTTACATTTATTTAAGGAGATCTTAATATCATGGGAACACCTTCAAGGGAAACTTGACAATATAGCTGGGCAGCTGTAGCACCCTTACTGGTGGAGGAGAGAAAGGAATTTAATGGTCCTGTAGCACCCCCTGTCCCGTAAACACATTTCTACTCAAAGTCTGCATATTTGACAAGGACAATTTGGGCCTTGATGTATTGAAAAGAAAACTAAAAATATGGATGCACAGAAAGTTTATCACTGCCTTTATTTTAGAACTACCAGTTATTGGAACTTGCCATAATAAAAAAAAAACGGCTTATGTAATGTATCTTGGTATACTTTTGTTGAATCACTTGAGTACAATCAAAGGTTAAAGTGCTGTTTTTCATAAAGTATAACCTTGGACAATAAAGATATTTTTTCACATCATTTTGCATCTTCAATTCCTATTTTAATGTAAAAAATGATCTTTGCTGTAATAGTAAATATTTCTTGAAAAACATCTAATTTGAAGTACATATACTTTGAAGTGGTTCTTTAGTCAGCTTCAGTGTGAATGACAAGAATGACCAGATATGATTCTACAGATTTCCATCAAAGTCACATTAAAGGATGATGGGGCTCTGAGCAAGACAAAAGCCCAACAGGGACCACTCATAGTATGCCACATAGGCTGTGGGCAGAGATTTCATTCCAAAGAATGAGTCAGAAAAATAGAAACAAGGTGTGTATGTGAAGAATGGTTTCATCTCTTCTTACCACTGAATTGGAACCCAAGGAAGGCAAAAGAAGAATCAATAGAGTATGTGAAATGAAATGAGGCCATGTACAGTGAAACCTGATGTAGTGTATCTAGTATCATAATTTAGATTGCTCAGCAGGAAAGTAGCTTGGCTTTAACTATATGAAGAGATCAGCTAATGATTGCATAGAAAATACATTGTCTTTCTTAAGGAACTGTTTCTATGGTCTGTTTTGTGTGTATGCCCATTTAAAAATGTTTTCTATTTGTGCATTTTATATATAATGCTTCATTTGTGGTAATAAAAAAATGCAGTTCAAAGCATGAAATCACATTAGGATAGTTCCCTAGTCACTAATATGACAGAAATATGAGACTGATGTTTTATTCTATAAACTGCTATCATGATATATATGTATATGAAACACATATTTATTTCATACACATTACATAGATGTGAAAGAAAAACATAGACATATTAAATTACATATAGACCTATCACACCCAAGGGAGGTAGAATGAGCAGGGTACTTTTAGATGATATTCTGTAGATCTTTATTACGGTTTTACTCCTAAATTCAATATTACTTTTACTGTTATTATTCATATTATTATTAAAATTCAATAGACCATATTACTAAAATAGAAGCTATATTTTAAATTTTGAATTAGCTTTTATTTGATGAAATATTTAAATTTACATATAGAATGCACAGATTCAATATGCAAGTTTTTTGGAACTTAAAAAATTTAATTTTTTTTATATTGCTAAATTATGTAATTGTTAATTTCACCATCTATAAAGACTGATGTTTTCATATTATTTAATGTTAACTCTTGGTTTAAGTTTTTGCATAGTAAAATATATCAATTATATATGTTTAAAAGATAAGTTTAAATGTATATACTGTCATTTGGGTAAACTCAGGTGCAAGGCATTCTGGAACTTAGGTCATTAATTTTGGAACAATCACTACTTTGGATATAATGTTGAAATAGATGACATGTGTGCCTCTTTTACTCAATATTCAGACCAGGGCGTATGTATGTGTCTTACTTTTATGTTAACAAAAATGCAAAAATTTTCCCTCCAATAAAAAAGATATTTTCCAATCATCTTATTGAAGTAGTTGGGTATTTAAAGGTTTGATAATTGGAATGTTATAGCACAAATTTGTTTTTTATTAATCATGATAATTTACATAATGATATTTAAAAAGAACACCCCAAAGCCTTATAAAAGTTAAAATGAAAGGAGCCACTGTCTAAAGAAAGTCAAAACAAAATATACTGGTGTAGTTGACTATATGTGTCTGTGTCTCATCATGTTTAGCAAATTTAAAATACACCAAAATTAGTCAGAAAATATGCCAGTGAAACTGTGGCTTTTTGTGTTGTCTGGTTGTGCATGCACATGTGTATGTGTGTATTAACACAGTATATTTTTCTTTATTTTAAAGAAGCAAACATAGGAATTAAGAAGGAATTTTAAAGACTGAGTGTAGATAATGAAAAGATTTTTTTAAACCAGTTGAAGGAATTTCTTACACTTTTGATTTTAGTTTAATATTCTAATGATTTGGCTTGAGTAGGAGAAATTTAATAATGAAAAGGTAATGATAAAATTGGTTGCTATTTTTACATTTCTATAATTCTGAAAATCTGTCCAGATACTGCCTAGGTTTACAATTAACAGGCAGTAAAAGTAACTCACTACAAACAATTCATGCCCATTGCTCAACTCAGTGTGGTGACTGGTGAATAAGTCTGTGACTTAATGAATGTGCTACACTGTTGTAACTCAGATTACTGTTACAGCTGAGCAACAGGCAGTGTCCTGATTATACCCTGATTATTTCAGTTGTTTTAATGATGTCTGTATTTTTATATTTTGGTGATTATTCATCTCTGTTCTTTATGCCTATTAGATTTCTCATTATCTTAGGTGAAAATAGGAAGCAATTTTAACCAACTCAATGCACAAGGTTCGGTCCAGTTTTAAGTGACAGACTCATTTAATCATATATTATATAATCATATATAATATCATCATATTTTTAAATACTTTATTTGATTTTATGCTTTTTAATAGATTTATTTACATAGAAATGCTTTATCATTTTTCTTATTTACCCCTAACTTCTGTATTCTGTATTTCTTTCTTTCTGAACAATGTCAAAAGGTTCCCATGTAATTTCACTATTCAATCAGGCCGGAAGGACAGTTGGCCTCGGATAGGATTACAGGGTAGCCTTGTATCGAATTTGCTTCTGATTAGCAACTTGGCCTCCTGCATCTTTGGTGTTTATCTCTTATCAGTTATTCTGATAGTATCTTCTCTAGTAGCTAGATTTTAATAATTTCTGACACATTTATAGTGAAAAAGGAAAAAAAAGAAGTATGATTGACATTTTTGTTGTTGATCAAATTTTGTATGCTTTAGTTTTCTGAGAAAGTTTTTTTGGAAATAGTTAATATTTATAAATAATTCACATGATAGGAAAATAACCTTAGCTACAGAGCTTTAAGAACAATTAGCAATGAATCTAAATTCTAAATTTGAGGCAAATATATTTTCTGTAATACAATAACATCCACTGTTCTAAGTACAAAACAGAGACATTTCTTTTGTTGAGCTATATAATATTATCTTACTTTAGTTTTTATAGACTATGTTGGCCTACCAGTCAGAGGTCCTTTTTAGTTCACCATTGCCTCTTATTTCATACAAATGTTGAATTTTGCAAACAAAGACAAAAAAATGGTACTTTTTAAAAAGTTTGTCTAGGACAACATACTTTCTTAAACTTTTTATGGTGCTGTTTTCACATCAACTGATGAAGAGTGAAAAAATCCAGCTGAGCTAGAAAAATGATGAAAAGAAAAAAAAATAAGTTTCCTAGTTAAAAAAAAGGCAAGGATACAGGCAGTTCAAAGAAGAGACAGTACAAATGGTAAATTAACAGATGAAAAAGTTTAAATTCACTCATAATAAGACAGGCAGATAAATTTGTTTTTACCAATGAAATTAGCCAAGACAAAAACATACACTTCAATGATGGTGAAGAGCATCATATATATCAGCTGGTGAAAGTAAATGTTCACATAGCCTTCAAGTTGAGAATTTGGTAGAGATTAATATAATCTTCAAAAATATTTATACTTTTGATAAAGGTATTTTTTTAGAAATTTTCTCTAATGGAAAAAATACAGATAATGATTAGCTTATAAATATAATTTAAGAGTATTTTGTTACTTCCACATGACAGCATATTTTGCAGTCATGGAAATATTCTTTTGGAAGAATAGTAAAGAATTGGAATATGCTCAGTACATAATTATGAATATGAAACAAAAGACACCACATATTCATATTTTAGTATCTAAACCTTATAAAAATATAAGTACATCAGAAAAGTGTAGAAGGAAAATAGAAAATGCTGCTAGGCCTATGTTTTGTCTGGGATAATGAATTTCCTACAACAAATGTGTTAATTATAGTGTAATAATGAAAATTGTATATATAAGAAAATTATAAACTAAACTCAAGCAAATAAATACTTATTTTTCCACCTAGAATATGTTGAATAGAAAAGTGGAAGTATATAAAGTTAATTTTTGATGGATTGTTCACAAAAATAGCCAACCAATTTAGTAAAAAGGAAAATCAATCTGCTGGTCAGTTCTTTTAGAACAGTAAAACATTTTGTCAGTTGCTCCAATGAAATTATTCCTCAATTGACTATATCGACTTGCTGTTTTGCAGTTGTGTAGACATATTTTTGGAGAAAATATTACTGAAAATAGTCAGTGAAAGTTAATAACAGGACACAGTGGGAGATCATTCACATGAATACTCTTGCTTCATTGAGGCAACATATTGTAATGCAGACTACACTGATTTATGGCAAATATCTGTATGAAATTGATGTTCCCTTAAAGTGAACCTATATATTAAAATCTGTATGTTATAAAAGTAAGAATGCAAGTTTGTTTGATATTGTTTTAAAGAACAACCAAGCTTGACGTGTAGATACTGGATCATCTTAAGATTTCTTTCTAACATTGCACAGGAATTCATTAACTAATTTACATTCTCTATTTTCTATCTCTGGTGGGTCCTTAGAAGAATGGGCAATTAAGTACTTGTCCTCTAAGCTGCTTGTAAAGATTGTTCTGTATTTGTGACATTTAGTGGAAATATACTATTTGTATATTCCCCATGATTAAGAAGAAGCTCACTCTTATTTGCTGTTGATTTTCCACTTATCTGTACACTGAGCAGTCATTTTGAACATTAAAACCAGATGAAAAAGTCAGGAATAATTAGTGGAAAGCTATAACAAAGGGCATTAATTCTAAAGCAGGTCATGCTGTGTCCTTGTCTATGTATCTTGAGCTCTTGGTGTCTTCAGCATTTATGTGCTGAGGTTTTCTGAACTCTGTTACTGATGTTCTTAACTACTGTAAATATATTGAAGGCAACAACTCTGAATTATAGAAGTTTAGAAGAAGAAGAGATCTTAATAAAGACTTTTCATTACCTTAATGAAAAATAAGAGGTCCAGAGAATTTATGGAAATTGCCTAAGGTCTGTTATAGTGAAAAAAATCAGAATTAGAGCTTTGTTCTCCTGTCCAATTATCCATCATTTCTTTCTTCTTTGAGAAGCTATAAATGGAGCCTCTTAGTAGCATGGTGATTAACACTATGTAATCTGGAACCAGACTTTCTTGATTTGAATTTTGGCCCTATTTGATACTAGCTTTGTGACTATGGGAAAATTACTTAACCTTGCTGTCTATCAGTTTTCTTATTTATACAATGAGAATAATAATACTACCCATTTAATGGGAGTAATTGTGAAGATTAAATGAGCTAATATTTGTAAGGTGTATAAAATAGTGCCTGGGATGAATTGAGTGTTCTATAAATATTTCTTAATAGAAATACCAAGGGGAAAAGCAAACTAGACAAAGATACATTATGTCATATACATATATATCACTTATAATATTATAGCTAATGTTTATTTTAATAATACTAATATAAAGGAAATATAGGCACCATATAACATGAGTTGTAATGGTCATATATTATGGCTTTACTTAATATCTTCAGACCATACATTTTCAAACACACCCTCTTATTTTGCTGTTGCTTAAAAAATACTATTCAATTGGGACCTGTTTTGAATTGATAGTTTTTAATATGCACTTTTTGATAACAAAAAATAAAATACTAAGTCTTACCAGAAAATGAGTGGAGGGATCATTGTGGGGTGGGAGGAGGGAATGCAGAGCTACATCTAAAACTTGATAATGCTTTAGTCTTGTTTCATTATAAATTAGCATTTGACAATATTGTATTTTAAGTCTTTCGTATTTCTCTTTAGTAATCCCTGAGAGATATTATTGACATCTTTTACTAACAATATACAATCAATATTAAAGTTCTTATATAATACTTTAAATTTACCTGAGAATTTCTTGTTTACATAAAAAAAAAGTTATCTTTGTTTCTTTTGGTTTGAGAACCATCTTTCTACCTAATTAGAGGCCAAATGATCCTTCTGATTTAACTTTTTCTTAAATGACCTCTATTTGCAGAGCATATTTTAGAAGAGAGTTTTAAAACTATTTCTCTTAGGGACTGTCCAAACTTGAGAAAAATAGCCTCAGGCTAAACATCTTCTGTGCACGTTTGAAATTATAACTGCACCGTCATGCAGGCTTCACATTCTTGAGCTATTTTCAGCTGTGGCTGCTTTTCAAACAGTGGAGAGTGAAACAGCAGCTACAGAAGGCCGAGCTGGATCATGCACTTTCAAGTGTCGACCTGGCCTTAAAGAACAATCTGCAGAATGGTATTGAAAGGACAAGGTCCAGAAGAGAGATTATTTTCTCTATTTTAATGCTTTCTGAATGCCTTGAAAGTGATACCTGACCTGTATATCATAAATCCAAGCCAGAACATTTTAGAAGAGTCATTTATATCTCAGCTTTTCATGCCTCCATTGCTTCCCCTGATAGTGCATATCATCATATTATTAGTTAGACTAAGTGCTTCTTAGGGGGCATGGTGAGTTGACATGTGTGAAGCTAGTCGATCTGAATGGCGTATTCTAAATGAGGCTTATTACTGCTTAAGTGACTAAGAATAGTTTCAGGGTGACCATTATATTTTGCCCTTTCTACCCCAGAATGACCTGAAATGGAAGACAACTGGGTTTATTCTGCTGAGATGAACTTCTTGCTCTGCCCAAATTTAGGTTTCTTGTCATTTATTCCAGTACCAGAAGAGAGGATAAGAGAATTAACTGTATAGTTCATTTGCTAATGGTGACAGGAACAGGCTTTCTCCATGTGAATAAAAGATTGAGAAAATGCAAGGAAGAAAAAGAAGAAACAATAGTTTGAGAATGATGGGGAAAAATTCTTACATCTTAAATGAATGTTTTATATATCTCAAGTAAAAAGGACTCAAAGAAGAGGCTTATTTCAGACTTCTTTTGAAATAATTGTTTGCACAAAAGAGAACTGGTTACATAAAACACCTATTGAGTCATTAAGTTGAAAATAAAATTTAATCAACTCATGAATGTTGGGAATGTATTAGAAGTGATAGGGCATATGATTAATGCCACTAGCCTTCATGTTTTTGCCTCCTCTAAATGGATTTTGTTTCCTTCTTTAATTTTTAATTCCAGGACATAGAATTAATATTCTAGATATTTTAGTTTCTTTTTAATTTTGGGGTTGATTTCTCCTATTTTTCTTCTCATATGTAAGCCACAAATATGTCATTTTTAAATGTCATATGTATGGCTGCCATTCATCTATATTTATTGATAAAAAATGTGCCAATCCTCTATGGTTCAGTACATTTCCTGTCCATATGTAAAGCCCTCTTCTGTGATTACAGCTGAATAATTTGGATTCTTTTGGCCTCAAATATCAAAAACCCAATCTCACAATTTCTTTTAAAATACAGCGATTTATTACCTCACATAAGAAGACCTTCAGAGGTAGAGTGTATTCTTTGGATGAATGATTTTGGCTTAGTATGTCATCAGGATTCAGATTTTTTTCTGTTTTTCTGTTTTGTCATCTTTGAAGTTTCAGTCTTGTCTGCAGGCTGGTTCCTCTTGTAGTTACAAGCTGACTCCAACAAAAACTAGGACAGCATGTTCTGTATTTATAGTGCTGGGGGGCATGGTAAGGTGTAAAGAGAGAGAGAGATCACGGAGCATCTTTCAAGCCATTTTAAAGCCTTTTTATTTTTCCTGATTGCATCCATCCTGGACTAAAGTCAGTTATAGGAAATACCATGAGCCAAGTGGCTGACTAATCGACATCACCATCTAGAGCTGCCAAGTTGATACTTGAGTAAAATCGAATTCTTTAGAAAGGGGAAAAGAAAAAATAGATGTTGGGAAAGTACTCATTAGAATGGCCATTATCCAAAAAAAAAAAGAAAAGAAAGAAAGAAAGAAAGAAAAGAAAGAAAGAAAAAAGAAATAAAATAACAAGTGCTGATAAGGATTTGGAGATATTGAAACCCTCATATATGACCAATGGGAATGTGGTGTAGCCACTGTGGATCAGTTTGGCAGTTTTTCAAAAAAAGATGACATGGATAGACCTTGCAAAAATTATGCTAAATGAAATATGCCAGATACAAAAGGACAAATATTTTAAGATTCCACTTATATAAAGTACCTAGAATAGGCAAATTCACGGAACAGAAAGTAGAATAGAGGTTAACAGGAGCTGGAGTAGGAGAAAAAGGAGAATTATTTAATGGTTACAGAGTTTCAGTTTGAGATGATGGAAACATTCTGGAAACAGTGGTGATGATTATACAATATTGTAGAAGTGTTTAATGCCACTGAATTGTACAAGTATAAATGATTAAAATGGTAAATTTTATGTTATACATATTTGACAACATAAAAAGATCTTTACAGAACAAACTTGAGATCATGTATTGGTCACTTCAAGAGAATGTGAATAAGTTTTAAGGATTGAGAAATTAGTTTCTTCACTGTTTTTCTTCTCTTATCACAATATAAAGAGGAACCAAATTTGGAGTATTGATCTAATATTATTCACTAGTACTCAACTCTGATCAGCTCTCAAGGCTTGGTGTTTGTTCTCCATAAGAAACTTGTTTTCCATAAGTTTCTGATAAACTAAGTCCAGCCATTCTTATAAAACAAGTGTAACCACAGTGATAATCTTCAGCAATAAATACAAGGGAAAATAAGCCACATCTTTCCATGAGTTTCTAGTCTCAGTATTTATTCTTAAATTTCGTAACACCGAAAAATTAGAAGTTTACATAGAAAAATGCCCAATCTGTCTTTCTTGCTTTATTTTCTAAATGAAAGAATGAGTACAAAAATAAAGTGGAGATGAAAGTAACAGCTTTATTATTGGTTATCAGGGACCCACTTTCCTACATAAAATAGTACTGTAATCTGTATGATATAGTGAGACTTCTACCCACAACCCAGATGGCCTTTCAGCTACTTTGGAACAGATCAGTGGGCAAGGCCAGCTTTTCAGGCCAGACTTAACCTAACTCATCCAGTCAACTTCAGAAAACTGGAAGAGAGAGAAGGAATGTGTTTTTTCACAATGTGGAGGTCTTGCCCAGGTGTGCCTAAACAGTGAAAAAAATAATGAGCACCCTATTATATTTGAACACAAGCAGGACAAACGGCGTTATATACTACTTGACCCTAGCTACATGTGAGTGATGATTTTTAACACATGAATCCCATCTACTACAGGAATATGATTCAGTGACTATCAGCCTTTCCCCAGTTAGATTAACTGCTACTCCTTCCTTGGGGAGAAACATGCTCTTTTTATAGTCATGGAATTGTCTTGGAAACAAGTCTAAATTTTCACCTAACAGATAAAACATGCTCTTTGGTGGCGTCATACAGATGAGCATGTGCAAACCTAAGTGTATCTGGCCAGTGGGGTTTCTACCCCAATCTTAATTCTTATACACTCTTAAATCTTAAGAGTGAGAGTTCCAGATGTCATTTACTTCAAATTTATCTCCTGATATTGATTGAGCTCAATCTTTTAGTATTTTTTCTGAAATAAAGTTAGGCAACAGACAAAAGGCAAAACCAACTTAAATCTTATGATGCTAAAAAGGAAATAACAATATAAATTTTGATTCTTTATATTGGATATAGCATCTCCTTACCTGCCTCTTTTTTAAACAATTATATGCAAAAATGTCTAGTTTTTATAGGTCTTTCACTGAAGCTTATTTGTATATATCAATAACAACTTCTAAAAAGTTCTCCCAGTTCAGACTTCTTTTTCTTGTTGTATTGAAAACCAAAGAAATTAATATTATAAGATCTTACAGTTGTAAGAGATGGCAAATATCCATTCCATCCACTCATTTTTAAGGGTTAGGCAATTAATGCATACAGCTTATAAGTGACTTGTAAGCCCAGTGTTATGTAGCTGGGATGTGGGTTATTTGTCCCTTTTAGTTACAATGTATTAAAATATTTTGAAAGTCTACAACAAAACCCTTAGAAATATAGAGCTATAATGTATTAAGATGTTGGGGAAGGTCATCAAGGAGACGTGACTGCCGTTTGACCTGTTAGCTGGACTCAGGCAATTGGAGACACCACAACTCTTTCCCTTTTCTTGAAACTGAAATGTGTGTTCTGCTTGCCTTTCCCTCTCAGAAGCTGCCGCAAGATCACAGCTTTAAGAAAGACATGTGGTATTGAGGCTGTATGAATGGTATATGTGACTAAACCCAGGAAAGCCTCCACACAGACTTTTAAGACTTGGCAGAAGGGTGTGGAAAGCTACTAGTTTTGTGGCTGCCCAAGACAAGCCTTGTAAATTCTCTTTTTGTTAAAACTACCACTTACCAATCTGGAGTGGTCTGTCTCTTTCTTATGCCTTTCCCTACTCTCAGTGTGTGGGACCAGTTTCAGATTATACACAGAAAGCTTCTGAGGAAGTTGAGGACCAACATAAGATCATACCTGTCCCTTAGGTGTCATGCCAGTACCATTTGCATAAGATTTCTGGCAGGGATTATTCCAGAGGAAGGATCCTCATTTACCCAGGGTTTATACAAACCCTAGAATCATAAATTTAGATGTTTCACCTTAATTTTCTTTGGCTAAAAACAGTGACCTTTCTGAGGAGATAAAACTCAAAACTTCAGAAAATGAGCACAAGGATATTGCCTGATGTTTTTAGGTTAGAAGTGTTAATATGTTTTAAAAAATCTGTTCTGGCTTTTTTTTTTTTTTTAGTTTTTGGTGTTTCAGCTATCTCAAAAAATGGGAGCATTGCTGGAATTTCTCTGGAGCCTTGAGCAGCCATCTCCGGGCTGTTGGCCACACAGCCTACACAGCCAAGCACACGTTACTCATTGTGGGGGAGCAAGTTCTGCGTTTGATAGCGCTCACTGTCAGAAACTCCAGCCCTTCAAAGTATGGATAATATGTCATGTTTCATGTGTTTCTCTATGGACTTTTAAGAATTTTGCAAATTATATAGTCACACTGACAGGAGATAATGTGTGATTTTATATAATTTTATATAATACAATTTTGTGTATTTTGTATTGGTAAATAAAAGGATATAGACAGGAAAAAAAAAGAAATTCTGGCTGTTCAAACCCTAGACTTCTGAATCATAACAAGCTTTCAGAATTTCTCAGGACTCAAGAATAAATGAAGAAAATCGAGAAACTATTACATTGGTTGTGAAAGAGAAGAAATTGAAATGACAATGAAGAGCACAGGATGTGAAGATTAGAGAAGGTTCTCTGGATGGAATGAAGATCAGCTATGTAACCTGAGAAGCATTCAAGAAAGGGAATGAGGCAGAAGCTACCAAGCAAGGAAAAGCAGAGGAGAAAAAAACGGGGAGAGTGGGTGAGGAAGAGCAGCAGTAAGTAATATAGAAAGAGAACTAGTTAGAGAGACAGCAAACAGTGAACTTTCTCAGGGGGTAAAACCCAGAACTCCAGAAAATGAGTCATCTGTACTCCAGGGTTCTGTAAAAGCATATCATATCTCTACAGTGTGATATGTGGACAGGGACGGGAGCAGGGAATGACCTGAACTGTAAGGTCAAGCCAAACCTATGGTAACCATCGCAATTTAGCACATTATACAAGATGAACTTGACGGAAGCATTATAAGTTGTGTTCTGACACCACTGTAATGTATCAGTCAGGCTAAATTGATTAAAAAATGAACATCCTCTTATCTCAGAAAAAAAGGCAGTGTATTTTAAAGAAAAACTCAGAGTGAAAGTAGAGCTTTATAAAGTCCTTGGAGCTCAGAGCATCTTCAGAGATTAATATGTTTTTCCTCCTCTAGTTTAATCTTAATATCTGTCTGTCTGTCTGTCTCTCTCCCTTCCTCCCCTAACACACAGACTGAGAGGTCTCTCACCACTTTTGAGCTCTGTCTCTTTCTACACTACCAGGTGACTTCATCCTCCTCCTCTATCTTTTCTGGTCCCTTCAAACTTTGAATTATATGTGGCATTATTTCACCATTAGCTCACTGCTGGCTGGCACTGTTTCTTGGCATTTCCCCTTTATATATTTTGAAAACAAAGAACCTAAATAGCTTAGCTCACCCTTTCATATCTACCCATAGGCTACGTTATATGCTAGAGTATGAATCAGCTGTCTATGCACCTGATGCTGATTCTTGGGGCCAGTCATCTGGGGGCAGGGCCAGGGTAGGGTCACAGTCCTGTGAATTGTGGATGCTTAGGCAAAAGAGACTAGAATTGGGAGATCGTTTGACATCGTTAGTGCGAGCTTAAGCTCAAATGTATTGCAAGATAATGGACACAAATGCAGAACAGAGTTGTGTTGTGGTGTTTATAGAATACAGTGTGATACAACACAGATTCCAGACTTCATTTATGAAAGACAAGGCCAGAAACATAAGAAAGTGTGTTAGCTGTAAAAGAAAAAACAAACGTTGGACTTGAGAGGTTGGTGAATCACTATAACATTTGTTCATCTCCCTTCTATAATATCAGATCTTAAAAAGGCAGCTGTTTACATTTTTTTTTTGGTGCCTGGTAAATCATTTTAAGCTGCTGCAGATTCAGTATCATGCATATGACAAAATGAAGCAAGTCAACTGTGTGTTACATGAGTGGCTCATTTTGCCTATTATATTTGCAGCTGCATCTGCATCTCAGACATGTAACATTAAATGATGTTCATAATGACAGCATTGAGTCATTAAGGAAATGTATTATGTCTGATACAGTGTACTTGAGAAGTAAAGAGATGCAAGAAGTAAGATACAAGAAGATACAAGAACTAAGACCTACTGAATACCTACCAAATTGCAGACATAAAGAGAAATGAAGCACTTACCCTCTTGCCTTGAGACAACAGAATCTTGTGAGGAAGGTACAGTTACACCCACTTTACAATGATAAAACATGTTCATATAGGTTAAGTAAATCCAGAGTCAGATCAGGAATTCACACTCCTCTTACTCCAGGACTTTCACTGTCCCCCTCATACCATGAGGTGGTTCAATTTTTTTTAATGAGAAATTTGCAATTCAGAATTTACAGAAGTTCCTCTTAACTAGTCAATATCAGCTAGTAGGTGCCTCAGACCTGAAATATCCAAAAGAAAGAAGAGAATTAACATTTGGGTGCATGATTGCTTATTTTCCTCTGAGCTTCCTATTATCCTCAAGTTATGAGTTGAGGAAATTGAGGTTCCTTGAGGCAAAGTGACTTGCCTAAGGGCACATACTTAAAAAGCTGTAGCTTTAGTCTTTTTTTGCAGGCTTCTCTTTCTCAATCCAGTATTTAAATGTTGGTTTTCTTAAGTGAGTTCTGACATCTGCCCTTTTTTCTTCCCTTTCAATATAGTTTTGCTTAAGGAAGTTTCAAAAGTATTAAGTCTGAAATTTATAACTTCAGACCTCACCTCTCTCTCGCATTCTCTATCTTAGATACTTCCTTCTTCATATTCTATGAGACACTCAAACTCAAAATATGTGATTTGTTATTTTCATCAATTTCCAAATGAGTCTTGCATCCCATATTTCTTGTCTTAGTGAATAGCCCCAGTTTATCAAGTCAAATTCTATGCAATATCTTGCTTGGGTGAATAAATACTAACCAGTTACCTTCCGGATATCTTTGATATTCATCTTCTTCTTTCTCTTCCTATGCTATTTCTCTAGGCCAATCCTATAACACTGCAGTCATAGGCTTAATAGTCTTTCTTTCTCAATACCATTACACTGATCATTCTATTGAAAAATTTTGATCATGTCACTTTCTTGCTCACAGTTCTTCAGTGGATCCCCAAAGCCCAAAGGTTTGCATCCATACTTCTTTGGATAGTATCTACAATCCTCATGACCTGGCCTCCATTTGCCTTTTTAATCTTACCACTTCCACTCATCCCAATATTCAGGATGTTATAGTAATTTTAAGATGCTTATGGATCACCAGACATAAAGTTTTTGCAGTTTACTGACTTTCGATGTTGTTCCCTTTACCGGCTGCTTCACCTATTTGTTAAGCTTCATCTCAAATGCTATTGATATTTAAGCCATTTCATTTGTTTTCAGCACTGCTACTGCTCTTCATTACACTTCCCATATAGCAGGAGTCATAATATGCTGTAATTACACTTGGACCTTTGCTCCCTTGACTGATAATACTGAACTGAGATGCGGTTTGCCCAAACAGCGTGGTCTTACTGCCGTTTGTTTGTGGCAGGCATTCTTTATGATTGAACAAGCATCTGTTCTGATTAATCAGTGCTCATGGTGGACAGTTGAATATTTTGAATATTAACTCCAGCTTAATATCAAGCAGCGTGTGGCATAAAGAGGGTGATCAGAAATACTTGTTGATTCATGAATAATGAATTATTAGATGCTTAAGTTATGGCTGGCTCCAAAGCTCTATCTAATGTTCTCCCTCTCAGGGCCTCTGGTTGTGCTGCACTGAACCAAATGGGTACCTCTAACATATCACTCTGGGTTGGTTCTTTTCCTTAGAAAAGCAAAGAACAAATGTTTTTTATGACAAACTTGCACTTATTTGAAGAAAGTTAGCATGTCTTGTAGAGACTTTATTCTTAAAACAATATACTCACTTACCTTCGTTATTTTTCAAATAGTTTTAAGACCTCATACTCCCCTTAGGTTATGTATGCTCCAATCATCCAAAATTCCATTTAAATCATAGGAATAATAACTAAAAATAATAAATCATTGCAGGGTGAAGTAAGATGATTGGTTCTTGTGAGTTGGAAAGGCTCTGGCTGGTATTGATATAGGCTTGATAACACTGGCTCCTCTTACAGCCATATAACATTGAACTTGTGGTCACTTAAAGCCCCAGATTTTATTATACTTTTGTTTCTATTTGAGCTGCTATCAGGTCAGATTATTCTACTTTTATATTTGTACAATCGATTCTTGACATCTAAATGCAAGTCTTTAATTGTGTTCCTTCCCATTAAAAAAAATAAACTTATGTTTCTGATGATCTTGTCCAGCATACACCTGTGCTCTCCTTCCTGGTTTGTTATCTGCAGCAAGATAATTTTGTTTCTATATTTTTCTTGCAAATCACTGCTGAAAAGACATAAATAGCAAAGTAAATCACAAAGCACTATGTTACAGCACAACTTTTCTTTCAACTTCAGATTGATTTAATAATCAACATTGTTTGTGTGTAAAATGTTTGGATATAGATTCCTGATTCTTGGGTTGTCTTTTATATCCCCTTGTCTTATTTCCTTATCTGGTTCACAAGATATAATTGGATACTTAATTAAATGACTTGCTTATATTAATGAGCATCAGGTCTGAAAGTTTACTTATTCTATCAATTACCTGCCCTCATTGGGAAAGAAGCAGCAGCAGCAGCAGCAGCAGCAGCAGCAGCAGCAGCAGCCACTGCTGCCCTCGTAGTCATCTTTGTCGTCGTCATCATCATTATCATCATCATCATCATCTATCTTTTGAAATCAATTTACATATGTAAAGCCCAGTCATAGTTGTTAGCGGGGACCCAGTCTTGCATCTCAGAGTGATTTTTAACTTAGATTAAGCTCCCATTCCATGACCTGAATAGTGCAAGTTCTCTTGAGCCCTGAAGGAGCTCACTTATGTGACCTTTTTTGCCTCTGTCTCCACTTAGCTGCTTTTATAAACTCAGATACAAACTAATTTCAGTAGATAATGTTCTTATTCTGGGATTTCTGTCATTGCCACAAAGAATGTTTATTTATGGGTCAGAAGTAAATTTATAGTAGATATTTCCTTTCCTGCCACCTCTACATATCAGTCATTTTATTTTGCAAAGAAAGTAAAAATTTATTGAATGGCAAACTTTGAAACATCATGGAATTCTATTTCTGTGTTTTGGGCATTTTTCATGTTGTTGAATGGAGACTTTTGTTTATTCTCATATTATGAACAATGAACTGTATTATAATTGGTCTAAAGCAAGAATTTTCAAGATACAATTAATTTATAATTTTAAAGAATTGAGAAAAAGAGAGGATACATTGATTTTGGATACAATCCTCTCTTTATTCTGAGACTTGAAGAACTTTAATAGAAAGACTGATACTGGATTTTTTGATATGGCTTTAGTTATGTTAAGTAACAAATTTTAGGCAATCAAAACTATATAGAATAGTCTATGTCTCTGTAGAAGCAGAGCTTTACATTTATGGCCTGGAAATGTAAGAGGGTGGTAGGTAATTTAAATACTGATGGACATAATTTATTAAATGGTAAGTCAAGTGCAAAAATGGCCTTGTAAAAAGATGACTCTATTAGAGGAGGAACTAAAGCATTTAGTAAAGGTGGAAACATAAAACTACAGAAGACAACCTTATTTGGGATTAGATGGATTTGATAATGGACATGAATGTCCCTTAGGTATGGAAGTTTTTGTGTTTAGCTGCTTCTGTTCATCAGAAGATGGTCTTACTCAACAAAACCAAAATAAAAAATGCCACCAAATTTATTTTATTTTGTTTTAAAATAGGAATTCCTGCATATAATGTGAGATAGGTGCTTCAATTATATCAGTATATACATTGTTGATATTAATATGTTGCACTACTATTTTTCTATTAAATGTCATTCTAAAAAGTGTGACCTCCCTAATATTGATATTGAAACCACTATTTCCGAAAATTATGCAATTAATCCTCATTAAACATTACCACATAATCTGGGCGATCAGGAGGTTTTTTAGTCCAGTCTTGAATTTTATGATTGCAGAATTGATTTAACAACACTGTTTGGGGATAATACATTCCAAAAAGAGATTTAAAGAAGCATCAGTTTATTCAAAGGGGTTATATCTGTTTCATATGCATTTTTCAGTGGTATTCAGGAAACAGCTGTCAAATAAATTATAAAAAAATACATGATAAACAAAACCAACTCATCTTTTTAATTGATTTTAATCTAGCTTCATCTAGGCAGCATAATGCTCTTTACTGATAGTAGGGTGAATAATATGTGTGCAAATACTTAGCAATTCACCACGACTTAAAAAATACCCAGAGCCTTCATCTATTACTAATGTCATCTAATGCCAAAGTGGCAAATTATTGGTAGGAGCTATTGAAGATCAACTGATAATTAGTCATACTGCTTTGTTCAAGTTTAATTTTAAGAAACAAAGGAGGAGACTTGATTACTGGTAGTAATAACAATGACTTATGGGAAACTGCAACCAAAAAAATTATTGATTGATAGTTACTGAAAGTCATTATCTCCTGATGGCTATTCGAATAGCTAATATGAAACAATGCAACTGAACTTGATCATGAAACCCCTGCCATATAAGCTCTTTCCTAATTGTTGCTTTTATTCCTTGCAGCTGAAAATGGAAATTAGATGGAAGAGTCATGACTAAATTTTTTTTTTTGCTGATTGAGCAAGTGCTTTTCAGTTTTAAATGCCTGTCAAAATAATAGGGGATAGAATTTATTTGGTTACTTAAAGAAATATTAAATACTCAATGATGAAGATACTAGGGTTCCTGGCTCATGATATGCTTTCACATCAAAAGTTAGCACAGCCTCTTCTATAAATTGAGAGTGGCCTGTGATACTGCTATCAACCATGCAAAAAAAAGTGGGGGTAGACTCTGACAGCTATTATCATTTATTTATCTTTTAGATTTAGCATCTCGCTTCATAGCAATTGGCTGGATTTCTCTTGAATTTCATATTGCTTATCATGAACTGTCAGGAATACAGTTAGGTTTCAGGATAGGGTTTATAGGATAGACCCAATTATTGAAAAATCAGATATTGGAAATATGCAGAGGATATAATAAAAGTGTAGTAATGTCATTTATCTACTAATTTTAAACATGGTCAATAAGACAGTTACAGTCTATCAATGTGATAAAAACTTATGCCTTGAAAATTGTCAACTGATGATTTTTGTCATTAAACTGTACAAAGCTATTCCAATCCATTATATGGAATTTTCTATAAAGACAAGAAGCAATCAATTTTATGTGTCTGATTTAGGAACTGAATGTTGACAACTTTTGTTTTCTAATACATTTGGTCCATAATGGAAGTTTATCAAAATATCAAACAGTTATCAGGCTGCATGGCAGTTTATCTTTGTGTTCCTGTCATCTTCAAATTGATCAAATGTTTATTATCTACCAATTTTGTGCACAAAACTTGACCATTATTAGAAGCATAATACAGTCAGTTGGTTATTTCTCAGGTTATCCTCCTCATATCCTTGCAATGTCAGCTTTGCTTTAATGATTTTTCATAGTACAAAGGATACATCTTAAATATGACACTAGATATTTTTCTCCAAAAGGGTTATAAATGGGAATGTCTGGGGGAAGTCTGTAATTGAGTAGTTAATAAGCTTTTTACTTAGTCAACATGTCTATGACTCTGAGAAGAGTTTGTTTTGACATCTCAGAAATGATATGCTAAATGATCTCTTTCAGTTGTTGATTAGCAAGACTCCTTCTAAAATTTTCAAGTTTTTGCCCTCTCACTTGGATGTAAGACTAACTAGCTGAACTGGATATGGGGAGAGAATGGGTTGGTGGGGGCAACCTGATTTGTCCTGTTTGGGGAATGTGTCCTGTAAATGTTTTTGTTTTTGTTTTTGTTTTTTAATATAGTCATCCTCTCCTTTCATTATTTTATCCTATTATTTTTTGCTTTAATTAATTAATTAATTAATTTATTTATTTAAATTGAAGAAATGATGTAAATTTTCCCCATCTACTTGTCCTGTAAATCTTAATCCATCTGAGTTCAAATTACCAGTAATTATATGTTTTTTTTTAGAAATCAGTAGTCATGAAATTAATCATATTATTTGTATATTTACAAATAATTTCTGAAGGGTCTAATTACTACTTTATAATCTTTAAAAAACTAGGAAATGGAAAATTGTTACCAAAATTTATTCATTCTTTTTATGAGAGATGTTTGGATTCCTATTAAAAATGTAAAGAATCTGAGAATGTTTTCTACTTTCAGATCAACACTTTAGTCTATGAGTTTCATGGCAGATTTTAGCAGGAGATATGATACTTTGGAATCAGAGACAAAGACTTTATTACTAACAGCAGAGCATGAACTCCATTATCTTTCAAAGTGCTTTGGGGAGGACATGGGTTAGTGTCATAGCTGAGGAACTTGATTTTGTAAATTTGAATCTTTTATAATGGACACTAAGTGAATGTACCTGAATTTTATTTTGGAGAGAGCCATTATCTTGATTATACTGGACAGTGAACAAACCTGTACTCTATTCTATGGGAAACACTAATTCTGTTTTCCAAAACAGTTTACTATACTATAGGGCAGTTAGTATCCTCTGCTCTCAATATGTACAGAAAAATGAGAAATCCTTGGATATTTAGCTTCTAATGTACCTCCTATGCATTAGAGATTGTACTAGAGTATGATAAGATCATGTCCAGGACTGACAAGATTCTTGATGAGCTCACATATGGTATATATTTCTGAATCAGATATAATAAAGGGAATATATGGAGGTGGATGTGAGCTATTTTCACCAATAAAATGTTCTAAATAGTGTACCTAAAATAAGAATATCTATAATCTCAGGTTGAATTGATATGTGCTGTCATATATCAAGTTTGAGTGCTATTAACTTTTGACTATGTATTTTAAAAGCATATTTTGATCTCATATTGTTAGTTTAACATGTATATCTCATATATACTAAATTAAGATTGTTTTGAAATTGTGTTCTGCCATTTAAAACAATATAATATTTTTATAAGTACCTGCTACACTTCTTTTTTTTTAACAGTCTGTTAAAACTAAATACTGAAATTAACAACCCATTATGAAAACCAGTCTAAACTATTTCTTGAATTATATAGTAATAAATATGTCTGTGTAAAATTTCCCTTGATCTCATTTTTCCAGATTACTTAAAAAAAAATTGTTTGGCTTTCTATACTTTTGCACAATTCTTCAATAACTTTGCTAAATTATAACTTAATGAAAATTTCAACTTAATTATCACCATTGCCACATTCTTTTAACCTCATCAGACTTTTATCACCTCCCACAATAACTGGCTATTTTAATGAGGTTTTGTAGTCAAATGCCTTTCGGTAGGTTTTTATGGGAAATTTTTATCTGATGATAAGGTTTTGCATCGAACTACCTTATAATAATTTCTCATTTACTCAAAATTGTTGGATAATATAGTACTTAGTTTAAATAAGCATTCTAGTGAACTGAAAATTATTGACACATATGTAGCACTATATATATATATATATATATATATATATATATATATATATTACCATAATAAGTTTTTAAAGGACTCAAAGCTAAGTATGTTTTAAACTAAGGTTATGGTTTGATCTTTTCATTGCATCTAGTCTTTTATTATGAACAATTGTTATTTTTGAATAGTTTTCAAGATTTAATATATTTGGCCACATCTTTATTTACCCACTATTTCATTTACTGTTTGCTCCTTTCTCCTATTAGTATGGTCATCATCATGTTTTACTTTTAAAAGCCTGCGTACAAATTTCATAGGAAAAAATATTGGTTATTTTATGTTTATTAGCATTTCAAATGAATAGGAATTATAGTAAACCAAGTTTCTATATATATATATATTTAAGATAAATTTGTTTCAGGCACTAAAAATTAATGAAAATTTATAATGTCATAAATCTAGTAGAGACTTCAGCAGTGATCTAGCCCAACATCTTCATTTTACAAGTGAGCAAATTGGGGCCTAATAATTTAATAGACTACTGGTTTCAAGATTATTATTTAAAGAGTTGAGACTAGAACTCTTCCATCTGCCAGTCCATTGCACTTTCATAACCATATTGATGATATTAATTGTAAGATGTACCATCATTTCACATATCACTAAGAAAAAAATGCTTCCGATGAATTATGACAGTTTCGTTAATGATAGTCTTATCCAACTTCTGAATTCATCATATCTGTCCTTCATTGCTTTGAAACATTTTTTCATCTGTTCTGAGGGATTGGGCAAATTTGTCTTTTCTGTCAACTGCACCGAGTGGCATGTGAGACAATTCTTTTTGTACAAGTATCAGTAAAAGAATATAACACAGTTTCATGTAATTGTGGATATCTTTATCCTCTTTCGTAGAGCATGTGTTTGTTGCTTTACCGAAAACCAGAAATTGTGTTAATCTCATTAATAAATAATATTTTAACTAAGACCAAATTTATGTCGTTCTTTGTTACTGTGCATTTCAGAGTAAACAATAAATTTCTGTTTCAGTGATGAATCATACTGTTAACATTTTGAATATATTTTAAACAGCTGTTGAACTCAGCACGTATTGTACTGACAATGCACATGGCTCAGTCAGGAAGAAGACAGTTTGCTTAGCTATGACCAAGAGCAGGTAATAACACTCGTGTATTGACTGTTCCTTGGGTTTGTCTTCCTAGTATTTGAAAGACGGTATCTATTGTAATAGTCATCTTGATTTCAGAGATGTTAAAATGTAAATGATGATAACAATGATAATAATAATAATAATAATAATAATTAATAAATCTAAGTTTTGGAATTGGTGAAATATACTTTCTGAAGATTGGCTAGAAGTATTCCTCTGAATATTTCTTCTTGAATAGTATGTTTTCAAATTCCTATGATTATTTACCCATAAAGGCCCTTTATCTCTTATTAGCACATCCAAACAGAAAAATACATTAGAGTTCATGCATATTCCATTATATTTTTATGTTTTGTTAAATCTAATAGGTTGCTTAGTAAATGCTTCTTAATACAAATATCCAGAGTTCTAACTTTGTGTTTGGTAGGGTGGTCTTATTTTAGAAAACACAATTCTATGTAATAAATACCATAAATGACTGGATTTTTAAAATTGAGAGTGGCTTATTCATTATTTTTTAAAATAGAAATATATTTCAAGTGAACATGGTTTTAAAATCATTAAACCTCTCAAAGCATTTCCCAGTTATATACTGTTTATCTGAATCATGTTGCTGAATATTCAGTAAGAAAGAGTGATTAGTTTTTTTTAAAATACCTCGGTTTAGAATGTGCTGAGTCTATATAGACAACAAAAATTTAATTTCAAACAAGTTTTCAGACTGTTTCTAGCTCACCAAGTCATAATTACTATTTTGACAGTTATGTCTCATAGACATTTATTTTAATTGCATATGTTAGCAATTCATTTTGGCATGACAGTCTCTGCCATTGTTGTGTTGCCAAATTATGCTTACAGAAACTATGTCAGAAATTTAACATGTGGAGAACAGTAATTAACCTGAATCATCAATTAGCTTTTGTGAATACAGATGTCCTATGAACACACCCCAGTTTTTTTTTCCTTTTTAATTTAAGTTAAAATCTCACTAATCTTGACTGTCTCTCTTTACTCCCTGTTTCTAACCCATTGCTAAGTCTTCTTGATTTCTTTTCTAAATATGTTTTAGACTTGTCTTCTTTTATCTCCACCATCTTTACCCTCATATAGCTTAGCATTAGCTCTCATCTCTGTTCTGCTTATAGTCTGCTGTCTCCATACACCCACTCTTACCCTCCAGTTCATCCTCCACCTTGCAAACAGAGGATGTTTATAAAAGTGAGTCATACCTTATCACATCTCCTTGCTTGAAATGATTTCCTGGAGGGGAGGTGCTACGCATAGAAAAAGGCTAACATCCTTAAAAGAGGCTACAAGGTTGTGTATAATTGATTCCCTTACCCTCTCTGAGTCTTGTTGTGTGTCCTTGTCTATGTTCACCAGCCCCATTGACCCTCATTCAGTACCCTGAAGGTGGACATTATACTTACATTATCCTCTACAAAGCCCTTGCACATGCACTTATTTCTCCTACCTAGATTAATATTTCCACCCTACCCAGCTTTTCTCAGCCAACTTGCCCAGGTTGCACATCAAGTTACTTCAAACGTTGCCTTCTCTGACCACCCAGTTTAGATTAAGTCTTCTTTATGTGTTCCAATAGAAACCTGAACTTGTCCTACATTATTTTGATCACAGAGTGTGAACATATATTTTTCTGTTTATTTTAGTAGAGTATCTATGGTGGACTCCAGTGAGCTTCACAAGGATAGGGATTCTGTCTATTTACCACAGTATTCCCAGGAATTGGCACAAAAGTTGGCAGATAATCAGTGTGCAGTAGTTGCTTGTTAAACAAAATAATAACTTTACTACAATGGAATGGGTGGTTATAAAATCTGAGCTAAATTTAGGTTGACTTAAAAAAAAAATTGTCATGAAAAATAACATGACCAATACAGTGGTCCTTTTAAATGGTCTTTGAGGAGTTTAATAATATATTTGGAAACGCTTTTTATTAAAAATATATCTTATAATTTTAAGTTAGACACTTTATATATTTGATTGGACATTGCTTCTTCCTGGCTGTGTGAAATGAACAATTAGTTACATTCCTGATCTACCTGCTCTAAATATTTCTTTGGCTTGTTGTAAAGAGAAAGCAGGTGGGTGGGTTGTGAATAATAAAGTACAATTTATAAGGTTTAACTATTTAAATATGCAAAGCAGATTCAGTGGCAGCCATTGATTTGGTTTTTACAATATCCTTGAAAATAATTTCTCAAATGCCTGTAAAATGTTCTGCACTTCAGATTTTTTACAAATTAAAACTGATTTCCTTGAAAGTAGTCTAAATTCTTATGTACTCTCTTATATCATAAATTTTGTTTCATTAATCATTATTTTAAAGACGATACATTCAATGCATGCTTTTAAATCTAGAAGTTTTAACTCACCTAAAGAACTCATAATGAATGTAAAATAAATTTATGTTAAGGTTATTTTTTCTGCTGTCATTTAAAATCCTTATTAAACATTTAGCTCTTTATTATAGCTAATGGGTAATCATGTAATTTTAGAGGACATTATTAAAATTAATTCAGTGACTGTTTTAATAGTATATATGTATTCAGCCCAAATGTAGACTTTTATCTAGATTGCCATGTTTGCATTATATATATATATATATGTACTATGTGATACACATTTTTAAAAATATATATATTTAAGTGCAAAGGATATGTGTATACTATCTTTTAAAACCTTAAATACATTTGAAAAACTTTCTATTCTTACCATGCCATGTCATGCTATTACCTTATATACAGATTTGGTGTGGATTGGTCAAACTCTGATTAAATTTTATCTTGAGTTTTTTTTTAACCATAATAGTTTATAGCAATAAGCGCCATCTTATATCTATATTGCAGTAAAATAGTGTATATCTATATCATCTATATCTATATCATCTATATCTATATCTATATCTATATCTATCTATCTATAGCTATCATCTATCCACAATGGCATATTTTTCCAACAGAGCATCGAATATTTGACATTTTAAGTTATTTAATAGTAAATTAGATATTAATAAGATTAACCATGCTTTTTACCTCCTGGTTGGTCTTGAATCATTAGAGCTTAATGACACTCTTCAGCAAATATAGGGAGGTAGGTACTTTTCTTGCTTAGTAAACCAACTTCCATAGTTTACCTCTCTAATTATGATATTTAAAGTGTTTAAAGACCTTTTTATTGCTAAAATGAATAATGTTTTTTCTGTGTCAAAAACATTTTGAATTAAATGTAGTCCTTATGATTGGAATTCAGATATAATTTATAATACATAATAGTTTACATATTTTGAAATTTGCATGTATGCAGTAATATAATTTATAACACACTTTAGTAAATAATAGTATTTAATCCTGAGTCTATTTCAATTTGAGTTGAATTATTGGTGGTGTCCAGCCTAAATTGTATTTGAAATATATTAGCTTTACTCCAAATAAGGTCTATTTTGTTTTTGTTAAGATGTTGAGTTAAAATTTGTCTCTTTCAACTAATACTGTATTGACTTTTGCACATTTCCTTTTGTAAATGTCTATTGAAGAATCTATTAACTACTGTGCTTTAGCTTAAGACTCCTTATTAAAGAGGTTATGTTCTTATTTATTTGTATTATCCCTAATTTGAAACTTGTAGGCTCCTTAGACATCCCAGTCAGAGCTTCTGAAACTACTTAATTCAATATTATAACATCTGCTACTGCAGGCCAGTGTGTATAGTTCTAGTCACAATCAGGATTGCTAACTTCATGAAAATATTTGTGAAAATATTGTTGCAGAAACTAGGGTTTGGGAGAGCCTTACATGTTAATGCAGGTTAAATTGCTCTTCAACTCACCAACATAACTTCCTCATACTCCAAGGGTGGTTGAAAATGGGTACGTTAAAGGAATTGATTAAAACTAATGAAACGTGATGAAACATGAAAACTAATACTACCAAAAATCAACCATTTAATTCAGAAGTCATCAGAGAGACATATCTTTATTGACTATACTGGAAATTATTCAGAGAACACTTGGTTCTTTTATAAGTGGTTGGAGTTACTAAAAGAGAAGATACAGAAGTTTTATTTCTCTTCTAATATGGAAATTTTTATGTGATTATATATTAATCATCATGAGATATTAATATCAATTATTCTCATCTCCAAAATAAAGATTTTGTAAGACACATGTAGTATTAGTAAACACAGTATTTTCTATGTGCCTGAGACTATTCTAAATGCTTTTACATGAATTATTTTATTTCACCTTTACCTTCTGAGTTAGTCTGCTCTAGCTGCCATAGCAAAATACCACAGCCTAGGTGACTTAAAGAACAGAAATTGATTTTCTCACAGTTCTGGAGGCTGGAAGTCTGAGATCAGACTGCAAGCATGATTCTTTTCTCGCTTGTACTTGGCAATGTTCTCATTGTCTTCTCATAGGGCCATTTTTTTTTTTTTTTGTGCACACATGCAGAGCATAAGCTCTGTGGCGTCTCTTCTTACAAGGACACTCAGCTTATCCAACCAGGGCCCTACAACTATGACCTCAGTTACCCTTAATTACTTTCTTAGAGGCCTCATCTCTAAATACAGCCGTATTGGGGTTAGGGTTTCATCATGAACTTTTTTGCAAGGGGCACAAACATTTATTCTACAACACCCTCCAAAGCAGGTTCTGTTATAATCATCACCAGCTTACAGAAGAGGCAATTGAGTTTGATAATTTGCCAGATGTCACATAGTAGCAAGTGTTAGAGCTAGTATTCAAACCCAAGTTATTTCACTCAAGCCTTATGCCCTTAACCATAACTCTATCCTCTGCATTAACCTGAGATCACATAGAAAAGGGAAATGGAGTAGACAGTTTGTGTTATGAATAAGAGATGAGAAATGAAACTGAGAAGATTCAGATGTCCCACTTAAAGTAATAGGATTTGTGAAATTGCTCTAATCTGAAATGAACACATGCTTGCATCTATCAACATTTTATCTATCTGTCTCAAATTACTGAAACTTTTCAACCATCTCAGAACTCTAAACTTAAGATATCAATGTCATAGTCCTCTCTAAAACCTTTTAAAACTGTGACGTTGCTGAGCAAAAAATGGCCTAATACCCCGATGTGTGTGAAGACAATAGCACTGTCATAAATTAAAACATGTGGAGTTTTTATTTTTACTTTCAAGTCTGTCATTTTTATTACCTTCTTACAACCTCTTTTTCTGAAAACAGAGTTTGAAACCTTTCTGTAAAGTTTTTTTTAGGAGACAAACTCTTTAATCAATTCGATAGAAGCAAGTGAGCTCGGATTTCATTCCTTTTCATTTTCCATTAGCATAAATATATTAGTAAAATTCATGTTTACCTTAGGTTGTGACAATAATGATTGCACCCTCTGTAGGCTAATATAGTGTTTTTGATGTAGATATAAAAATATATATTCTAAGATCACTTTTCTCAAATTTTAGCTTGAAATCACAAACCAGAATGTGTATTTTTAGGCAAAAACTCTAAATTTGAATATTATCTGAAAGTTTATAGTTAAACGCAGCAATTGAAATTTCTCAGTATTTGCATTAATGTCATAGCAATGTGTAACCACACATGAAAGGCCGATCCTAACCTAAATTTGGCACATTTTACTTCTGTGAGAGACTCCTCTTGGGTCTATTTTCTTTTCTACTTGTGTTTTATTTTCTACATTCCTTCACATGTGTTCACACTATCACTGTTCATCAAAGCCTGTCGTCAAGAAAGGAGCTAATAGGTGAGTTTACAATGAGAATTAGTAACTGATAAGGCTGAACATGTTACAGAAGGAGTTGATTATATTTTATCAATGTTAATCCTTGATTCCAGGTGAATTAAGTTCTCTTTGTTAAATTTCATCCACCAGCAATGATTAGGAAAGATAAGGCTGTAATGGCTTGCTGGAGCCAGCTTGTACCAGCTCATAAAAACCGTTAACATCTTTTAAGAATTATGACTGGTTGTTGATATGGCTGTTATTAAAAAAATAAATCATATAAACTAACAAGTGAATCATTAAAAATGAAGATTCTACTCAAAGCTTTTTTATGTCCTAATTATACTACTACATTCCAATACTATCTGTGCTCTCAAAGATATTTATTCTATTGGATCAGTGGCTTTTGTAACTGCATATCTTTGGTGAAGCAACATTATATTGGTAGTTTGAAATTGACCATGTAAGCTGTATTTACACTATGGAATTAGCAAATACTTTAAATCAGAATTTGGTTTATTGTTTTGCCATTTGTCTAGACTTAAAAGGTCCTGAAGAAAATAATAGTGCAAATCAAACTTAAAAGTGTGGTGTAACTGTAGATTGTATATTGTTTAATACCATAGAAATTGAAAAAATATTTCTTGAGTATTTGTAAACTATTATTTAGTCCAAAAGAGGAGTTGCTTCTGTCATTCTCACACATATTTTCTTTATATCACTTTCTTAATATTCATTAAAGTAAGAGAGAATATCAGCCGCCATTCATGATGAAAATACCGTTTGTCCATTGCGAACATAGGTTAGATACTGTCATGGTTAATTTTATGTGTCAAATAGGCTAGACCATGGTACCCAGATATTTTGCCAAACATTATACTAGGTGTTTCTGTGTAGTTATTCCTTAGATGAGATTAACATTTATATCAGTATATTTTGAATAAAGCACATTGCCCTCTATAATGTGAGAGGACCTCAACCAGCTGAGAGTTTTACTAGAAAAAGACCTTTCTGAAAGCAGATGGAATTCTGCCAGCAGACTGAGTTCACACTGTAGCATGAGTTCTTCCCTGAGTTTCCATCCTGCTAGCTTACCTTGCGGATTTTGGATTTGCCACCCTGCACAATTGTGTGAGCCAATTCCTTAAAATAAATCAGTCAGTCTCTCGCTTGCTCTCACTCACTCATATATCTCATTTATATATCTCAAATATCTTTCATATATACACATACACATGAACATATATACACATACATTCATTGGTTCCATTTCTCTGGAGCGTCCCGACCAACAGATATATATGTATATAAGTGTGTGTGTGTGTGTGTGTGTGTGTGTGTGTGTGTGTGTGTGTGTGTGCATGCACGCACGTGTATGCATTTTTCTTTCTCAGAGATCCAGGTGTTAGATATTCTGTAGTAAACCACTGATAAGAGTGTACATGAGTTCTCTTAATCTTTCTCTGTGTATGTGAGTATTCACTAAAAATTTAGAGCTCCTTAATTGTTATTTCCCCATTTGTTTATCAAACATATTTAATATATGAAAAGAAAGCCATTATTATCCATTACTAACATTAATTGAAGGAAGTAAAATTTTTGTTTTCTAAGTGTGGAACCTCAAATAATATTAACCATATTGCTTCTTTTAATGCAAAATTCCAACAGAAATTAACCATGGTTTAATAAATATTATATTTTCACAAATAGTTCTTTTGGGATGGGATACTTTGCAAAGGCAAAGTTTATGTATGAAGAACTGCAGGTGGTCTGTTTTCAAAGCCTCTGAAAACACTTGAACATTGAAACCTACAGTGATATTTTATCTCCTGAAGAGATACATAGTTTGAGTGGATTTCACAGTTGTTTGAAGTGTGTAGTTTCATAATGCCCGTGCATTTAAAATTCAAGATTTAATAATCTCCCACCTGCCACATCATCAAATGTCCTTTCATACTAAGATGCTCTAGTACCGTTTATTTCAATGGCAGCCACAGGATAATATGGTCTCAAGCCATTGATATTGGTGAGAACCTGCAGAGCATCAGGGGGAAAATATCCAGCCTGGATTTAATATGTTTTTCCTCCTTCAAATGACAGAATATTAACTTTTATTTATTCGGTTACACATTTTTTTCCAACCTGCAGCATTACATAATGTGGAAAATAAAAAAGAATAGATATGCAAAATAATAGTAAGCCTTTTGTATGAACCATGCTTCCTTAATCTTTAGTTATTGATTTTTGTGTGTGTGTGATTTGACTTTGCAATGAATATGATGGAAAAAAAAAAGCAATGTGAAATTAAATTTACACAAGGGATGTTTTCTGTGGGATACAGATTTTATACATTTCTAGAGTATGTAACTTTGTCTTTGCGAAGCAGTTTAGAAAGAAGCACATGAATCAGTAGCAATAATAATGTGACAGAAAAGTACTTTATTTCGGAAGTGGTGGTAATAGAATCCTGCTTTATAGTTGCTACTTTATAGCACTGACAGGTTTTAAAATGGGTTGATTTGGGCCACATACTCCTTTAACTATGCATAGACTTCAACTCTAAACTCAGAGCCAGTTCTACTTATTTGTATACAGTGTTATGAACAAAATGTTTCCATTGATATTATTTCATTTTAACTGCAAAAAAAAAAAAAAAGAATTGGGGAGAGGCTAAATAGCTGCCACTGGACCCCGTTTTACATGTGAGAATCTGGCATAGAATGATGAAGTGTCAGGTTTGAAACTAAGGTTTCTTCAGTCTCTGTCTTATCCCAACCACACAGTCCATGTCATCATTGTTTGCTCATATAATATCCACATTCACATTTTGGCTACATCTATTCAATTGTGACAGATAGGACCAAATTATTTAACTACTAACCATGTCTATCAAGATGACTATAATGAACAAAAGCAGAAAATTAGACACATCTGTATAATTACTTGAATCATCATCTTTAGAAGTCATAAAAAATGTGCTAATATAAAATAAACTGGAACAGAAAAAATGTATATATAGATATAGATAGATGCTATAGATGATATAGATATAGATATAGATATAGATATAGATATAGATTAGATATAGATGGTGTTTGTATTATAAGAGCACTTTGGTTCTTTTTCTCATCAGGACCTGGATTGTGACTCTGTGGTGCAGTGGAAAGAATAAATGAATGAGCAGCCAAAGATTTGTTCTCTTGTAATAGTACTTACTCCAACTTGAGGATGAAAACAAGAATGGATTTTTAGGGCAGAAGGGAAACACCAGAAATTATTAGCTTAAGTGAGAAATGAGAGCACAAAACAGAGAAGCTCAAAGAGGAAAGGAGACCATAGCATCATAGATATCTTTTAAAGTCAGCCATTCTGAATGCCCATTTGTAAACACTACCTTCTGTAACGGCCAAAAGAAGGGGCACAGTTTTTGGGCACATTCTCCTTTTAGAGACAGCCCATTCCACTGTTGGACAGCTATAATTTATCATTTTTTTTCACATATTAAAGCAAAACACTGTCTTCCTATAACTTGCACCTAACTCTGTGAGTCTAGAGTAATTTTCTGGCTCTGGAGATAATCAACAAATGATTTCCATATAAATTGATTGATCACCTCAGTCATAGAGTCAATATTTAATGAGTATCTATAACATCTTGGGCATTAGGTCAGGTGCTGAATGTGTTTAGCTCTTTTGTAAAAAAAAAAATCCTTGAAATATTTGAAGCCCTGGAGCCTTGGACATATATATTTTATTTCCCAGATGCCGTAATTCTGTGTCTTTCACTGTTCTGGTCTCTTCTACTTACCTCCAATATATCAAATAGAATGGGGAAGATGACCACTGGACAAATCTATGGAGAAATTTTTTTGTTAACTATGCTATGTTTTCTTATTTCAGAAGACTACATAGTGTATATCAAATACCAGAAATTCAAATTTGGTTTTGACATTTTATGGTCATAATTCCATTAATTTATTTTAAAAATTGCCAAATTTGATGAATTGTAGTAGTTTAGAAATTATTGAGTGCTTTTGTTTCCAGGTATATGACTGCTATTATGCAGTACTCATTAGTTTATTTTAGGATTTCTGTCTTCATTAGAGACATATCTAAATGTTTCCTTTTTAAAAAAAAAAGTCAGAATGAACTTGTCCAGCAACTTAATACTCTTTCATTTCTCAATAGATTGCCTATTTGAAAAATATAAATACTTTTGTTGATAGGCAACTTATATAAATAGTTAAACAAGTTTCCAAACGTCTCAGCTAGTGAGTATTATTTTAAATTCATGCTATTTAGATTCTAAAAAAAATACCTGTGGAAATGAGAAATGGATCGCTTATACTCAGGCTATGAAAATAAATCCTTACCTGGATTAAATCTCATCTGTATGTGTTGTACATTGTTGGAGAGTGACTGTTTTACATATAGGAATTATGTTGGACTTTAATCATTTCTTGGTGCTTATTGATTTTTGTAGAACTCTGTCTAGACCTGAAAGCTTTATAGATATTAAACTGTTAGACTGATATTGTGAATGCCTTATAATTTTTTCAGTCTTTTTCTTACCAGGTGCCTAGTTCTAGCATTTCCAGGTGTGTAGCTTTTAGTCAGTTTTGGGGCAGCGAAAGAGCAAACCAGATTTATAATAATGTACTACAGTCATGATAATAGTGTCTGACTATTTATTGGGTTGATGAGGCTTCACTTTTCTCAATGTATATGGATTAGAGTGCATAGGAATCCAATCTGTGTTGTTTGTTCAGTAATATTTTTTAATTATTCCTTTGCTTATTTTATTGAAATGTAAACCATAATTTACTTACAATATTTTGTCTTTTCACATTAAAGAAATTTAGCGTACAATAGCTACAACTCAGCTCATTCTTCATACATTTCCAATCAAGTAGTATATAATTATTTTTTATACTATTTTGGGTTTATCCTTAGAACATGCTTAGTTTCTTTATGTAGGTAATGTGTAACTGGTGAGAAAATATAGCATTGTAGCTAAATACATGGGCTCTTGAGTCAGGTTACTTGATAGTCTTCCCTGCTGGGTGATCCAGTCAAGTTTAATGCCTTTGCATTTCATTTTCCTGTTCTGTTAATGGGGTCTATAAGAGTAATTTATGAGATCAGAGAGTTATTGAAGGGATTAACTTAAATAATACCTGTAAATAGCAATGCTAATCTTAGCTATCATTACTACTTTGAGGAAACAACTTAGTTGTACTCACTTAATTTTGGTGATGAGAAAAATAAAGTAGATAATTCTGGCATTTAAATAAAGCCTATGAAAATTTTGGTTTGTATTAAAATGAACACCTGTAACTTTCCACTCTAAGTTTAGAAAGAATTTGTTAAAGGAGGTGATACATTGATTCTAAACATCAAAAATCTTTTCTAATGTGATTCTTGTTTTAAATATATGAATGGTTAAGATTAATTGTAGTTTTGACAATTTATAATTTTTTTGTCAAGCACCTATTTGTTTACAACTGAATCGAAGAAATGCATTTGACAGTGATTTGGGGCATTGGGTAGATAGATGAAAGCATTACCTGTGAGGACAGTATGAAAGTAAGCAAGCTAGCTATCTAATAGCCAGACTTAGCTTATAAAATTCAATCAAGGAAGTGGTATTGATAAGTCTTTGCACTCTGCCTGACTTTACTTCCATAGTTTTGTGATGTAAACAACCATTTTATATTTAATCTTGCATATATGTATGTAAAAAATCAGAAAAAAATGCTAGATTCACTACTGAGGTGACTGAGTAAATCACTTAACTATTCCATTTTCTTATCTATAAACAAGAAACAATCTTTCCATTGTTACATTTCATAGATTTTATAGTAGGGATCAGAGCTTTATAATTTATAAGGAATGAAATGTTTATAAAATACTGTTATTCTGTGGAACTTATAATCTGCAGAATTTATTTATTATCAAAGACTTATTTTTTGCTGTAACGGAGATTTAGCATACAGTAGAAAGAGTATAGAGTTGGGATTCAGTAGGCCTTAATCATTTAGTTAAGCTTTGTGTCTCCATCGTTTTATCTGTTGAATGAATGAATTGGACTTAATGCTGCCTAATGCTATCTAGTTCTAAATTTTAACTGCAGTGTAATTTCATGACATCTTCTTAATTTTCTACAGGAATTGTTTCTTGTGTAAAATCACAAAATGAAGGAAATGCTTTTCCTCTTTGTATATAATACAAAAATGAAAGAAACTAGCAGATAATGTGTTATATGTAAAGATCATTATATATTTATAATTAATGTATATGTTGCTATATATATGAACAAGCATTATAATTAGGTTTGATTGATATGTAAAATATTATAATTACTATATTATTTTTTAATTAAAAAATGTAACTAAAGCTAAAAGAAAACATTTTTATGAAGAGACTAAAAATATAGATATATTTATTTCATTAAGTATAGAGTTTTCTGATTTTTCTAATTGTCTAAGTGACTATAATTTCTGTTATAGGTGCTGCAATGGGTGTTTTTATTTAAAGTACTAACTTTGCATATAAGTATAATGTATATTTTTAACCAGATTATTTGACAGAAGAATTTTCTTTCATTATATCTAATGACAATTTTGAATATAAAACATTGTGTTATAATTTGTATTCAAGAGAAGGATCTCAGATTAAGACCCGAGTAAAAAAGCACTGGATCCAGAAACACTAGCAATGTTTTAGAAATGTCCAAAAGCTATATAGCAAAGTGGATTTGACTAGAACTGCTTTCAATTTGCACTTGCCTCCTGGGTATCTGTTCAAACCTGCTTATGAATAGACTCAGATTGATTTGGGAAGGGGGTTTGTTTTTTGTTTCAGAGAAAAGCTTTCTTGTATAAGCCACACCACTTTCTTGTTTTGTTATATATTACACTACAAGTTGTATTCTGTAAATTAAAAAAAAAAATCATAAAGATTAAATGCAAATTGATGTTTCTTACTTTGGTTAGGTTTGCATATGAAATAGCTCTGAAATCATTTTTCTGACTATATTATTGAGGATTTAAGAGACATTATTTGATGAATTTCTTTCTGCTCGTAGCATTTCTATGTTCTCTTCAAAACTATCCAATTGATTTCTTACTGTTGTTCATTGATTCTTTTTTTCTGCTCTCACATACTTTTTATCCTTCATTCTCTATGCTTCTTGACCTGTTCTGCTCAGGAAAACTCATGATTGTAGCCACAACAGTATGGTATTCCAGCCCCTTTATAGATACCTTGGAAAATATTTACAACTTTTTTTAGAGTATTTAAGTGATCCACAATTATCTTTAAGCATTCTGTCTTGAACCTAAATCTCTCTTTACTTCCCCCAATCCCTGCTACAGTGTTTACTATCTTGGTTTCTTAAGCTAAAACCTTGAGTGAGTTTCACCACTTTCCTTTCTCTCTACCCAATACCAACACTCTTTTCACATTCTCTTGAGAGATATTGCCCAAATTTTGGCCTTTGTCTTTATTTTCAAGGACATTGTTTTGCTCCAGATTATGTAAATACTTTCCTTATTTGTGGATTTCCAAAATCTCTCCTTACCACCAGGTTATCTCCAATCAGTCTTGGAATATGCAGCCAGATTGGTTATTACTTTGTTGCCTAAAAAGTTTGTTTTGTCACTTAGTTTTTCAGATCCTTCATAATCTTTATCTTTAAGCTCTTTCATATAATCTAACCAAATTCATTTTTTATTTTAATTTTTCTTCTTCTCTATGACCTCTCATTTATTCTAATTTTTCCAGTGGTCTACCAAAATCCAATCTGTTCTTCTAGGACTTAATAAGGCGACACTCGCAGAATTTTTGCAGTTTAAAATGTGACAATATGATTACGTTTCTGGTAATGAAATGAGAGCAAAAGTGATATGTGCCACCTCTGGGTTTATACTCTAAGACATTGGGTACAGTCCCTTTTTCCCTTTTCCTTCCTACTGGCTAGAATCTGAGGTAGCCATTTTAGCCATGGAGAAGATGACAGAGGAAAGAACCTAATTACCTCAGTGATTTTTTTTAGGGCCTGTCCTGCTTCCACCAACTTTAATTTTCTTTCTTAGATTGATTATATGGAAGTGAAAGAAACTCTTTTTCTTTAAGCCACTAAGTTCTTTGTATTCTGATGTCTCTAAATAGTATTTTTAATTTTTCATGTAAACATTCTGTTTTGTCCCAATCTTTGCAAAATGGAGATAATCAAAAAGCTTCATGTTAGTCAGTGAAACTGTCTCCAAGAATTGCAAATATCTTTTTGTAGACACGCTTATCTTATATTCCAACATAAGGAATTACCTTTATATTCATGGTGAGAGAACTGAAACTATATCCTGGCCCCTGGATTGCTGAACTATCTTAGACATCTCCATCTCTATCTCCCATGTGTTAGGATATAATTTAGTATGTATGCTCCTGAAGCAGGCGCATGAGAATATCATTTACATTGTTTTAACAAGCCAAAAGAGAACATGGTTTAAGCAATAAAGATGCTTATTTTTAGAATAAATGTCTAAAAATATATACAGGAGACAATAAGAGCAGCTCTGTTCTATAAGAGGCTTCTTCAGTCTTATTGTTCTGCTATTCTTGACTATATTGCCCTCATTTACATGGCAAAAATGTCATGGAGGCACCTGTACATTTCCTTTTCAATTAGAGAAGAGGAGGAAGTAGGAGAGGCCCAACCATTGTTTCTAGAGCCATGACCTGTAACTTGTAGAATAACTTTTGTCCAAATTTCATTGTTCAGAACTTAATCACATTACTGCACCTACCTACAAGGGAGACTATGAAATGTAATCTTTAATTGCAAGACCACGAACCCAGCTAAAAGTTCTGTGATTAAAAGGAAAAAGATGATGAGTATAGAGGGAAAACTAGTGATTCTGGATATACTGCATGCCCATATAAAATCTGTAAAATTACCTACTATATTGTTCCAAAATGGAATATTCTTCTCCTACAATCTATATGATTTTATCAACCAGCACCAACATTCACCTATTCAACAAAATAAAAAAAAAATACTTCTTTTTCTTTATATTCATGTCAAATCCATGGCATATCTTTTTGATACTGCCTCATTAACATTGTGTTCACTTATTTCCCTTCCTCCCTTCTGCAGAGGTTGACGTATAAGCCCTTATTATCATCTTGCTCTTTGAATATTATAGTGGATCTTTAATTAGTGTTGGGCTTTTAATATTGTGTACCTCTATCTAGTCCATCCTCTAAAACCATAATGATCTTTCTGAAATTCAAATATGATCATTTTACTCCTTTGCTAAAAGCTCTTTGATGGTTTCTTATTGTTTGTGAAATAAAGTTCAACATTCTTAGCAGAGTACTTAAGGCACTCTATGGTTTTACTTTTTAAAAAAAGTTAATTAATTAATTAATTTTTTATGGTGACATTCATTAATGAATGATTTTACTTTTTATTTTGGAATATTTTCATCCTTATCACTTGTAATCTACACTTTAGCTCTCCTGTTCCAGTTTTTTATACTGGTATGCTGACAAAATCTCTGATGACTTTGTTCACAAATTTTTCTTTCCTAGGAAAGTTCTTTCCCCTTTGACATACCTGGCAGAAAACCATATTTTAAGGCCATTCTTAATATTGTTATTTTATGAAGACTTTCTTGACTCTTGCATTCATCTAGGTTTAACAGCTCGCTCATTAATGCCTGCCTATACCATCTCCTATATAATCATTCAGACTAGGGCGAGTGTTGATCATGTGCATGTCATGGAGGCAGAAACATTATTAAGATTATAGAGATATTTATATTATAATATCTTTAGACTGCTTTTTTTTTGCAGTTTAAACATATACCTGTTACCTCTGTTTGACTGAAAAGTCCTCAAGAGAATATTCTTGAGTCATATTTGTACCTTAGTCGTATTTTCTGGAATGTACCTACTATATTCCAGAAACAAGTAGGTATGCAATAAACTTTTCTTTAAAGATCTAAGAATACTATTAAATACTAATGGTGGATAAGTGAATTGGTACAGCCCATTTGTAAAACAGTCTGGCAGTGTTTACAAAATGCAGTGTTGGCTAAAGTACAACCTAGTGTACTCTATGACCCAGTAATTTTATTTCCAGTCATATATTCAACATAAGTGCCTGAACACATGTGCCAAGAGACATGAGCAAAATGTCCAGAGCAACATTGTTTCTAATAGCTAAAAAATGGGAAATAAAGCCAGACGTCTATCAGTATCATAATGGATTGTATATTCACACAATAGACTTTTATACAGCAAAAGAAATGAGTAAACTACAGATATATGCAATAACTTGGGTGACTTTCCCAGACCAAAAAAAAAAAAAAAAAGCAGAAACAAACAAAAATGCTTACAATGTATGATCCTATTTGAATGGAATTATACAACAGAAACGACAGTGTTAGAATCAAGGTAATGTTTTCTTTGGGAGGTAAAGGGGAGGGAGCAATGAGGAATGGAGATGTGGTTTTGATTACTGACAGTGTTGTGTATCCTGACCTGATAGTTGGTTGCATTTTCACTTTATGCTAATTTATTAAACCGTGTATTTCATACTTCAGCAAAACTGGAAAATGAATGACTGAATGATTGATATGCTAGAGTTAAAAAAGGGTCGAGAATGGGTCAGATATAATTTGTTGCCATAGCTTTTTGGATGGGTGTCTTGAGATAGTCCCTCTGAGTTTCACCTTCTCTCACAGAAGATAAAGAAGATTGATCAATGGTCCCTGATGTTTATTTCAGCTCTGGCATTCTGTGTAAAAATTAGAGATGAAAGTCCTCTATTTCATGTCTTTTCTGAGACTGCCTTATGCATTCATTATCTCAGGTCAAATTAAAAAGAAATTACAACTTTTGCTATGTTCATGCGTTAAGTCAAATCAGAGTTCTGAGACATTTTGACGCTAGGCAGCCTAAACATTAAATCCATTTTAAAGTATTTACAGTGCTATTACTTTTCTTATACTGCAAATCAAATAAATTTCCCAGTTGGCATAGGGAAAGAGGTATGCATTCCTCACTGTAGCATATAGAGCACCCCTTGTGTAGATCTTTATCATTTATAATTTAAAAGTGGTTGCCTGGGGGGGAGGGGATTGTTTAGTTAAAATTTAATATGAATAGGAAGCATCACCCTTAGTAGTTTCAGTTCATCCAACATTTAAAATCAATACCAATGCACAACTCTCCAAAATTCAAACAAAAGTAAAATAATTGTCCTGTGCACCTGGGTATGGATGACAGTCAACATAATTAAACAATTTCCAAGTGTCATTTCTTCTTTAAAACAAAATGCAAATTGAAAAAAATTACTAATTAAGAAAATGTACTCAATTATTGTATATTTTAGAAAAATTAATTTTTGGCCAGAATTATTTGTGTAATTCTTTTATTCATAACATTTTTAAGTGTAGATTTATCCAGAGAATATTTTGATTTCAGTTATCCAGATTACATAGGTATTTAATTTTTTTCAACTTTATTTTGTCCTATGTCCTATGGTAGAATTGGGGATAGAATGTATAATAATCCTGCTTCTTTGATTATACTGTATATCCTAAAGGAAAATTTTCTTTAAAATTCTTGAAAGCTAGTGAAGTAAAAAATTATTTTTGACTATGAGGTCTGTATTTTGAATTCTACTAACATTGCTTCTGTAGTATTTGTTTTGCACAAGTCATATATTAGATACACAATTCAGTATAATAAATTCCCTATGATAACAGAGGAGAGCTGAATCTTCCCTTTTATTTGCTTGCAATACTTCTACTTCCTCTTTTAGTTAATTAGGAAATATTTATTGCAAGTCCACTCTGCAGACACTGGGAAGGACATAGATTAAGAATAAGCTATGTCGCCTTTCTTTTTTCGGAGTCTCTAGTTAGGCACAGATAAGATTTAGAATAAAAAAAAAGAGCACTGAGCAGAAGAGTATATAGTAACATATGGAACATACTTTAAAGATAATAGAAATTCAGGAAGGAGGATGATTGTTGTGTACCATTGCAATCTTAGGTGATTTCAAGAGGAAAACAAGCTCTTAAAAATAACTAGGTGTATTCTGCCTGAGAGGAGGAGTGTGGGTAATCCAGACAGTATGAATAAATAGAGTCAGTTAAAAGTCCTATTGATCTTTTCTTTATAGAGGCTCTCACAGATGTCCTTACCCTCTCTCTCAGCAGGTGAGGTTAACTCTTAACTCACTAAGACCATCAAAGCTTTCTGGCTTGAGTTCTCTCATCTAAAACCATTTAATATTTCATTTTCTTCTCATTTACACAGCTCTGTAGTTTCACGTGTTCTTTTCTCTTTCCTGTTGTCTTTGTGGGAGAGATTCTAGTATTTTAATTTTTGGTCTCTTTTCTTCCCTTTCTAACAGCATCCTTGAATATCTTTTTCAATTCTTTTATTTCTTACTTTCCACCAAAATTTACATGACACTTTGGTATTTAAAAAAACAATTTGGCATATTTCTTTATTTTATTATGACATTTGCTAGATTCTGTTTTGATATTTAGTTAACGTTGACTTGGAAATATATCTCCTACTATAAGCTTCCTGAGGGCAGCACGTATATTTTTATTCTTATTTTTCCTTATGGTATCTTGCATATAGCAGACACATATTGTTGGATAAATAAGAGACTACACATTTGTTCATTCTTCACTATTTTTTTCTTTTATCTTTTCTTCTATTCATCCATCTGTTCCTTCATTATTCGAAAGATTGTAGGTATTCTATAAAAATAATATAAAACATTAAGTTCATGGCAGAAACAGAAATACATATTTAAAATGCTGGTTCATTTCCTTTGAAAAAATTTTCACTTGATTCTACTAACCTTGCCAACCTTTCTTCTATTTAACTTTATTCTTACAAGGTACATCTTAAAAGTTAGCAGTATAGGGGAAGGTTCAAGATAGTGGTATAGGAAGACCCTGAACTTACCTCTGCATGTACATATTATATATGCATGTACAAATGTAACAATTCTTTCTGAAGAACAACTGAGAGATGATTGGAGAGCTTCTGTATGATAAATGAGAGAAGGACTGCAAAGAGAAGATTAGAAGGTTTAGAGACCTGGTAACAGTAGGAACCTTAGCCTGACAGTAGGTAGGGATGTCACTGAAGGCTCAGGTAGGCAGACTTACCTGTTCTGGGGCACCATGATAGAACAGGGATTTAAAAGACACCTAGACAATACATGAAAAATCCATTTACTAACCCAAAGGCATCTGACAAATGGGTGGGAAACTGTGGGAACTCTCAGGGATTTATGAGAATTCTCTAGTATCAGAGGTGCTGGCAAACACTATTATTTACATTATCCCTCCTCTACCTATATAGCATGGATAGAAGCTCAGTCCAAGTACTTCAGTTGCTTTGGGCCACCTCAGCTAGTGCCTGCTCCAACCCCAGGCAAGTGGCACCCTAGGCCATCACTAGAGTCCTGTGCCCCAAGCTACTTTAGTTAGCACCTGCTGTAGCCCCATCCAGCTCACCCCCTGGGCACCCTCAGAGCTGCATGTCTTGGATCACCTTGCTAGTGCCCACTGCAGCCCTGGTTATCCGGCTTAGGAGAGCACTGCAGGACCAATATGTATCTGCTTCAGCTCCATCAGCTTGCTAAAACCACCTTGAACACGCAGAGGCCACTTTTATACAAGTTCACTCTTTCAAGATAAGGAGGCATAGCTGTGTTGTTGAATCATAGAAAGAAACACAGAAAGACAAAAAAGAGAGAAGGCCAAGGAATGTGTTCCAAATGAGAGAATGAGAAACAAAACAAAACAAAACAAAACAAGGAAGCCCAAAATAAACAGAGAAAAGGAATTTGCTTGATAAAGAATTTATAGTAATAATGGTCATAACAATATGCTACAAACTTGGGAGAAGAATAAAAGAACTCAGTGATAACTTTAACAATGATTTAGAAAATGTAATAACCAATCTAAGTTGAATAATACAATAACTGAAATAAAAAATATACTAGAGGAAATCAAAAGTAGATTAGATAATACAGAAAAACTGATTAGTGACTTGGAAGACAGAGTAGTGGAAATCACCCAATCAGAACAACAAAGGGGAAAAAAAAGAATAAAAGAAAGCAAGGGTACTTTAAAGGACCTTAGAGACAACATCAAGAACCTTAATGTTTGCATTAAGGGACCTCAGGAGAAGAGGAAGAGAAAGGGGCAGAAAATTTATTTGAATAAATAATAGCTGAAAACTTTCCTAACTTGGGAAAGGAAACAGACATCTAGGTCCTAGAAGCAGAATTTTGAAGCAAATGAACCCAAAGAGATCTTCACTAAGACATTAGAATTAAAATGGCAAAAGTTAAAAAGGGAATCTTGAGGGTAGCAAAAGAAAACAACCACTCATATACAAAGGAAGCTCCATAAGGCCATTAACTAACTCCTCAACAGAAACTTTGTAGGCCAGAAGGAAGTGGCAGTATATATTTAAAGGGCTGAAAAAAAGGAACATACCACTTAGAATATTCTACCCAGCAAGCTTATCATTCAGGATTGAAGCAGAGATAGTTCCCCAGACAAGCAAAAACTAAAGGATTTCATTACCATGAAACCACCTTTATATAAAATGTTAAAGGGTCTTCTTTAAGTGGAAAATAATTTAAAATGGCTATAACCAGATAAAAAATATATAAAGGAAAAAGTTTCACAAATAATGGCAAATATATAGTAAAGGCAATAGATCTGTCATTTAAAAAGCTAATATGGAGGTTAAAAGACAAAAGTAACAAAATCTAACATATATACAGTAAGTATTTAGGAGATACAGAAAACCACAAAATTTAAAATATGATGTTAATAATATAAAATGCAGAGAGGGAGTAAAAATACAGCTTTTTTAGAATGCATTCATATTTATATGCAAATCAGCTTAAAATACACCAATATGTATATATACGTATGTGTATATATACGTATATATAGATACACACACATACATACAGACACACTGTTGTATAGGCTGATACATGTAAACATCATGGTAATCACAAACCACAAAACTAAAAATGTTACACAAAAAATAAAGAGGAACCTAAACATAGTGCTTAAGAAAACTAGCAAACCTCAGGGGAAGAGAGAAAGAGAAGAAGAAAAGAACAGAGAAAAAGTACAAAAACAACCAAAAAACAATTAAGTTAAAATGTAAGTGGACTAAATGTTTCAATCAAAAAAAAAATAGGATGGCTGAATGGCTAAAAAAAAATGAGACTCATCTCTATGCTGCCTACAAGACACACACTTCAGATCAAAAGAAGCACACAAACCAAAAATGACAGGAAGAAAAAGATATTTCATGCAAATGGAAGTGAAAAAAAGCTGAGGTAGCAATACGTAGATGAAATAGACTTTAAAACATACTATAGAAAGGGACAAAGGAGGGCATGCATAATGACCTCAAGGGGTAAATTTTAGAATAAGATATAATAGTCATAAATTATTACCTGGGATATGAGCACCTACATATTTAAAGCAAATATTACAGACATAGAGAAATTTAACAGTAACAATAATATTAAAGGACTTTAATACCTGAATGACATCATCATACAGGAAATGAATAAGGAAACATTCCCATTAAACAACACATTAGAGCAAATAGAGTTAATATAGAACATTTCATCTAAAAACTGCACAATATACATTTTTTAAGTGCACATGGAACATTCTTTAGGATAGATCACATGTTAGACCATAAAACAAGTCTTAATAAATTTAAGAAATAGAAATTATATCAAGTAGTTTTCCTACAATTACACTATGAAACTAGAAATAAATTACAAGAAGAAAACTGCAAAAAACACAAACTCATGGAGACTAAACAACACGCTACTAAACAACCAGTGTATTAAGAAATTGAAGAAGTGATCAAAAAGTATCTTGAGATAAATGAAAATGGAAACAGGACTATCCAAAAACTATGAGATGCAGCAAAAGAGGTTCTAAGAGGAAAGTTCATAGCTGTTCAGGCTTACCTCAAGAAACAAGGAAAATCCAAAATAAACAATGTAAATTTATACTAGAAAAAGAATAAAATAAACCCAAAATTAGTAGGAGGAAGGAAATAATAAAGATCAGAGTGAAATAAATGAAAAAAAAAAAGATCAAAGAAACTAAGAACTGTTCTTTGAAAAGGTAAAATTGATAAACCTTTAGCCAAACCCATCAAAATAAAGAGAAAATGCCCAAATAAATAAAATCAGCAACGAAAGAGAAGTTACAACAGCAGAAATAAAAAAGAGTATAAAAGAATTCAAACATATGTGAATAAATTGGACAAATTAGAAGAGATAGATACATTTCTAGAAATATACAGCCTTTCCAAGACAGAACCAGGAAGAAAGAAAAAATCTAAATAGACTGAATACTAGTAACAAAATTGAATTAGTAATAAAAAAATTTCCAATTAACAAATTCTGGGACCAAATGTCTTCACAGGTGAATCCTACCAAACATTTAATGGAGATTTAATACTTATTTTTCTTAAACTATTCTGAAATATTCAAGAGGCAAGAATGCTTACTAACTCATTCTGTGAAGCCAGCATTACCTTGATACCAAAACTAGAAAAAGGTACTGCAGAAAAAATATTGTGGCCAATTTTCCTGATGAATCATAGGCACAAAAATTCTCAACAAATAATAGCAAACTGAATTCAATTATACATTAAAAGGATCATATAACATGATCAAGTGAGATTTATTCTAGCGATTTGAGGATGGTTCAACATTGACAAATCAATGAACGTGATACACTACATTAACAAAAGCAAGGATAAAAATTATGTGATCATCTCAATAGATGCAGAAAAAGCATTTGCAAAATTCAACATCCATTTTTGATTTAAAAAATCTCTTAACGAAGTAGGCATTGAGGGAACATACTTCAATATAATAGAAGCTATCCTTGACAAACCTGTTCTACTCAACTGTGAAAGATGAGAGGTCTTTCTCAGAGATGAGAAAGTCGTAAATGATGTCCACTTTCACAACTTTTATTCATTGTCATATTTCAATCCTTAGCCACAATGATCAGATAAGAAAAAGAAATAACAGGCATCTGACTGAATTAGAAAGGAAGAAGTAAAAGTGTCACTAACTGCAAAAGAAAAGAAGTATAAGTGTCGTGATACTGCATATAGAGAACCCTAAAGACTCTGTCAAAAAGTATTAGAACCAATAAATTAATTCAGTGATGTTGCAGGATACAAAATAAGTATTCAGAAATCTTGCATTTTCTATTTGCTAAAAACAAACTATTAGAAAGATAAATTAAGAAAACAATTTCATTTATAATTGCATAAAAAAAATACTCTGGAATAAATTTAACCAAAGAGGTAAAAGATCTGTACTCTGAAAACTGTAAGACATTAATAAAAGAAATTGAATATCAAACAAATAAATGGAAGCATATACTGAACTAATAGATTGGAAGGACTGATATTGGTAAAATGTCTATACTACTACAAACAACCTACAGATTTAATGTACTCTCTATCAAATTACCAAGAGCATTTTTCACATAACCAGAACAAATAATCTAAAAACTTTCTAGAACCAGGAAAGTCCTCAAATTGCTAAAGCAATGTTGAAAAAGAAGAATAAAGTTGGAATTATCACAGTCCTTGATTTCAAGATATGCTACAAAGCTATAGTAATAAAAAATTATGGTACTGGCGCAGAAACAGACACACATAGATTAATGGAACAGAGTAGAGAGCCCAGAAATAAAACCATGCTTATAAGGACAATTATTCTACTATGAGGGATGTGAGTGTACAATGGGGAAATGACAATCTCTTCAATAATTAGTGTTGGGAAATGTGGATAGGTACATAAAAAAAAAATAAATGTAGAACTCGAAACCATAAAACTAGAAGAAAACATAGGCAGCAAACTCTGACATTGCGCTTAGTAATATATATATATATATATATATATATATATATATATATATATATTTATTTATTTATTTATCTATATCCTTTGGCAAGGGAAACCAAAGAAATAATAAACAAATGAGACTACATCAAACTGAAAAGTTTCTGCACATCAAAGGAAACCATCAACAAAACAAAAAGACAGCCTAGCAAATGGGAGAAGATATTTGCCAGTGATATATCTGATAAAGGGGATAAAGTGCAAACTTTATAAAGAACTCATACAACTGAACACCAAAAAAAAAAAAAAACAAAAAAAAATCCAATTAAAAAATGAGAAGACCTGAATAGACAGTTTTCCAAAGAGGACTTACAGACGGCCAATAGATGTATTAAAAGATGTTGAACGTCACTAATCATCAGAAAAGCGCAAATTAAAACCACAATGAGACATCACTTTACACCTATGGAAATGGCTATCATCAATAAATCAGGAAATAAGTGTTGGCGAGAACGTGGAGAAAAAGGAACCCTCATGCACTGTTGATGGGCTTGCAAACTAGTACAACCACAATGGAAAACAGTATAGATTTCCTCAAAGAATTAAAAATAGAACTACCCATGGCCCAGCAATTTCACTTCTGGGTATTTTGCTGACAAAATCCAAAGCACTAATTCAAAAATATATATGAATTCCTACGTTCACTGCAGTGCTATTTACAATAGCCAAGGTATGGAAGCAACCTAAGTGCTCATCAATAGACGAATGGATAAAGAAGTGGTACATGTATACAATGGAATATTACTTGACCATAAAAAAGAATGAAATCTTACCATTTGTGACAACAGGATGGACCTAGAAGGTATTATGCTAAGTAAAATAAGTCAGACAAAGAGAGACAAATACCATATGCTTTCACTTGTATGTGAAATCTAAAAAAAACAAAACGGAAACTCGTAGATAAAGAAAATTAATGGTTGCCAGATGGGAGCGGGGAATGGGTGAAAAGGTGATGGGGAGTAAGAGGTATAACCTTTTAGTTATAAATCGGTCATGATGATATAATGTACCATACAGGGAGTATAGTCAATAATATTGTTATAGTTCTGTTTGGTGATAGATGGTTTTTAGACTTATCATTGTGATCACTTTCTAAGGTATGTAAATGTAGAATTACTATGTTGTACACTTGAAACTGATATAATTGTATGTTGACTATACTTTAATATATTTTTTAAATGAGCAGTACTATTGCAACCACAATTTCACCACTATCCACTTATTTTTAAACTCTCATGAGCCATTGTGAATACTATATATGAATGGAATGACAAGAAATGGCGGCAGATAAAAGAATGATAAAATTATTAAGAATTATATGATGGCTACAGCAGAATATTAAAATAAGTTCAAGGCCCTTATTACCATGGGGCCCTGTGAGACTGCACAGATTGCATGCCCATGATGTTGACACTATATCTGTGAATCATTTGTGAAAATAGTCATAAATCTCAGTCTCTGGAAATCAATATCTCTCGATTGAAAAAAAAAAAAAAAACACCTTCACTAGTGATTTCGTTTATATGACAATTTGTATTTCCTTGGACTAGCATCGAAAGATCTTTATAATCAATTCCTTAACTACTTGCTTAATTTTATCATACTACTTCCTATGCTGAGCTCTTGTTGGTGACCCACCCAATAGGATTATTTGATGTTTTGGGTTATATTTTCTGTTTTGGTTTGTCCTGTATTGCTCGCATCATTATCCCCATTTTCAGTACTCACTCTGCACTAATGGGGATGGCATCATCCTTTCTCAAACTCATGTCAAAGCCTGACTCCTTGATGAAATCATTCTTCATTACTATAGCCCATGGTGAACCCTCCATTTCCTCAGTTTTTGTAGCCTATGTTCCAGGCCATTAATCGAATGTGCAGTATTCTACAGTGTGCTATTAGTTACACTGTTAAGTGCATATTCTTTTTCCTCACAAGATTCAACATGTCCCAAACATTTGGTTTTCTACTGAGGTTTAAAATAGTCTAAAAATTATGATTGTTCCTAAAAAAATCTTAAAGTATATATAACTCTAATAAATAAGCTAGTTTCTGTTTCTAAATCTGATTGGACCACAGTACTTTTCAGAAAGGAATTTCTATTCAGAATTTATTTTTGTATGTCACCATGACAGCCATTAAATTATTTTCTGAAATGTGATGCCTTAGTTGTGCTGTCACAAGTCTCTATAAGAGTTGTTAAATTTGTTTTTTGCAATGCTCCAAATGACATTTGAGCAGTTTTTAAAAAATAATTTTCAAACAAAATTAAGAAATTAAGAGAAGTTCTTTTTCAATGAATTAAAAAGATAACTTTATCAGGCTTTTTTTTTTTTTTCCTGTAAGCTCGATTTGGAACCAGAAAGAAAGAGATATAATTTGAAGTTTTCTATTAGTTTTTTTTTTCCCTTGGCTGAAAATAATTGCCAATATAGAGAAATCTTATGCAGTGATGTCCGTTCTGGGGAAGAGGTGTGAAATTATGAGGCTATATCCAAGTGGTTTATAATTTCTGTGTTTATTAAAAAAGCCATTATTTTATAAAGTGATTTTGGATAGTAATGTGTGTTCCAAGTAACACACAGAAGCATGCATGTGAAATTCTTGTGATAAATTAAAACCATCACATTTTTAAAATAAACTATTAGTATAATTTAGATAATTTTTAAGGCCCCTTCCAAGTTTAAAAAAGTTATTTTTTAATTCTATGATTGTGTAAGTGTGAGTGTTTTAAAGCTTATTTCTGATGACAGTGTTTTACATGACATTAGACAAAAGAGTTTTTTAAAGGTAAATATATTAATACTATATCAGGTTTAGAAAAATAAGTGACATATTTACATACCAGTTATTTAATGTAATTTAGTCATATAAGTAAAATATCTCTGAGTTTTAGCAGAGTTAAATATGGGGTCCTCTTCTAATTCACCTATTAAATTTAATTCTCTAACCATGTAAATTGTGCTATATTTATAATCACCAAAAGCTTCCTGGAGGTTCTTTTGTGTGTTTTTTTCCCTTAGGCCATTTAGGGAGACTGGTGGATAGCCATACTTTCCATGGCTATGCTTTTATTCATCCTTTCTTTGGGGGTGGGAGTGGAGAATAGACAAGAAAAAGATTAAAAAATTCGTCCTTGCCATAGCATTTCATGACATTTCTATGTTTGAACATCTGGAAAGCCTAGTGCGACAGTGACAACCAAATTGACAAAGCTGCTGACTGCATCCACTATCACACACACAAAAATATAGATAGACATTAAAAGCACCACTTTAATTCTGAAAAGCGCAATACAGTGTCTTCCCATTTTGGCCTTGAAGATCGAAAGAGAAGCCACATTTATTTTGAAGATGCATTCTGAGTATTGTACATCACACACATTGGAAAACAACAGCTCCAAAGAAAGGAACATGCATTATAGGAAAAAAGAAGAGAGCAGCTGCAGAACCAGCTCTAATTGCAGATCCTGGATGGATTTGATAATCAAATGACTACTCTGCATAAACTAGGAGTAAAATAGCAAAACATTAATTACTCCTATTATTGCTTTTAGATATTGAGATGTGAGACCAAAAAAAAAAAAACTGCATAAAACATTTTAAGAACAGAAATCTAAAGGAAAATAAAACTTGCTTCCATATTGAAAAATCTGCAATGGTGATGAAAAGATGTCACGGGAAGAAATGAGTTCTAAAATAAAATGCTGACAGAAACAAAATAGAAGTTATACATCTACAAAATTCTGTTATTTCAAGAAGTTACAAAGTGAGGGGAGGTAATAATATAAAGATAATATATTAAATGTTTAAAAGAAGACAACATTTACAGTATCTGAGTCTGTAGAGTTGCTATAACAAAATGCCACAGACTGGGCAGCTTACACACAACAGAAATTTATTGCTCCCAGTTCTGGAAGCTGAAAAGCCTAAGATCACAGTAATAACCTTATGGTGATGAACCTTTTCCTGATTCATAGCTAGAACCTTTTTATCTTCACATGGTGGAAGAGACTAGAGAGGTCTGTGGGATCTTTTTTATAAGAGCACCAATCCTTGAGTTTTCTACTACCAATGGCCTCACTTTCTAACAACAGACATCACATTGAGCATTAAGATTCCAATATTTGAATTTTGGTAGTTGGGGTGGAGGGGGACACAGACATTCCAACTGCATCATGGGAAATAATTTGGTTAATTGGTAGGAATTAGATAAGACTTCTGGTGTTAGGGCTAATTATGCTAAAGTATTATTATTTATGTACCAATAAATTTTAGGATATATCTTAATAAATTATGTATGAAATTTACGGAGCTATGATTCAGTGAGTAGAAAATTGATGAATACAAAATGAATTGATATTATAGAACATGATCTTTAATATTATTATTCTAGAAGAAATAACTCCTTGATCCACCAGTTTTTCTGAAATGAAAATCTCTTTGTTAAAAATAGGCATTCTTCTGTTACAAGAATCTGGAGATGAGTTTCCAGTTAAACTCTAGAGAAATTGTAACTAGTTTAATGACCACTATACACTACTAGCACTATAAGCAGCTAGTTCTATATGTGAAGGAGCAACAGACCATCACCACCATTACTATCATAACTAGTACAACAGGCTTTGCTATTCTGACACTAGGTTCTTGGAGGTGTCTGTTATTGATTTTTCAATGAGGATGTTGTAACATAGTGATTATATGGACCTTGAGAAACCATAAGTCCAGTCCTTGTCTCATACCTCAAGAATCGCCTTTTAAATTATTCTAGAAAGTTAAATCGTTCTCTGAGCTGGAGCAAATTTATCATTCAATCTAGAAGCTATCATTGGAACGGTTTTGATTTCTAGAAAAGATATGACTTTCAGAAAAGGTTTGATTTGTTCAGGATTTCTCTGTTGGTAAGAGACATAATTCGATCTTCTATCTAGATATCCATATGCCAATCTTTCATTTACTCTTCTAATTAAATTTGAACACTTTCTTTTAGAACTGAGGATGCAGACCACTAGGGGAATTAATTGCTCCAGTTTATATAATAAAAACATTTAAAGTATACCATTGTTTATGAGAACAAGGACAACATTTTTTAAAAATTGCTTTGTCACCACCTAAGGTGACAAATGTTTGATGATCTCTTAAATTTCACATTGTAAAGACTCAACTATTCATGAATATAGACAGAAAGTATCTACATTTCTTTAACCCATCAACTTTGTAATTTGAAGTGGCATGAGATGGTGAACTCTGTTTGTTGCAAACTTGATACTCATTTCCACTGTCCTCATTCTTAATAGAACCCAGTTTATTTTGGGTGGTAATAACACAAGAATGGATTATTTCAGTTAATTTTGATAATTCTTTTCCTAATTTGTACAGTTTTATTGGTAGTAACAAGGTGTCCATATGACCCAGTCTGGTTGTTGTAATGGTTTCTCAAGAAGTTCTTGTTTCTAGTTGAAAGCAATCAGATTTGGCTGGCAGTGTCCTTTCTGTTCTCCCATGTTGTGCCTTGAGCATGGGTTCAAAGTGAGGAAACTAGCATTGGGAGAAGCCAAGAAAATTCCAGGAATCTCAGGCCTGATATTTTTGAGTTGCTGAACTAGTAACAAAGCCATTTGCCTCCACCTGGTCTTCTACAGCGAGGAAAATAAACTCTTATTTGTGTAAGCTACTGTTAGCTGGGTTTTCTCTTGCTTATAGTCAAAAGCATTTCTAACTAAAATCACATGGCTTAGAATTGAATAAGCTCATTTCCAACACTTGGGGAAGAAATAAAAGTGAAAGGACAAATGCCAAGAAAACACACTCCAAAATTGTTTTGATTTCTTAGAAGTTTATTTGAGCACTTTGTGGTTCGTCGTGATTACCTTGACAATTCCTCAGTCAAGTGCTCAGAGATGGAACAATTTGTAGCTACCATGAAACCAGAACTCATTTACAAGGGAAACTCTTGAAAATATATTTTCCTAAGCAGACTCAGAGGATGGCCTGCATTTAAGTATTGCAGATCTACCTGATACCAAAAAGCTGAAAGAAAGTGTCCATTTATGGAATCGTGGAAAATCAGATTGGAAGTTGTTTTAACTCAGGCTCTGCTGGATATATTCAGACTTACACTAGTTAGTAAATTTGGTGAAGAGTGAGCACTGGCTATGTAGAACTGACCCTTGTGGCGGGTTAGTTCTTAGAGGAGCAGTCATTAATCTGCCAATAACATCTGAAGAACATAGTAAATTCCAACCTTGTCTTTCAGGAAATTAAATTTTCGTGGCTAGGATAAGGTAGAAGGAGGATCCAAGAAGTAGGCAATGGTTTTAGAATGTCAGGTGGGCATTACAGCTGTAGCTCATGTCCAGAGCACATCACTGGGCAAACTTTGAACATTTAAACACAAGGGTTTATGTGATGGAAAGAAGAGTCAGAAGGATTTGGGTAAGATGTTAAGGCTTGGACCAAGAGAGTTTGAGATCTTGATAAATTTCAAGTCTTACTGAAGTCATGGCGTTGACTTCAGGAAACTGAAGAAGAGCCCAAAGATATAGTTCTCTGGGGAGAGTTGTGGTACTTGCTGGTGGTGGACGGCACTTTGTACACAGGTGCCTGTATTCAACAAAAACATAGATGATATTAATACACAGAGAGAAACATATTTCTGTACACTTCTCAAGCTGAGATTTGTATACTCAGAGACCTTTTTCTTTGGGGAGTACATTTCATGAAATGAAGATGCTAACTCAGTACTACTTCTAATAGTTTATACTTAGGCAATTGGCTTTAATATATTTTAAAATGTGACCCATGATTAGACAGTGTATGACATAAGTGGACATAAATTAGAAATGAAGCTAAAATTGTGTGGTCAATAGTTTACTGTGAATTACACACTGTGGTCTTTTTATTTATTGAAGTTTGTCCTGTTAATATATACATAAAAAAAAAAAAGATTGTGATCCACAAAACTGATTTCATACCCACTAAAAGGGCTGGACCTGTAGTGTGAAGAGTCTGGCTTAGTTCCCGGGAAGAGTTATCCTTAACATCCAATTTTCGTTACTGAAGTCAGGATTTCTTCAGCGACAGTTTCTTCCAGGTACCATTCAAGCAGGTGTTGTCCCACCCTCCCAGGCTCCAGTGAAGTCGGTGGTGCCTTTTGTAATGCCAGAAGGCTTTTGTGGATCCAGAACATCCTGAAGATCTTTAAGTAATATTTCCTCAACCATTTTCTGGAAGAAACCTGGAGGTGTCTTAACACAGGCATGTCAACAACCAGTGTTGTGCATTTCATTTGTTTTCTGCTAGCAGGTCTAATATATATTTGTCAGCCATTAAGGGCCTGAACTGCTCATCAGAACACAAAATAAGTAGCCAAAGAAGATACAACAATGAGAGGAAAATACCTCAATTAAAACACTGCACCAGATTAAAGTCAAAGAGCGCTTCTGGCTGAGAGAGCGGGCAGTCTGGTGCTCATGGGCCAACACTTAGATTGTTCAGTCTGCCAGGTTAACCACCATTGGCAGAAATCGTGCAGACAATGCTTAAAGCATGAGGAACATTAACATAAACTGTGAACTACATGAATTACATTTATACGTATATGGTTTTTTAGGATGGTATTTCAGAGACAAATGCTGTTAAAATTAGCACAATGGGATTACGCAGAATGCTTATTTGATCTGTTCTGCTGTTGCATAACTTCTGGAAGCAACATCTTCAGGCATTTCTTACTCTCCTTCAGAGTTTAGAAAGGAGTCTCTGGATAAAGAAGTACAATGAAAGTCTCCTGTGAGTTTCTTACATCTGTAATATTGTAGGTATGCCCCCATGAAATGTTACCTCTTTTTTATTTCCTGAGCCCTTCTTTGCAGATTTTGTTTTGGGGCTTCAGCTTCAGTTTGACTTCACTTTACTCTGTGGTTCTGGTTTACTCTATACCAGACCAAGATATAGCACCCTAAAACAATTAGTTGACTTTTGCTAGCGTCATCGTTTTATAGATGCATATAAAATTAGATTATTTTATTACTGATGAATCCCTAAAACAATTGTGTCAGTGATTTCAAAATCTGAAATTTATTACTGATTAGCACATGAGAAAGTATTTTTCTATTTATGAAGTAAAACATAAATTGAGCTCATTGGAATGGAATGTACGCTTACCTTCTAAATCAGTGCAAAGGAAAAACCATAATAATGACTAATATTAATAGAAAAGACATAATATTAATGAGATTTAATAACTATATGGAAACCAGTGATAGAGTTTTTTTGCACATAGTTCTAGAGAGTAAAAAATTCTTTGAAGAGCATGATAAAATAAGATTAAATATTATGAAAATATCTGTCTCTGGAGTAAAGTTCTGAATTATACAAAGGAGATACTGTTTAGGGATTTCATATTCTAAGTTATATTCTTTGATTTTTTTTTACAGTGACACAAGACTGAATTTTACCCTGGAGCTCAGTATTATTTTCTGCCATGTGTTAATTTCTTGCATGAATGCCTTATTTACCATCATTTAGACTATGCTGCAGGTGGAATGTGAGCAGTACTTATTGCTGATGTTTTTGTTGGCCAAAGCTGAAGGACAGCTCAGGGTCTTGCACAGCTCTAGGGTTTTATGCCTCTGAAGGCAATTTTGAGGTGTGATTTGTCATCATGGAAGAAGACCGGCTCCTTAAATATTATCCTTTGAGTCATGATTTAAATTAATAAATTTTCTCAATAGCTTCAGAACAGTTGGTGTCTGTTTTAAAGGCCTCACTTTTTATTTAAGACTTCATTGTAACCACAATTGAGTTCATTTCTGTAGGAGTGCTTATTTATATAATAATTGAGTCAAGTACTCTAGTAAACCATTGTTAGGTTTTAACTGCTGTTTTAGAAACTATTTTTTTTCTTTCTTAAAGCAGCCAAGGTATTACATGTTATCCAGTCCCATGTGCATTACAGAACATATGGCCATAAATTTTACAATGTGGTCTATTTTAATTTAATTTCATTTACTTTGGTAGTTTTAATAATTATACTTAATAATTATTCCATCAGGGGTGGTTGGAAAGGACTACAAGTGACATACTACTATAATAGGTTGACATCTACTAAGCTTATAAAAGAACCTATTAGTTATCTCTGAGCTATAATTAGTAAGTATGTACAATATATCTAGATCTTTCAGAAGTGCTTATTACCTATTAAATATGACTATTATTCTTTCCTCAAATACTTGTAAATTGGGACAATTATGTACATTGCTTTCACCTAAATAGTAAATTAGTGCTTTAAAGAGTGTTTTATATGACTTGAATTATTATTTGAGTCAATCAAGGAAAATATTGATACAAAGATGTGATAAAACCATCTTTAAGTATTCTAGTATTTCTCTGGAGGTGATTCTTACTTTGTTCCTTTGTGGAAAGCAGACATGCTTTGGAGTTGGCAATCTTGAGCTCAATTTTTTCTATCCCCCAGCTTTATTGAGATATTATTGACATATAACATTGTATAAGTTTAAGTTTTGTTTTGATACATCTATATATTGCAAAATGATTACCACCATAGCTAAGGTTAATACCTATGTCCTGTCACTAATTACTATTTCTTTTTTGTGGTGAGAACATTTAAGATCTACTCTCTTATAGTATTATTAGCTATAATCAGTATGCTGTATATTAGATCCCCAGAACATGTTAATGTTGTAACTGCAAGTTCGTACCCTTTGACCAATATTTTCCCATTTCCCTCACCTTCTAGCCCTTGGTAATCACTACTGCACAATCTGTTTCTCTGAGTTTGGTTGTTTTAGATTCCAAATGTAAGCAAGATCATGCGATATTTTTCTTTCTTTTCTCTGATTTATTTTAGTTAGCATAATAATGCCTTCAAGGTTCATTCAAGTTGTTGCAAATGGTAAGATTTTCTTTCTCATCACTGAAATTCCATTATATATATATATATATATATATATATACACATACCATATTTTCTTTATCCATTCATCTTTGATGGATGCTTGCTTAGGTTGTTTCCATATCTTAGTTATTGTGAATAATGCTTCAGTGAATATGAGGGTGGGGTATTTCTAAAGATCCTGATTTCAATTGCTTCAGATATATATTGAGCTCAATTCTTAACTCTGCCTTTAAACTCAGCCTCAGTATTCCAGTTTGTACCCATAATACCCATTTCATTGGGTTGTTGGGAGGATTTTAGGAGAAAAATACATAAAGTATCTGACTCACAGTAGGTACATTATAATTATTCTTTTTCTATGAAATGATTCATATGACTTTAATAGTTACCTCCATGTCATTGAAAATTAGACTTTAATGTAACAGCTTTGTTGGCTATTCTATTATTCTGGGTACTCAGTTGAACTGAAAAGCTGAAAGAGCAATTTAGTGAAACTTTATGGAAATCAGAACACTTTAGCTCGATAATACCATTTTCATTCATTTATCAAATGCTTAATGATGTTGTAATAGCTTTAAAAAACAAAAAAAAACAAATACAAACAAATGTTCTGTTTATAGGGCTGTGTTATTGGACCTCATTGAATTTAAGTATTTACCTGTCAAATATCTTTGAATGACTTCTTAGATAAATATTCGTAGGCCCTAATTGATTCCAAAGGGATTCTTTGAAGTTTGCTCTGTATTCCTGTGGGATAACTCCATTTTCTTTCAAAATTTGCTGGGCCTACAGCAAAAAAAAAAAAAAAAAAAAAAGAAAAGAAAAGAAAAAAAGCAAGTGTCATTTTCCACCCCCTCATACTTGTTCTTTCTCTTATTTTTCATTTATGGGGTGCTTTTTCCCCCAGTTTCTGATGCAAGCTGCAAATTACCAGCCTTATCACTAGCCCCATTTCCAGCTCATCCCCACTCTGGTAGGATTTAAAATCAAATCATTCTTCTATATGGTGGATCCTGTGGCTCAGACTGTGAAGATTATGAGATTCTGCTTTAATCCTTAATCAGACTGTAGACCTTGCCCCTCTACCTCAAAGGATAACCCCCAAGTCAACATTCTCCTGGACTCCCAGCTCTGTGATTTTGACAACCCCTCAACCTCTATATAGCTTTATGTTTTGGTTTCTTATTCTTCAGCTAGTTCAGGAAGTTACCTAGAATTATGTCTTCATAGTCACAAAGCCTTACTGACCAACCCTCCTTGGGGCTACTATCACCCCCATAATTGTAGCCTTATCTCATGTCCTACTCTTATTGATGCCTAACAAGGAAACATATGCCTATCCTACTCCTCTACTTAATCTTTGTTACAAACACTTTAATAATAAAAACTTTAAACTTGAGAAATGAGCCTCTTTTTAAATAAGACAATTTACTTTAGGATAAAGTAAAACTATGAAGCAATTACTTGGACTTGCTATTTATACAGATACTGTTCAGTAAATAGCAACTTCTCAGGATTATTTACCATACCTTGGTATCTTCAAAATTCTTTCACTGAACTCCTTAAGGTCATAGTTCAAGATTTGGATAGAATTTTGCTTTACAATTTTAGGTTTATGTTTAAATTTCTGCCACCCTGATATATAAAAAGTAAGAGCAATGTCAGTTCTGTTACAAAGTTTCAGATCACACACACAAACACACAGGTCTAAATAAATTTTGTATGTTGAAAACTCAAGATTATTAACTATGTTTGGACATTTCCACAAAGTTATAAAGGAAAGTAAAATAGCGATAGTTCATAAATTAAAGATATTGTTAATGCTTAAGATGATAAAGCACTCACAATGAACTCTAGTTTTTTTTTTTCTTCTCCATTTATTTTGTACTGGGTTTATATAACTGCTTTTGTGTGAAAAAGCAACGGCTATGCTAAAATCCCCTGCTCTGATGGTGAGTACTGTTAAACTTACTAATAATGGTACCTATGACAATATTCTAAAGCTAACACAGTGTAGAATTTTATAGGCAGTATCTGCAGTTTTTTGTTTCTGGGTTTACCATGGCCTTTCCGAGGTTAAGGTTGCTCCAGCTACTTCCATGTTTGGGGTACTGGTGTATTATAAAATAATGTCTAATATTCTTATGAAACTTTTGGTATACTGAGAATTTTAATGGGAACACCTTTTTCATTCGGTTGTTTCAGTAAATCTGTGACTCTCAAATAGAGATGGCATCAAAGTCTAAATCCAAAGCCCTTCGAGAAGGTGAGGCCCAAACTCAGTGACCCTCATAGCGCCCTCCATGTTAGACCTGGGACTCTGGCTTCTTCCACTGTGACTGTGTGACTGTGAACACCTACCTTTTGGTCTCTGCAGCTATTCTCCAAATCTACCTGTACCTGAGTTCATGTTGGCAACTGTGCAACTGCCACCATTGCTTGGTGAACCCTGTTTTAGTGTGTTAGAATCAGACCCCTTTTTCTTTCTCTCTTGTGTTTCAGCAAGTAAACCTTCATGACATGTGTTGCCATGAATTATCCTTGAAAGTGAACTATTTCTATATAATTGAATTTCTGAAATAATTAATCAATTATGTCAGATGGAAACTTTTAATAACGTATTACTCAGGTGAGATTTAACCATATTTAGAATGTTTAACCCCGATTCCTATTGGGTAAGTCAAAAAGGAATCCACTGTGGATGACTGAGCCTTCAGCACAATTTCACACTTAAATTATTAGACTGTAATTTATGGTAACATCTGTTTTGGATACCATATCATTTATTTAAACTGCATATTTTCCTTATGTCGGTATCAAGTTCATTCAATTTTTATGATGGCATTGGAGAATAATGTATAATTAGTACGGTTATTTCAAAATCTGTAACCACCTGTATAGTCTTATTTGCATAATAAAAAGGGAGGGTTATCAGCTGCACAACAACATTGCTGTATTCTGGTAGGTTAATGAGGAATTTGGCTGGTGAGTAAAGAAAAGTAAAGTATTTTTCTTGGAATTAAAAAGCACCTTATGTTTAAGTAATGATTTTAAGTGTGAATGCCTATAATTTCAGTGTCACACATCATTAATTTTCCTGAAATTGTATTTTTTGTCTATATTTTTCCTTTTAATGTTGATTATATAAAATCTTAAAACATGTTTCTTTGAAATACATTGCTCTGATACGCCTGTTAAGGTGGATGTGCTTTAAATGAAATTCACACTTTAATTTTTAAATCTAATTTACATGGAGCTTCAAAACTCTCACTGTGTTAATGAAATTATCACCGTGGAAATTTTTCATGTTTCTCTCAAGGAACTTGAAGTCTTTTCATTATTTTCAGATGACTTGCCTTAAAACATTATGTCACATTATGTCTAATGATTATGTCATTGATTGTATTGTGCAGAGAAAAATCAATTGGAATTGGGGGCAACCTGCTAAATTGCTGCTAGCTTTAAAGAACAATTCTGATAGAGTAAAACATATAAATTCTGTAAACCAAATTGTTTAGATTTCTATGAAATCTCTATGCTGATTTTCTTTTCCCCCCATTTCTTGGTGTTTGGTAAAGTGTGAAAGGAAAAGCCAGCTGAACCTTTTCTCTGGACATCAAAGAGAATAGTGGCATCTGTTAAAGCCATTGATAGGCAGTCTCTCTGTTTTGGGAAATGATCATTCAAGTGCAAACCTTAGAGGTTCTAAATGTTATTATACTCAGGAAGGAAGACTTTTTCGGTTGGAATCTTAACTAAGCTGGTGTATATCTGTTCTCTCCAAGCTTTTCTCCACTGAACAGGTTGGCATCTCAGACTGTGGGAGTCACCCTCTCTTAAACCACACTGCCTTCAGGGGTCAGTGCCCCAATTGATGTGAAAAAGTGATATGGATGCATAATTCATTTATTCTAGTCCTTTGTCTTCAAGGTCAGAACTCTGATCAAGAAAGCATGTTAGAGCTAATATGTCAAGGTTTACACAGCACTTTACTTTTTCTTGATCTGAATATGAGCCTGTCTAGCATAAAGTGAATGTGTGTGTCTGTGTTTTTCTGTGAAAATCCAGATTATAGATTTTTGGGAATTTGGCAAAGAGATAATGGCACTTCCAAAATTATATCTGTGACAATTAACCAGTGTTCATTATTCTTAAATTCTCTTTCATGTTAGTTTTTCCCCCCTCTTTTTGTACACTACCAGAATGTTACTTAGATGCTGTGTTGCAGAAAGCTTTAATCCAAGACACCATTTAGGATTTAAGAGCACATTTCTAGCATTGTCTTCTTTTAGCTATTGCTAGAGAACCAGGGACATGGGTTGTTCAGGCTCTAAGAGCTCTTTATCTGCTCATTCCCTTTTTCGTTCGCAACAGCTGCCTTAGCCCCAGAACCTCCCATATATTGAGTCCAGCTCCTCTCTCTGGCTTGTGTTCTTTGTTGGGTATCAAAATATCTTGTCCTTTTCTGATATAACATCTCAACATTTTAGACCTTTGGTGTCCAGGAGCTGAATTTTCTGACCAGGGAACAGGGAGCAGGAGAATATGTTAAGAACCTTTATAGTAAAAGAGGCTTGAAGCAGAGAAGAAAACAGATATTAGGGGGAAGCTTTATCTAGGACCTGTTATCTGTGATTTGTGGGGGTTATACTGAGAAAAAAAAGTACAGAAAGTGGAGGGAGAGGAAAAGAGGGAGGGGTCAAGGAGGAAGGGATAGATAGAGCTGATCAAACACACGATTCAGCATTTTGAAACAAACATTTATTGTATTACACATTTGTGGTTATAGGGTAGAATCATATATAGCTGACTCTAGAGGAGATATTGATTACCTGAGTAAAAAGAAAGGCCAAAACTTAATTTGGCTATGTAAATGTAGAACTGATTATATTAATTAATGAAATTATTCATTATTTGTTGTAATTGTCATGATACAGACAAATGATTATGGATATCATCAATGCATTTGTTATACTAAATGGTTCATATATACTTAGTCCACTTCAACTTTTATGCTTATTTGCTCAGAACTTATGTAGGGCATTTTTCATGAACACTATTCATTCTTCAAATTCTTCATTACTGAAATAACTAGGTAAAAAGTACTGATGAAAGTTGCAAAAAATCACCTATGTAATCATGTTATCTCTCTTAAAATTGCTATGGGGTTAAATATTTATATTTGAAGGCATTATTTCATTCATAACCTTGATTGTAATTAAATATAAATTGTTGTATGTATTTCTTTAAATATGCTTGGCTTTGAAGAAAGGAAGGAAAACCAGTTATTTGGTCCTTATTTCACAATATTCACTGTGAATTAGTGTTTGAACTCACCAATAATAATGGAAGATTGGTGAGTTCAAACATGAGAATATCCACAATATCCACTCCCTTGCTGCCTTTTTATTTTAGTTCTGAATCATCAGATTCTCAGAATTTGTTTCTGACATTTTCATCCAAATTATAAGTTGAATTAGGAAAAATAAAACAATACACTTCAGATCTGATAGGGAATTTATTAATGTTTCACTCAAAAGTTAAAGCTACTCTCTCTGTGGATCACTGCTGAAAGAATAAAAATGAGTTCAGCTGAAGACCTCTATGATTCTATTGTGATGTCTCTGTTTAAAGCAATTACTTTTAGTACATAAAAGTCGGGATCAAATGTGGTTTTGGAAGCACAGCATTATATACAAAAATATTATTAGCTTATAGAAAAACAATTAATTTTGAATACTTCAATAGTACTCAGCTTAAAAACAGATAAGTACGTCATCACTATAGGAATTACTAACTCTCCTTTATTTTTTCAAATGCTCACACTAGAGATACCTTTTTAGTGCATGTCTGAGCCTTACTTTTTTATTATCAGCACTGGCACTGGCGGGTAATCAGAGAAAATCAAGACAAACACATTGGATGTATGAATGCAATTACATGGTATATATCTGTTTTTCAATAAATAGGGTATTTTCAGTTAATGCGATATTTAACAAATCTAGAACAAATTAATTAGTTTTGAAAAATTATTTACTTGTAAATAATGCTTATATATCTATTTATTATTAAGGTTCTTAAACTCTAACATCACTTCTTACTTTCTTGATGTAATTTTTGTTTTTAGTTGAGATGTTTACCATGTATATCTATGTGGTATGCACTTGAATTACACAATAGGAATGATCTACTTTGTGATATAATTTGTTATTAAAGGAATTGTGTCTTTAAAATGACATTATTTAAGTTAATATGCTACTAAAAAAACAACTTATTTCTTAAAATAATTAAGAAGATTAGAAGAAATTAAAATACAATTTAAAAATTAAAAATTTTTAACATTAAATGTTAGTGTTTTTATTACTTGATTTTTTTTTTTTTACTGAAATTCTAGTCATTTAAAATACTCAATGTGGGCATATACTATTATGATTAAGTGGGATGGACTTTTATAGAAGGAAAATATATAGGTAGTACTTGCAAAGTACAATGTGTCATGATAATGGTAATATTTTTAAGAGTGTAAGGGATATTTGCTGCTAGCATGTTGTCCCTAAATCATAGCTATTCTCTTTCCAAACTTATGACCTTGAAAAGACAGAAAGGAGAAAGGTTTTAGGGTCTCAGCTTCCCAGTAGTTTGGAAAGTGGGCAATGTAGGAAGGTACACTTAGGCCCTTTGAGTACCTGTTACTTGGGAAATTGAGAGCTTTTATAGGATAAGAATTTGTAACTCATCACAAGTCATTAGAAGAGGAAGTAAGATTACTAAATCTGAAACCACATACTTAACCTGTCCTATCTATTATCCTCATCCCTATGAAAGCTGTGGGCAACTTCAGTGAGGCCAGACTCACCAGGAACAGCTATATCTGTTCATCTCTCTTCACGTGGAGTCATCCATCATTCCTTGGCCATTGGTGCCCTGGTGGAGTAGTTAGTATCTGAGTCATCCTGAATTTTAGATTTAAAATTACTCAAGTTGAATTTAAAATTGTTTTAGAGTAACTCAGTTCTCTGTCCAGTTATCTTTCTCCTCAGATCAGCTGATGTAGGCCATGACAGAATTAAATTTTGACCAAAATGAAATTAGACTAAATTTGCATTTTTACTATGACTTGCAAGGCTTTACTTGTCCTGGTCCTGTCCAAGAGCTCCCCCATCCCCCGTCCCAATGCCACCTTCAAGTCTTTACTATGGCCCAGCAGGAAATAATTAACTACAAATAGAAAACAGACTAATATATTACTTTGTACAAATTTATGTGATGATAACTCTATACTCCCTTCATCTATTGATTAAAATATCTTATTGATTCTGTCTTCAAAATATCTAACTAGTCATATTGCTGCTTCCTGTATGTACAGCACTTATCTCAGTCCAAGCCATTTATATTGTCTCTCTCCTAGACTTCTCCAGTAGCCACTCTTTTCATGTTTTCTTTCTACTGGCTGTCTTCCGCAATGTAGAATGAGTGATCTTTTAGAAATAATCATATCATGTCATTTGTTGAGAACCTCATGGTGGCTTCTAATTATAATGAACTCTTCTCTGTGGCCTACAAAATCCTAGAAGACGGCTTCCGTACTCTGATCTCACTTCATAATCCTCCTTTTTACTCACTCCAGGCCAGCCAGGCTCTTGGCCATTTTTGCCACAGGAACTTTCAAATTGTTGTTTCTTTCAACTAGCATATTTTTACCCTCTACCTTTATTTGAACTCTATTCTTGATTTAAATGTCTTCTCTTCTGAAAGACTTCCCAAATGACCCTATCTAAAATAGCACCCTGTACTCACTCCATCAACCTGTATTACCTGTCCTATTTCGTTTTTTTTAAAGCCCTTACCACTGGCTCTCATATATTTCCTTATCTATCTAATTATCTTGGATATATGCTTCTGGAAAGCAGGGGTTGGGCTGAATTATTTACCTCATCCTCATGTAATTAATATATTAATAAACATTTGTGGAGTGAATGAATGAATGCTATTCTTTATAAAGTAGAAGAAAAGAAACATTTACACATGAGAAAAGAAATTACAAATGGCCAGTAATTTTCTTGGCAGTTATTAGCCATTGTTCTTGAATATATGGCTTACATTAAGGAGGCATTTTCTTTGAGACCAACCCAGCAAAGTTTTTACTTCTAAGTAGTTGGGAGGAAGAGAAATATAGAAAAGAAAGTTTATGATAGGGAGTTTTTGTGCGCAGTAGGTCTGTGGATCTAGAAAATGAGTCATGTTTTGCCAGGTGTCTCTATGGTAAAGATTAATGGCATTCTCCCTTTGGGATCCCTTAATATGTTGATGCTATAAGGCCCTAAGGTTGCTTTGGCCTTGGAAGTGAACCTGTCTCTATAAATGCTTCCTTTGAGATTATTGAGACATTGTGGAGTTCTTTGCCCTACGGCACACAGTGGATTTAGAAGGCACTGAGCCAGAGGCCCCTGACTTCCTGCATGTGGTGGGCGTACACTGCCAGAAGGCCTTCAAGTGACTGGGGAAAAAAGGAAGAGAAATGAAAATATATATTGTCTTGGTTCATGTGGCTAAACAGAACTTATTTCTCACAGTTCTGGAAGCTAGGAAGTCCAAGGTCAAAGTGTTCGCTTCTTGTTGTCTGTCTCCTCACATGGTAGTAGTGGCAAGGGTGCTTACTGGTCTTTTATAGGTGTGCTAATCTCATTCATGAGGACTCCACCCACATGACCTACTTACTTCCCAAAGGCCCACCTCCTAATACTGTTATTTTGGAGATTAGGATTTCAACAATGTAAGAGATTTGGCAGAAGATACACAAACCTTTAACCTATAGCACTTATCTCTCTTAATTTATCTTTTTCCTTTTCCCTTTTATATTATAGGTATGGATTAAACATAATTTGTAGTCAAGAGTTGTGGGAATCTAGGAACGGAGAACATGTGCCTTCCTAAAGAGATAAACAGAATGAGCCCCAGCTGATTATTGTCATGTGGATTTGCTGAAATGAAAGATTGTATAATATTTAAAATAAACTGAAAATATTATGCAAAAATTCTATATTTTAATATTGACACCTATGTGCTGCACTTGATTTATGGCTATCGTTTTTCTCTCTGATTGCTCTATCTCCACACTGAATGTGTGCCCAACAAGCCCTTGCTATTGTCATTCATTACTCTTCCTCTAGATTTCCTCTATTCTTTCTCCCTGAGGCACTCAGCAAGGTCTGTATCAGACTTTTCTAGGAAGCTCTGACATTATGTCCAGAGAGTTCCTTCTCCAGAATGCTCACCAGGGTCTGGTGAACAGAAGTAGAGGCACTGTCTTTGGTGTATACCTCCTTGACCATTTTTGAAATGAGGTCTTCACATAATTTTAATTCCAAGATTCTTCTACAGTGGCCTTTTGAATAGCTCTTCTCCTTCCCCTTCATATGCTCTCCCTTGCTCCTATGCCTGGGTCACAGGCATTTACCACACATTTTCATTAAGTGGAAGCAGGACCTCAGCCTTTCAAGGTGAAAATTTATGTATGGTGAGAGGCCCACACTAGGCTCTAGCCCCTCATACTATATGACCATTCCTTAGACTTTCTTTTCATGTGAATGAAAGCCTTAATTATGATAAGTGGTGGAAGGTGGAGTTAACTATAGTCCTTGTTTGTTCTTTTTGGAGATTACCAGCCTAGGCAATACTGTCAAGGTTTTTTGGATCCAAGGCAAAGAGGAATATGTCTTCAAGTCTAGTTCATGGTCAAAAACAAAAACAAAAACAAAAACAAGAAAACCACACCAAGGGGAAAAAAAAAAACTGTATCATTACTTAGCTTGACTATCTTTTCCCAGCACTACACAGGTGGTATTAGAGGCACATTCTGTGGCAGAGGCAAAGCAGATGTGTGCGTCTTTCTTCTTGTACAGTTCTGTAGCCTGCAATTGTGGCTGTTGCTCTTGTTGATTGGAAATGTACATTGGTGACTCTAAATCTGAAAATGACATTCTCATAAAGACAAAGCAGAAGGGAAAAAAACATACACCGTGTCATAAATGCAGTGAGTTTCCTCCTGTGTCCCATTTTCTACTACAACAACAACAAAATAAGTCTTAAAACTGTACATAAAGCCTTTCTTGCAATATACTACTATTATTCTTGATTCATTAAATACTTTTGCAGCTGTAATCAAACTTGTTTAAAGCTCACGTACTCATGGGCTAGAAAAACACTTTAGAAGAAATGTGAACAATCATAGCACAAGTGCCAGCATATTATTATTGGTATTTTTCAGCATAATGCAGTTACTGTTCTGGTCTACTCCCCTTTCTGAACATTTTATGTCTGTAGGTATACCCAAATACAAATCCCTAATAGAATTCTTATTATGTCAGCATTTAGACTATATTTACTTGCTAGAGTATTCATAATATTAGGTTCCTTTTGAAAACCTTTTTATTTTTATGGCTGAGATTGTATTGGAGAGATGATATGAACGAAGAATGAGCACTGCTACTTGCCATTTGTGGAATGATATAATCTGTATCTTCTGTTTGATAATAGATAAAGGCACATTTTTAACATTTGGTAATAAAACTTTCCCCTTTTCTATAACTTCTTAAATTATTGTGTTAATGTTCATATGTGTTGAACTTTGTAGTTAAATACTGAAATAATATTTCACAAGCTTAAGCTTTACATCCACCAAATATCAGGCACAGTGAATATGACTGCAAACCATCCTTTTGTCCATACTTACCACGTGGTGTCCTGTCCTATCCTCTCCTATCCTATCCCATCCCATCCCGTTCTCAGTACACACACACACACACACACACACACACACACACTCATTCACTCACTCATATATAGGAGAGAATACCCTTGAAAATGCTGTTTCTGCAATCCTGACAATTTCTACAACATGAATTGTTTAAGAAACTGTTTCTTATATATTTATACATTAATTCCAGGAATCCCATTTCAGTATATATTCAAACTCTTCAACACTTGTTGGAGCAGCAGGCTAACTTATTTTAAAGTTTTGCAAGTCATAACTAGTCTATTAAATGGAAATAATAATATATATTCTTTAGAGAAATGCAAAGGGACAAAGGATATAAAGATAGGATGTGATTTAATTTTAAATGAGTAGTCAATAAAAAATAATGGAAATGATCTTGATGAAAGGATGATTAGTTTTATAATCTGTTTAAAGTTATGTATAACAAAATTGAGGGACCACATTGAAACATTCCTATTTCTTATAATTACATTATATCTCAGGGACAGGATGTCTTAGAGTATGTGTTATTACATAGTAAACAAACCAAAAAGAAAAAATCTTTGCCTTTAATAGGTTATTCCAGGAGCTATAAACTTTTTGTCTTTATCCAGTGATATACATATTAACTATTACTCTTGTATTAAAATAAGTGGTTTAGTTATTTTCCCCCAAAATAAGAAATGCTTATGCATATTTATTGTGCACGTGTTTATATGTATATGTAAAAAATTGTAGCCAGATCCAATATAATTCTCTTTGTTGTTATTTAGAAATTTGACATTTTTCAGAAATTAGTTAATACAGATAATTAAATTTTATTTATGATAATATAATTGCCCAGCATTCATCATTATATTCTCTATTACATGTACATGTAATGTATATGTGATTGTTATATATAATCAGGAAGCCATATTATACTTAATATGCATGTATGTGCATGTGATATGTCTACATATGTGTATGTGTGTATATACACATAATGAGTATATGTAACTAAACAAAACATAGTTTAGGACTCCATCATTCAACCAGCATTATCCGGAACTGTTGATGACTAGAGAATCAATTATTTTAAGAATATATCATCAGAATTAGTATATAATTTTATAACATAGTTAGAATATGCCAGTAGGAGCTTTATTGAAATTAGTACTTTAATGAGACAGGAAAAGATAAGAAAAAACTATTTTAATATCTTCATCGAACAACTTAGATGTTTATATTTTTACTTTATCCCATTGTGTACTAGATATGAATGAAAACAAGATAAAATTATATTCAATCTGTTCATTTTATAATTAATGTTAAGACAACTGAAAAATAAACATCCGATTTAGTTTATGTGAATGAAAACTTCTAATAGTACCACACCAACCAAAAACAGCATTTATTTTCAAATCTTATTTACTCTGGAAGAATATGAGGTTTTTCATTTGGACATTTTAGAACATGCATTGAGGTAATGATATATTTCATATGAAATTCCATCACTCATCACTCTCATCTAGTCTCTGATAAAGGGATTAATTAATTTGGGGAAGGTACATTTGACCATCATCATTTTAGAGTCAGATGCATTCTCATTCCTTATCTCTCCTTGCAGAGATGTTTAGAATCAATGTTTTTTTTTTCTTAGTCCTTTATAAGCTTATTTATATTTTCAGTTTATACTGTCTCTTAGAGTTACAAGTATTTAAAGGCTATAATTGTGTATTATGTTGAGGAGTTCCTACTTTCATCATTTCTAATTTTTTCAATGCCCTTCTTTATAGCTCACTGACAAATACTGAATTTCACTTTCGTCACATATATTGGCTCATTGTTATTATAAGCTTGGTGGTTGAAGCTTATAGTGGTGGGTGGAAGACATTGCTTTATTCAGGATGACATTATATAAGGAGAGGAAAAATAATGATTTGACTGCTGTTGTGGAAGCCCTGATACTCACAGGCTTACTATATAGCACCATCTTCATTGGGGCTGAGGACTTGTGCAGCGTAATCAACTGCGTACTAGACACACTCTATAAGTTGCCTTTCTGTGACTCATTTTTATCTTCCAGTTAATATTCAATGTTTTTGGAGTGAGGAAATAAAAGGGGAAGAGATGTAGTACAGAACCCAAGGCAAAACTCTTCCCTTTGGATCCTCACAATAAAAGAAGTGACTTTTGAAGTAAAAAAATTCTCACCTTTAAACACAGCTCAAGTGTTGTTGAGATGCTTCTACATGTTACAGGAAAGTTTTGAAAGAAAAAGTGCTTGTCTGGAGAGGGGGGTTAGTGTAGTAGTTTGGATCCTGCTCTCTCCCTTATCAGATGTGTGACTTTGGGCAAGCTGCCTCAGCCCTCTCAGTTATAAAATAAATAATCGCACCAATATTATAGTGTTGTTATGAGGATTAAATAAATTAGTACTTATAAAATTCTTAGACGAGAACCTGCAACATAGCAAATATAGATATGTAGGAAGGTAGGTAGATGATAGATATAGATGATAGATAGATAGATGATAGATAGATGATAGATAATGTTTTAAAAAAGCAGACATTCAATAGACATTCATGCCTATTTTCAAGTTTCAATATTAACCTTCTAAAATATAAAATAGTTCATCTGAATTCTAAAAAGACACTCAATATTGTTGATTAAATATTTAAGTTATATTTATAATAGCTAGTAGGTTAATTTTTAGATAGGTCAAATTTATGAGGCAGAAAAGTTGTAATATTATATGTGGTGTGTACGGTTTTATAGTGCATTTGGGCCCTTTGTATAATCAAAATTTACTGTTCATTTATGCCCATTTCATAGGACTAGGATTATAATGATGATGTTTTAAATTATTATACAGGCCTAACATTGTTTAATCTTCTTTTATAACATATTGTTGATCATATTTCTGATTTATTTGTAAAACAAGTCCTTATTCAGGAACATAATATGCAATTACAAAATTATTCCTAGGGGAAAATAAAAGCTGTTTTATGGTGTGATTTCCAAGAATGCATTGTGGTATGAGGTAGAAATTACCTACATTGATTTTGTTTTATTTATTTGAAAACCATCTCTGCCTTCAAGTTTTACCTTCTTTGTTCTAGTAGCCTAGAATTTAGTAAATAAGTCAGTGTTTCATCATTCTTATACAAGTGTTTATTCATCCCTTGATGCTTCTGTTGCCTTTTCTTGAACTTCTCTAGTTCCATTAGATTTAATTAGTATCAATTTCTACTGTCAGCAACATTGGATTGCTTTATAAGGCTATATGAATGGCCTCTGATGGCTTTAATGTAAATCCTAGTCATTCCAGCTCAGGTATAGAGAAAGACTGTTTAAAGTGGTCTCTACAATAGAGAGGTAATTTACCTCTCATCTCTATGTCATATCTCAATTTCCTCATTTCATTATTGAAAGTACATGAAGATGTAGAAAGGGCATATATGAGTTCCAAAAATGATTAAAGGTTTGAAAAATAATTCTTAAGTGAAAATGTCAAATGGATTTTGGAGTGTTGCCCAGCCACTTTCCTGAACCCACATTCATCCAGTATCTATCTAGTTCTCTTTACCCCATGTGGAAGCTCAGTTTCACTCCTGTTTCTGGAACCGGGCCAGCCCACATTGAAAACTAAATGAGCCCTGCATCCATTTCTTACCTAACAGATTCAAGCTAACCGTATTTTCTAGTCCTGTTATCTGGGCTCTTTTCTTATTCCTTTGCTCATGTTCTCACCTTGTACCCATAAACAAGTCTTCTATCTTTTTGTCTAAATTTGAATCTTCTTTAAATTTGTTGACCATTTTTTCTTGAATTTTATTTTTTATTGTTATTGAGTTCCTGCTTTCTGTATCAGTCTTCCTTTTATGAAGAATATCTGTGTGTTTTTAGCTTCCACTTAACTCAGTATTTGGAATGTCTTGATAACAATGTCTTGAGAGAGATCTATCCACCTCTTTCCAATCGAACTCCCTAATGTGAGATCTTCCTCAGTCTTATCCTGGTCATCTAGTTAGTTATTGAATTGGAAACATCCTAAGGTGACCAGAGACAGCAACAATAGAAGTTGGACTCATAATTTGGACTTGATTTTCAAAAAGTAGAGATAATAAATTTGTTAATAATAGGTGACTTTTACTTTACAGTAAAATTCAAGATTAGAAATGTTCTTGCAATATTTGGAGATGTTTGAGATTAGAACTGGAAATTTAGATTTGAGAATTCTTACACTTATGTTAAGCCTCCTTACTTCATGGTCAAAAACCTCTGTTGTCTCTCAGTGCAGCCAACATTTTGCTCATAGTTCTTGTCAAAGTATTCAAGACTCTCTGTACTTGGTATTCATTCCTTTAAATCTTCACATGCTTCATTCTGCTACTCTGTGATCTAATAAAACTAAAGTACTATTTTATTTCCAAAATCCCAATAGCCAGCTTGGTGGTGGTGTTCATTTTGTTGCCTGTACTTCGAACTATCTCCTCATTTCTCTCCATCAGAATATCATCTAGTTTTTGAAGGCAGATTTCAAATGCCACTCTGTCCATGATTTATTCTCTTTTCTCCAGATGTGAGCTCCTCCTTCTTTGAATTCACACCGTGATTTGTTTTGGCATTTCGTATTGAATCTATTATTAAAATTTGTCTTATATTATTAATATACAGTAATATACAGTCTAATTAATTAGAGGGGCTCAATATTTTTAAATGTCAAAATGCTTAAACTATTAGTGCACATTATTGAGAGATTAATATCTTAAGTCCAGGCAAGCATTAGTAGGTAGCTCTCAAGGAAGGGCAAGCTGCTATAACCACCCCATCTGGATCCTGGCTATGGTTTGGTGCCACCTGCTGGTTAGGGTCCATAAAAGCTTAAATATCAGTGGATGATTCTGGATCTTGTGGTCATCTGGAACTTCCAGGACAGTGGTGGCAATTTCAGGAATCTTTTCTTGGTTAATGCTCCTTTTGTCAGCCTTACCCCGTGAATTCTGGCTGTAAGAATCCTGGAAATTCATGGACACTCCTCTGCCTTTTTATTTTCTGACACTCAGTTGCTTGCCTACTCTCAGTTCTATCTAGGCTGCTTTTATCCCTCCATGTTTACTCAGTGACATCCTCCCACTGGCCTACACCCCCAAGAAAAGAACTTTAATTCTGACTATGTCTTTACCCCACTAGTTTGATGGAGGAGCCTAGGTGAGGTGTAGGAGCTAAATGCCAATTATTAAAAATCTTAATTTGCTTTACTGCCAGTGGACCTTTGCATAGGGTTTTATTGCATTTGTATTGTATGCTTCACCAGGGCAGGCAATTATCTTTGTGGCCCATCAGAGGTCAGGGGTGGGGTGGGCACAATGTGTTGATGAACTTTGTGTTCAATGGTTTGTTACTTGGATTGAAGCTGCAACAGAGCTCTCCAAGCAAGAATGTATGTAGATGGTGGATTTTCTTAGAGGTATAGGAAAAGCTAGTGATGTTAAAGAAGCAAGACACCACCATTCATTTGTTTGTGTAGCAAAAACATCCAACATAAGTGAGCAATTCAGATAACTTTGAGCCTTGAGATCATCTTTAAAATGCTAATATTAATACCTACTATAGAAGGCTATTTTTCACTTAACGAATATTTATTGGTTACCTATCATGTGCCAAGTGCTGAGTGTTAGGAATACTTCATTGAAAACCACAGGCATGGTCCCAGATCGTGTGACATTTTGCATTCTGAAATAGGATTATTTTATGTTTTAACTATTAACATATTAAGGCCATGGATTACATAAATATAATAAAAATCTCTCTAGTCCAAAAGAATAAAAAAAATCCTCTGGCTTTCAGGAAGGATCAGTATAGGAGTATCTACAGTTATATTCCCTTTCAATAAGCTCCGTAAGTATTTGTCTAGCTGGAAGGATCACAAAGCTGCTCTTATGTGTGTATGCATGTATACATGTGTGTATTTAAGTCATTGCAACTCTGCGAGTTTCTTTTAAAATAGCAAATAACCTGCAGGGGACAAAGTACATTAGATAATAATCAGTTATGAATATAATTAGTATCTCTGATTTTTCTCTTCATGGCCCCTAGTTGAGATTACTGGGAAGCTAGCTAGTAATGCCCTAAGCGCTGGGGCAAACACCATTTCTGTACTTAAGAAACTTAAAAGTTACCTTCTTTTTACTCTACCACTGTCTATTTGATATTTTGATACTTCGTCCTATCAGTAATTTCAGCTTTTTATGTGCTCGTTAATATTGAAGTATACTTGGTCAGAAATGGTGCTGGGCAAATTTTAACTATAGCTTTTCACCTCCACCTACGGGAGGAGGTAGATGTAGGGCACAGAAGTTTAACATAACCAGTGTATCATTACCCAGTGTTAAACTCCATGACAAAAAAGAGTTTTTAATGTATTTATACATACATATATGTATATATGTGTGTGTGTATATATATTTATGTGTTTTATATATATGACAATATTATATGACAATATTCCTAGCACATATTTTCCACTTACAAGCACAATAGCAAAATGTAGGATGAGAATTCTCTCTTTTACTGCATCAGCTCTCTGAATATGAACAAACCACCCTGAGATATTAAAAGTGCTGTGAGGAACTGGAGTGCTTGATCTCCATGGCATCACAGCACTTAACTAATTGTACCTATAAAGTAACACTCTGAGGGCTCCTTAAGAAGAAGAGAAGAGGGTTCAGGTGCCTCTCAGGATGTAAAATGATGAATCTTGGATGCACATTTTCAACAGATGGACACGGCATTAAGAAGGCAGCCACAAAAGGCAGCAGGTGGAAGAGGCAGCAGGAAAGCAATGCCACTTGCAGGAGCACTTGACATTAATTACACCTGTTGGAATTCTCGCCCAACCTTTTGTTTTCAAACGTGTTCTCTGTATAATCACTGTGAGGAGAGAGGGCAAAGAAAAGAAGCCGAGAATTGTAAACAGGAAGAGCACTGGTGCTGCAAGAACCAGGATAAAGGGGGCGAATGGAGGTTTCTCTGGCTAATGTCCTCCAATTAATTACATGTGCAAAATGAGAAGCCAAGGGCATGATTACTTATAGTGATCCCGATGAGTCTTTGTTAGAGCTGAGCAGGACATTTTAAAAACTGTATGTTTAAAGCTGTACTATGCTCTTAGTTTTTCCGAAGTTAAACACGTTCTTCTGTATCTGAAGAGATTATATATCTACATTTTTTTTTGTTTTGTGTCATCTGAACATATTTAAAAATACTTTCATGTATTAGATGATTTTTTTTTAAATGCTTAAGATTCTTCACTCATTTACACCTATAGAATCGGATCCTAACTTCCCCTAAGGCTGTGCTTTTGTCAATCAGCATAGCCTGTATCTCCTGCTACACTGCAGCTCACACTAAGGTTCCATTCATAATAAACTTTGACTGCCTGGGTGCTTCTTTGCCCATGCTGTTCTTTCTCTCTGGAATGCCTTTGTCTGCCTCACAAATTTATGCTCATCATTAGGTGTCAGCCCAAGAGTTAAAACTACAGTGAAGATTTAGTAATTGTCCCAGACAGCCTTCATCCTCCCCAAAGTCATAGGAACTGCACATTCATCTGTAAAGTGTCTGACACCTGGCACTGTGCTGGAGTTGGCTCCCTTTCTCCCCTGAACTGTGAATTCCACAAGGAGAATCCTATTTCTACTTTTCTGTAAGTCTCTGCCTTCCCTAATAGCTCTTAGTCTCACACTCAGTAATGTCTGAGTAAATGTGATTTGAATAATGATTGGATTGCCTTCATGTGTAGATATGGGCCACAGAACCAAAATAATTTTAATAGTATCTCAATGTCTTCTGAAGAAATAAGATATGGCTTTCAAAATTATCAAATATCTCTAGGTTTTGCTTACTTTTCAATGAGGCTTACCGTGGCTACTATATTAAAAAATGGTAACCACCTCCGCTTTTCCTTTACTTTAAAGATTTATGCATGGTTAGAATTTTTCTTATTATGGTATGAAATTATGTAAAGCAGAACATATATTTTCATAAAGAAGAGGGAGCAGAGTTAAAATGGAGAGATCTATGGAAATTAAAGAAAAAGATAATGGAATGGAATTAACTGTAATTGTGAGGAAATGGGTATGGATTAACAATAATTTATCTGCAAATAAACAGAAGCATAACTAATGATAAAGGTTGAATTTTCTTACTAACAAGACTGGCATACATTTATGTACACATAAATCATGGCATAGTTGCACCAGCTCAGTTGTTTCAATGCCAGCATCTGTACATTCCTCCCGCCTCTTGGTTTCAAGATGCCTGCAAGAGCTCCAGATATCATGCCCATATTCAAAAGGTAACAGTGAATAGAGAATTGCACGGGGACCTTTAACCTGTTTCTCAGAAAAGCAAAGGCTTTACCATAATCCACTTTACAGATAGCTGCCAATATGTAAATGGGCAGATAGTGTCATATGGTCCACCTTAGATGCAAAGGAAACTAAAGAAAGGGAAGAGTTTACTTTCCTAGGATCTGTAGTGGAGAGAAGAAATAATATAAAAGTTAAAAAATTTTTCCCAAGTAATATTTGTCAGGAATTATTTTAATTATATATGTTAATTGTAATAATTTTAATTGCACTGTATTTTAATATGGGTTGCATGTGCTTCATGGGAATTTGCTCTTTCTTATTGCACACAGTGTTTTTCCTGTCGTTCAAGATGGACACTTTCTCTTCTTTTTAGTCAATCTCCTTTTGTCAGTTTCGATAGAAACCTGTGGTTTGGTCTTTATACTTTTAACATTCTAAGCTGGTGTTCCTGAAGTACTATGGTAAAAGTATTTCCATTAGGCAAGCTTGTTGTCCTCATTACATCTATATTCAACAGTCATTAGATATAGTGTTGGCCTGTGTTGGGAGAGTGCAGAAGATTTTCTTATCAGTTGTCTCCTGCTTCCTGGACAAATGAAATGTAATGAGATCCAGAGAGGTTATGTGTCAATTTTCCACTTGAAAGTTTAGCTCTTGTGTATGAAGATTCATACAGATGAAAGCTGATATATTTCTAGAAAGGCTTTGTAAAGGTGTAAAAAAAAGACTTTAAATGTTAATTGTATTTTGGAATGATCTGGACAACATATTTAAGTTATTATTCAGATTTGATCAATGTGAATTTTTAGTATGTCTTTGATTTCAGGTCATCAGAGAACTCAAGAGGTTCTTGTGACAAATAGTATGGTTGAAGGTTAATTGTAGAATGTAAAGGTCTTAATTTACTATGAAAATTGACAGTAGGAACTAATGTTTAACATCTGAATACCTGAAAATACCGCCGCTTAGCCTAGTGTGTGGAACATGGATTATTAAATTATTGAAAGAAAAAAAAAACCACAAAATTGAACAGTGAGACTTTTTGGATATTGGTGAAATCTCCATAGATAGAAGAGCACAGTGTTAGTTTTAGAGTAAGTCCCCCTTGACCCATTAGTATTTGTATAAATTTGTTCCTACTCAGAAAATATTCATCATTGTTAAAACCCACAAACATTTTTATAAGCCTATAATATTTTCCTACTATTTATCACTACATCATTTACTGTTGAATTCTAGATATAGGTTCCCTTCCTTGCTGTACAGATTATAGGACTGTAGATTTTGGTCTGTTATAAACAGATACATGGTTGTTGTGAGGTCTGTGTAGGTGATAGAATACATATATAGTGCTTAGAATGGTGCCTCATACATGGTAAGCACGCAGTATTAATCAATGTAACATCAAATAAGCAAAGCACTTAATGCTATCAAAATCAGAGATCAATATGTTTTATAACTTTTATATTTACTGCCAGATTTTCTTTGTTCCCCAGATACCAAAACAAATATCGTCTGTTTGACAAATCTAACATTTAAAAAATTGATCCAGGAGAGTTCTGGCTTCATCTCTAATCAGTCTTCTCTGTGCTGTAGTGTAATCTGGGCAGAGGGCTGTTCTCTTCCAAATACATTATTCTTGCTGGAAACGATGAAGTTTACTTTCGCCATCAGAAGTTATTGTTTTCTGTGTCTGCATGCTCATGGTTAAGCTATACATACCCCTTAAAGTTAACAGCTTTTTACTGATGGTTAAAGACAGCAAGCTAAATAAAATTCTTAAAGAATAAAAGACAGGCTAGGATTTGTGATATGAAGTAAATTTAGTGAGGGGAAAAGTGGCAGAAGATACTGAGCAAGAGGGAAGAGATGCTATAAGGACAGGAGAAGGCATCGAACCTTATATAGCCTACATCTTTCTTGTGTCTGGAGCAGGCCCTGGCCTGACTATGTAGAAGAGAAGAAGGGTACCAGTTACCAATAGATAATACAAGCTGAAGACTTCACATTCAAGGGTAAGAATCAGAATTTATCACCATAGCAGGACTACAATTTGCTTCCTGGGTTCTTATCTATTCACAACTCCAGGTTCACAGTTTCCACTCACAAAATACTATGAGTTGTTTTTATAATATTTATGAATCCAGCTATTCTGTTAGATATTTGGCCAGAATGTTTGAAGACCTGTTAAAGGATAGAACTCTTCGTATATAACTCAGTGTTGTGATAGATTCATGGTCTTAAATATAAAGGGAAACTGTTTATAAAATAGAATCCCCTAATTTTTTTCTTTTTAAGGAAGGAGGCTTATCTTAAAACTCAGTTAGGAAAGAAAAAATTTCATGGTAATTTTTTATATTATGGCTAAAAGTCATGAAACTTTTTTATTGTAAGAAAATAGAAAAGTAAAAGTAGAAGTGCTTTCAAATAAATGATGAAAATGAATCTGTAATACCTATTCATTCATCTATAGAGAATGTTATTAGATCAGAATGAGAATATCCTAATAAAGAAAGAAAATTGAATAGGTACATTATAAAGCATTATGGGATGCAAAAAATGGTTTGGATCTTCTATAGCTGCCTGAGGTGAGTGCCATTATAACTCCCCAAATTAGTAGAACCATAATTCTTCTAAAAAGGATGTTTCTTGAAAGAATAAGAAATATTGTCTTTTTTTAGGTGAAACTGAAGGGTAGCAGTAGGCTTGATTCATTTATGCTGTTTCTTTTTCTCTTAGATTAAAACAACGTATGTTCATGGGGAAATGACTTTCAGTTAAAATAAAAATTAACATGGTTTTTGCAAGCACTTTCTTTGAGTGGCTTTGAGAGAGGCTGTGAAGTTTTCAGTGGAAATTATAGCCTGTGCACAAAGTATCAGATTCTGGGAAAAATTGGAGAAAAAACCCAGTGTCAAAATATAAGCCTATTGTATTGGCATATTGGTTTGGGCATTTTCTGCTAGTGCAGACAAAAGGTTAGCCATTGAATTGAGGAGTGTGGGGACCCTTGAAAAGAAATTGATATTATGGCAGACATTATCTTCTATTTTCTAAGTTCTAACAGAAAATTTAATAGAACATAGAGAAGACTAAGTTTATTACCTGTACACCTCTTATTAACATTTTGTCTTGCTCTTCAGAGAGTGTATCCAGCAGAAGGTAAGACAAGATAAAGCACTTTTCATGCTTATAATAATGAAATGTTAGTGTGCTTGACCTCTGTAGCTACCCATCATTAAAGAATTAATTTTCTGGACCAGAATCCATTTATTTCCACATTTTAACTTATGTTTAGTTATTAAGAGGAAGAAGAAAACTTTAAAAATGGAAGCAGAAAATGAAGTTATTAACCTGTCTTGCTAACAACCTATTAGATGTAATAGGGAAAATACTGAACTACTTACTTGTTAGGTATTCTTTCTATAATGTTAAAAGGATAAAATAAAAAACTTCTAAGAAGTAACAAGTGGTGAATAGACTGAGTTTTGAAAAAATATTATAATATATTTTTAAAGGGAACAGAAATGCTTAGGGAATCTGCTACTCAATTTATGTTTCCCTTTCTCACCTGATTATTAAAAAAAATGCAGAATATTCTTATTTCCATGTGGGTAAGAAACTGCAGAAATGAATCACACCACAATATTCTCATGTGCAAGGAGAGCTTTCTGAAGTACTATAACTTAATTATAGATTAAAAAAATACCTTTTATAGAAACAATTTTTAGAAAAGTTACTGGTCTAGGTTCCATTTATTAGTCCAGTTTCTCCAAAGAAACAGAACTAATAGGATGCATGTATAAATATGTATAGAAAGAGAGTCATAAAAAATTTGGCTCATGTGATTGTGCGGGTTGGTGAGTTCAAACTTTGCTTGTGGACTGGCAGGCTGGAGACCCAGGATAGCCAATGGTGCACTTATAGGACACATGCAGTTTACTGGAGAATCCTTCTTGCTCAGAGAAGATAACTTTTTTTGTTCTAGTCAGACCTTCACCTGTTTGGATGAGACCTGCCCACATGTCAGCCCTCCAAGTTAACATCTAAAATCTAAAATTAACCATCACACACCATATATTCACAAATAGCCAAGCATTAGGATACCCTACCTTGATTCTCAACTGCAGTGGAAGCAAAATTTTCTGCCAGAAGAATGAGTTAAATATCAAAGCATACAAAATAAAGCTGTAAAAATTTCACCCTTTAATCATTTCAGTGTCATTACTAATACATTTCAATATCTAAGTAAGGGTTTAGTAGAATGGATAAGAAAGGGCCCAGGGCTATGGTGATGTTCACCATCCCCCATTCAACTGACCGTTTTGGTCTGACTTTCTCCAGTTTAGAACTATTCAAAAAGAGGTGGAGGATATTACTATGCCATTCATAAATGTGTTCTAACATTAACATTAATATTGACCTAAAATCAGGACAGTCAGCTTTTTATTAGTGATTTAAAAATTGAAAAGAGATAAAACCACTTAGGCTTATACATATATAAGGGTTACACTTTAGTCAAATGATTCTCTTTTATCAAGAGAAAGGCTGTAACTAAGTTGTAGAGTTGAGGGATATGTCTCATTTAGAAAAAATATGCTAAGTAACACGTAAGACAAATTTCCTTGCTAATTACTTATATCTTATCCAAAGCCCTTTCTCCAGCAGTTAATTTAATGAATGCAGAGAGTCTTTCTTTTGTAATCCTGGTCATGTTTGCACTTCAGACATTCTTGGGCAGTTGGAACAGGTTAGGCAGATATAGTTCCTCAATACAGAGTGTACATCCTTCTCATATAAAAATATTGCACTGCTCATATTTCTCTGTTAAACATTTGATTCATTTGTCTTTCTTCTGTCTAAATTCCCATTAGATGAAATCGTGTATTTGTATTTGAATTTATTTGAAAAAACCCTCAAATTTTAGATAGACAATATGTTGTAGGGATCTTTTAAAAAATGTAGACCATGTATTTTAAGGAGGCATATGCAGTACTAGATGAGCATGATAAGCAAATACAGAAATGTGTGTACCAATTTAAAATATCAAAATACCACTTTTCACTTATAAATATTTATCATTTTTTCTGTACTATTAAAAAAAAACAACTCTTCCCTTTACTTAAATTTATATATTAATTTAAAAAAACTTACCTTGTAGGAATTGCGGTTTTCTGTTTTTATTTGTTTACATTAAATGAATATCAAGTGAGAACTTGAATTTACTTGTTCAATTGTAATTGCACTCTGTTGGTTTTCTCACATTGTATTTTGATAAAAAAGGGAAGAGTCTCAGAGGCCTGTAGGACTCTGAAGAAATGATAGTTAAAATATAAATGAAACAAATTACTAATAGGTATACCATTTTCCCTCTTGAATTATGTCTATAAAGGCACTACAATTTTCAATTTTATAAATAATTTTAGAGTTTTCAATTGCACTTCATTCTATAAGGCAAAATGTAAATAGAGTATAGCCCGTTAATTATTGACATGATACAATGCAAATTTTAAGCATCAAAACAGTGCGTGTTAGTCCTAACCTCCTCTATTGATACCTAATATCGATTATGAAACTTGTCTTTATCATAGACTCCCAGAAAATTAATGCATTATTGAACAACATAATTAAGAACAAAACAGAAAGTAACATAGAAGGCTTTTAAAAAAATTTCTAAAGCTCAAATATTCATGTGTTTGCATATGAGTAAGCACACACACATCAAACATTCACATGTACATTACAAGGGCTTGTTTTTGACTGACTTGCTTCTACAGGGCAGAGTATATTGTCAATAAATCCAAGAATTCAATATTTATTATGCCATTAGCTTCATGAATAAATAGGTATGGACTGACTGCCTTCTCAATCAAAGGTAACACATTTTTATTTTTAAAACTTCATCACAAAGCATATGTATATGACTGATTAGGACTATATCCTATAGGTATGAAGATTCATTTTATTTAAACAAGGGTTAGAATATGGACTGAACTTTACCCTCTCCTTGGAGATATACTCAGATGAAACAAATACTATATAATTATTTATTACTCAGGTATAAATTCTGAGTAATTATGCTTGTGACTGTTGTCTAATATTACTATGTAAAAATTCTTATTCTTATTCTCTCTTTCTTTCTCTCTCTCTCCACTTCCCCCGCCCCCGCCTTTCTCTCTCTCAGAAGGATCAAAAATCAATTTCGATTTGAGCTGGGCAATGCACAACTCTCAGAAAAGCTTATGTATTTTAAAAAAATATTATTAATAACAATTTAAAATATTGTTATTAGGAAACCATAAATTGAAATTATGTTTTGTAGATGCTGGCAAGATGATGGCATTTATTTTCAAATGATTGAGCTCCAGTCTTTAAGTAGTGTGTGTGTGAAGTATGGGTATACATGTGTATGCACAAATGTAATAATATTTCTGGCCTAAATTATCTATTGCCATACTGGGTTATTGCTCAGGCCTCTTGGGCTTCACCAGACATTTGAAAATCTTTAGTTTTGTTAGACACTAAATGATGTCAGAGCCCAAATCCTCTGTAAGTGCAGTATATGCCATCCAACGTTCAGAATTTCTCTCTCTAGCTATTTCTTTGATTTCCATTTTAGAAGGCCAACTTACCTGACTAGGACCAAATACAAATATTATTTAAAATAAAATCTCATCATACTACACTGCATTGATTTGATCATTATCTCTATTGTGGGTCTTGTTGCCCCATGACTTTTGGAAAGTTAATTCGAAGAGATAGTTTATAGAATGTGATTTTAGTTTTCTGTATCTCCTTACAATCCTTCTGAGCTCATTCTGGATTGAATAAGTTATGGGGATAAGACAATGATACCTGAGCAAAGGAAATCACTCTTGTTTGTGTTCATGTTTTTCTTTCTGTGTGATACTTAAATGTCATTCAGTTACCTCTTGCAATTGTCTACAGAATTTTTAGTCAACATTATGATACAGGTATTAGACAGTGATTGGTCTAATTAGTTTTGTGAACATTTGCATAGTCAGAGAGCTCTTAATATTTTGGGGATATTTTTTAATTTGATGTCTATATAGACATTTTGTAAACTCTGGGATGTTTTGATAATTGCTTCATGTTTCATTATAGAAGCCATAACACTTATTGCCAGTAGTAACATCTAGATAAATATTATTCTAGTAACACCTCTAAGAGTAAAACAAAGTTTCTAAGCATTTCCTGAAATAAATGTCTTTTGAAGATTGGAGGCTGTGAAGCTTCTAATGAGATAGGGAGGGGGCGTTTGTAAAAGAGACAAGTTATTTTAATCTGAAAGGTCATGCATGTCAGATAGCATTATTTTTTCCTAAAGTGGCTTGACTCTGCCTAAGTCTGTGAGAATTAAGATTTCAATTATACATCACTAATGGCTAGGACAGAGGATAAGTGAGGCAGGGGTTTAAAACCTAAGTGTTGCTGAAATGTCGTCTTGATTTACTGGTTTCACTGCTCAGTACTCTGTAAATGCCTGCAGTTTATAGCATGTCACTAATACCCAAGAGTAACACCATGTTAGAATTACATAATAGGAGGTATTCTACAGTTTGGGCCCACAGAGCTAACTTCCAAACAAGATTTGAATACTGAGATGCATGCCATTTTTGAGAAAGAAAGGCTTTTGAAAGATTAAGTCAGTTCTGTTTAATTATTTAAGTGAGGCTTAGGGGATACTTATTTTCTGTAGAACTTCAGATCACTCAATGTGCTTCCATAATGCTGAATTGGGAACCAAGAATAATGGAATTAAAAGAAAGATCCTAGCATTAAGGGATGGTGTTTTATATTTTAAGTTAACTTTTTTTTGTCTGCTTATCCTTCCCTTTATATCTATGTTCATATAAACGAAGAATGGTGACGATCCCTTTATTACATGAGTCTGATAACATGTATGCAAGTGTTTTAATTTATGCAGACGGTCTAATCAGTGCTATAGGAATGCTATCCTCTGGTAGTAACCAGAGTAGTCCTGATCATTTAGAGCCTTTCTGATCAGGAAGAACAGGACATTTTCCAGGTGGCCTCATGTACTTCTGCATGCCCTGCAATGCAAAATTCTGGCTTAGCATAGGTCCTCAATAAAGGCAGACCTTCCTGTTGGCCACTCTCTGGTCCCAGTCACTTTGGCTCCAGCAAATATGGAAATTAAACTTAATGTTCTTAGGAGAAGGAGAACAAGTGTGCTCTGCTATACAGCCTCTGGAGTTTTAGCACGTATTATATTTCTCTTAAAGGACTGGGCTGGTGCTTCTTCTAATGGCAGAAGAGCTAAAGTCATAGGAGGTTGGAATGGTGTCCACATTACTTTATTGATAAAGGTCACTGGGTATTGAGAGACTATCGATCTAATTATGGTTAACTCCAAAACACTATAATTTTTCTGAGGGGTGTGTGTGTGTGTGTGTGTGTGTGTGTGTGTGTGTGTGTGAGAGAGAGAGAGAGAGAGAGAAAGAGAGAGAGAGAGAGAGGCAGGCACAGAGGGTGAGGGGTGTGGAGGCACTAAGAGAGGGAGAGGAAGGGAGGGAAAAAGGGAAGGGAGGAAAGGGATGAATAGATCAAGCAGACAGAGGAAGCAGAAGGTAGGGAGGAGATGTGTTTTGGGGTCCAGATCAATATGCCTTACTAGATTAGCATTTATTGAAGTTATTCAGTTTCAGTGTTATCGAGGGGCACTGATTACAAGTATAAGGAGCACCAAAGCACTGCAATACTATGTGAAGAGATAATTTAAAACTATATAACCCTTTCAATAGGCTTGAAATATTTCCTTTAGGTTTATCAAAAAGGTTAATGCTATGCAACTTAATTTTTTAGAAACATTACCAGGTTACTGTCCACCAAGTAGCTTGACATCTGCATAGCTGTTGTTAGCTCTGACTTTGGTGCTGGAGATGCAAAGATGCATGAGCGGCAGACCCTGGACAACCTTCAGAGGAGCTGACATCTTAGAGAATCCTGGAATATAAAATTATATGTTTTTATTAGTCATGTTCAAAGTAAAATGAATACAGTAATAGACTTAAAATTTTGTAGACACACAAAGAGGGTGGGGTTTCTTATTTCTGAAAGTGTCAAAGATAGATTTATAGAGGTGGCTTTTAGATTGACTGTTAAGGAGAGATTTAACTGTACAGGATTTAGATGAGAAGGAATCAGGTTATGATATTTCAGTTTGTGAACACAGAATGAAAAATGGTGGCAAGAATGCTGGGTCCATTTCACTTGAGGTTTTGTATGACTTTGATGCATATGAACGTAAGAAAAGGGTTGGGTTTGGGGCTGCCAAAAGATGGAACTATAAATAGCTACTAAGAATAGAATTTTAAGGGTCCAAATTAAGCTAAGCAATTTGGACATGATTTATAAATAGTGGGGTCCATTAAATATATTTTTAAACCAGAGGTGTCCATTACTATAAAAGATACTCTACAAGCATAATACATAGAATAGAAACAGTACATATGGGCCTCCTTCCCATTTTCCCTTTTTCTCTGTGTCTCCCATTCTTTCTCTCCTTCCTCCACTTCTTCCGTTTTTTTCCTTTTCATTTTCATATTATTACTCAGTGCCTGCTATGTGCCAGGCTGTGGGAATGGGGAAGGGAGTGGATCAAAGATAATGCCAGAAGGTCTAGCTTGGTGAAGTAGGAGGGCTGTTAACTATGACAGGGAACATTTAGGAAAATAAACAGTTTCACAGCAGGGAATAAAATGACTTTGAATGTGGAAAGATTGACTTGGAAATGTCTGTGGGACTTTCTTATTGAGATGTCTGGCAAAGAGCTGAAAGAGCTCCCTGACGTTACTGTGACTGTGTGGAATGAACAGTCTGCCTGATGAGCCCTTGAACTCCAATCACTAGGAAGGGAAGTGACTTGGTAGGATGGTCTTAAGTCAGTCGTGTTACATGGAACTCTGATGTGGGATTATTAGCAATACAAAGTCCTTTTAACCATACAAGTCTGTAAGTTTGCAGATGCATGAGTGTGAGGGAAGGAAGGAGGGAGGGAAGGAGAGAGGGAGGTGTGGGGAGGGGGGTGGGGTAGAGAGCAAAACACACATCTTGTTTTATTTTCCTTGTCTGTGACTATATCTGCTATCATAAGCATTATATATCTGTAGACATTTACCATATCACTTTTCTTAATTTCTTAACCTCTAAAATGAATGATGTCTGGGTGACTAAGGATATTCTAATACAACTCCCTATTTCCCCACCACTCACTCATTTCTTGTCTAATTAGTAGATATTTGTTATATTTGCTGTAACCCAAATATCATTTGGTACTTCCTATTCTCAATCAAATAGTTGAGGATATATTTTCTATTCACAATATTAAGTGTTAGGATAATCTATTATAAATTAAAACGGAAAAAAATGCAGTGTTATTCTTGATTATTTTTTTATTTTGTTAAATTTTTGTAAATAAGGGTGAACCAATATTTTGTCAGAGACTTTCTATTCTTTAAAGTGAAAGCTCAGGTTGTATTATTATTATTATTATTTTATTATTTTTACTATTTTAATTTCTGTTAGTTTCTACTTTTTAAATAGTAATTATATTCATTTTTTTACAAATACTTCTAAGACTTCCAAGGCTTTGAAAATGTGTGAAATGATATGCCCTTCATAATTTCAACATATGTATAAATATAATTCATAAGATTCTAAAACATGAGCAGTAACCTCTACTATATCAAACTAAAAAGTGATATTGGATCTACATCCTATTTTTAATTTGTACATGTACTGCTGAATCTGTTTGCCTCCTACACATGAAAATTAATTTTAGATCCTGTGAGATTTTTTTTTCATTAGATTAGGTTTGGGGTAAGCAAATAAATGCTTAGAAAATCTGTTACTACCATTCAGTTATCTTATAAATTTGATAAGTGAGCTAAGATTAAAAATTTTAACCTAGAGAGTGATTTTGCACTATTCAGTTTTCATGGATCTGTGAAATGAATCACTTTGGCCATTATTGAATATCAAAGAGATATTCAATGTAGAGGTTGGTACATGTATTGATAAAGATGAAATATAAATGGCTTTTTAATAGTAAATAAAAGAAAATGATAACAGTTAACATTTAATAAATAAAATAAAAATATAAACATTAAAATAATTAACACTTGATGGAATTATAAATTAGAAAGAAAACTTTTGGAGAAAATTTGTCAAAATATGTCAAATTTAAGTTAAAATGATAAATTTTTCGACCCAATGATCTCAGCCAAAGAACTAAGCAAATAAATGTACAGGTGACAAAATATGTATATATAGTAATTCCTCCTTATTTGTGGGGAATATGATTTCAAATTCTGAGTGGATGCCTGAAACCACAGATAGTACCAAACCCTATATATGTTTTTTTTCTATACATACAAAACTTTTCACTTAAAGGAAGCACTTTACAGCTTCTCTTTGGCGTATTTAAATTGTCAGCATAACTATTCTTATGCCATTATTAAGTAAAATAAGGTTTACTTGAACACAAGCACTGTGATGCCAAGACAGTTGATCTCATAACCGAGACAGCACTAAGTAATTAATGGGTAGGTAGTTTATACAATGTGGATCCACTATACAATGTGGATCTGCTGGACAAAGGGATGATTTAATCCTGGATGTGATGAAGTGAGACAGAAAAGTGCTATATTTCATCACGCTACTCGGAAGCTCAAAAATTAAAATTTATGAATTGCTCATTTCTGGAATTTTCCATTTAGTATTTTCAGACCATGGTTGACCATGGGTGACTGAAACTGTAAAAAGTGAAATCATGGGTATAGTGTGACTATTCTACAAGGATCTTGATTAAACCATAGATTCCACTGGTAAAAGATTGTATCAAGCTAATTGGTAAATAGAGTTTAAAAACATGGAATTCTGTAAAGTTAAAGAATGATTTAGAGCTATATGTACTGACTTGGAAATGTTTATGACATCTTGTTGAATGATAATTAAACACAACATACATGATAAGGTCCCATTTATAAGTACATTTAAATGCATTCAAAGTCTAGAACGATACACATTACACTATTAGCATTCTTTTATTCAGTAAATATTTAGTGAGTTCCCATTATACACTAAGCACGTAACAAGTGGAAAAGAGATCATTAAACAGTTAATAAAAATTCACCTCGATGATTTGTTTATATCCTGTTCGGTTTTAAATGAAGTTGCAAGGGTAGCATATGGGAGGGAAACTCCTAGTTTAGACATTGAGAAGGCACGCCTGAAAAATTGATGTTAAACTGAAACCAGAAAGGGAAGAAAGAATTAACCAGGGAAAAATTATATAAGACAGAGGGAACAATATCTAAGAAAGCCTATAGGCCAGAGAGATTTAATGTGTTTAAGTAACTGAAAAAGGTAGGTTTTGATTGTAGAATGTAAGAAAGGTTTACCTTTGGGGTTGGCATTATACATGCAAATTTAGTTTCTATTTTATAAATTTCTATTGTTGTTAACAAAGATGTCCCCATTAAAGCATAAATAATTAAGAAACTAGCTAAAATTATCATTTAAAAAAAACAATAAAACACTTTAAATAGAATACAGAGAAATAATAAGCCAAAAGTAGTTGTGAACAATTAAGTTGAAGCTAAAACAAAAGGATAACATTATATATTAAGCTGAATTGAAGGAGAGGAATACAAACAGTGATTTTAAAAGACAAATATACTTCTTTTAAGTAGGCTTAAATGGAAACATTAAATAAAGCAGCAATGTAAATCTTTTTCAAATTAGGCTCCCATTGTAAAAAGGCCCACAGGAATATTTGTACAAACATAGCTGTGAAACATTTAGCAGACCTTTTTTTTCAGCAATTCGTCTAAGGTCTCAACTAACTAGATACATGTCTTGGAGCAAAAGCAGAATCTCACAGTCTATGTTAGTGTTTATCTTTCCCCATTGTTTCCCGTCTGGTTAATATTCTCTAAAGTACCTATCAAAGGTATGACCCACCTCTAGATCTGTGGTTCTCAGCCTTGGCTCCATGTTGGAATCACCTGGAGAGATTTTTAAAAATTTCACACTGAGGTCCTACTGCAAGTCAATTAAATAATCACTGACATGAGACCCATGCATCAGATGTTTTAATACTCCTGGTGATTCTTACTGGGACTGAAAAATCACTGCTCTAGGAAGGTTTATCCTATTAGCATCTTCAGTGTATAAATAAAATTGCCTCGCAGCAAAGTCAGGGGACAACATCATTTTGACAACTCCTTTGAGTCAAGAATTAAGAATGAGGATTCAAAATTCATTGTCTGGTTTACTGGTGAAATTGTCTGGGACATAACATTTGAAAATGTTATATGCAGAATGAAGATATGGAGTCTTTACTGGAGATACATTTTAGCTATAAAATATAGGACAGATATGGTTGAGATAACATTAAATATATTAAAGACAAACTTCAGTTCTTAGGACTCTCAGTTTTCTTGTCTGTGAAATGAGAATGAACTACTTCATCACAAAGTTGTGTCAGTTAAATGAGACTGTTTATATGAGCAAAGTGTTCAGAGACAAAAATAGAATATGAATAGGGAGGATCGGCTGATAGTCTTATGGGAGCTCCCTTGTACGTAACTAACTGGTTTTCTCCTTCTGCTTTTAAGCTTTAACCTTTGCCATTTTAATTATGACATGTCGTGGCATGGGCCTCTTTGGGTTCATCTCCTTTGAGACTGCCCTTTCTGGGCTTGTATGTCCATTTCCTTAATCAGGTTAGAGAAATTTTTCCATCATTATTTTTTCAAATAGGTTTTTCATTCTTTGCTCTCTTACCTCTCTTTCTGGTACCTGTATGATGTGAATGTTGGTATGCTTGATGTTGTCCCAGAGGCCCCTTAAACTATCCTTATGTTTTTGAATTCTTTTTATCTTGTTGCTGTTCTGATTGGGTATTCCTGCTACCTTCTAAATGACTGATTCATCTAACATACTGTTGCTACCTTCTAATGTATTTTTTATTTCAGTTATTGCATTCTTCATTTCTGACTTTTTAAAATGTTTTATATCACCATTTTTATGTTTTATATCTCTTTGTTGAAGTTCTCACTGAGATCATTGAGCATCCTTACAACCTGTGTTTTGAACTCTGCATCTGATAGATTGCTTGTCTCCATTTTGTTTAGCTCTTTTTCTGGAACTGTGTGCTGTTCTTTTATTTGAGACATGTTTCTTTGTCTCCCCATTTTGGCTGCCTCCCTGTGTTGTTTCTGTGTATTAGGTAGAGGTGCTATGTCTCCCAGTCTTAGTAGAATAGTCTTATTTAGTACTTGTCCTTTGGGGTTTGGTAGCACGGCATCCCTGGTCACCTGAGCTGGGTGCTCCAGATGTGTTCTTTGTGTAGGTCATATGTGCCCTCCTGTTGTTATAGTTGAAACTTGGTTGCTGTTTTCATGTTAGTGGGATTGACCCTCAAGCTGATTGGCTGTGATTACAGTAGAGGAGCTATTGTGCAGGGGCTGACCTTATGAAGGAGGATTTTCTTAGCAGGGCTCTGGCACCTGTCCAGTATGCACTTGGATGCTTAGTTTGTAGAGGTGGCTAGGTAGTGCTTTGGTGTGATCTAAAGCCAGCCACCGGGTGTGTTGGAGCCACTTAGTATGAGCTACAAAGTGATCTGCAGATGATTGCCACTTGTGCTGGGCTTGGAGGTGCCTGGGAGAGGCTAAGCTGTGAACTGAGGCCTGCTACTAATAGTGCTAAGTTTAGGACTGCTTAGCAAGAGGTACAGGACATGCTAGGGCCAGATACTACTTGTTTGGGGTTTTTGAACCTTTGAGAAATTTAAGAAAAGTCCATAGTATCAGCCATGATGGGCCATTTGTATGGAAAAATCACTGGAAGTAGCTTGGGTGGGCTTGCAAGTTGGGTGGGGCAGAGTCTCAGGGAATCACCAGGGTGGGGCAAATAGTGTTAGTCAGGTTGATGGAAATTCAGATATGGCTCCCATTTCTGCATGCAGCCTGGGTTGGAGGAGGGCTAAAAAAAGGAACAATGGCCTCTGCCAGTATTTCTTTCTGGGAGAAAGCTGCCCCTCCAGCCCTTGCCTTGAATCCAGATCATTCACTTCCTCCCTGTATGTCCCTGGAGTCTTTCAAGCTGCTTCCCCAGGTCTGGAGCTCAGAGCACATGAGTCTTGTCAGTAAATAAGTGTGTGCACTGTCTCTTTAAGAGCAATGGTTGAGACTCCAGCCATCCTTCATCTCACTCAGCCCCAGTCTTTGCTAATTTACATGGCCAGAAGTTATGGAAACTTCTTTTTCTGGCACTGGTGCTCTGGGCTGTAGAGCCTGGTATGGGGCTGGGATACCTTGGTCCTCAGTGGGGCTCTGTGCAGATGAGATAGCAACCTCTATTTTTTTTAAATGTCACAGGTAGGTGTGGGACCAGCCTATTTCACATCTCTGTCCTTCCTACCAGTCTTAAGGTAGCCTTTTCTGTATGTCCTCAGTTACTGAACTTCTGTTCAGCTAGACTTTAGGTGATTCTCAATGATGGTTGTTCTATAGTTGTAATTTTAATGTGATCACAAGAGGAGGTAAGCATAGCATTAACTTATTCTGCTATCTTGACTAGAAGCTCCTTTTCATTCTTAATATGTAAAGTTTCTCATATAATTTAATCCCATAACAATATATGCTAAAAATACAAATCAAAAATAAACTTTTCTAAAAGAACCACATTTTATTCCACAAATAAAAATTGACATACACTTGGGTTTTATTTTTTATTTTTTTGGAAACTATGTTATTTGATATGAGAAACCAACAGTAGCATATTGGTACCCTCACATATGTCGAGTGTATCTGCTTGTGTGAGTTCCAGGGATTTACCAAAGTACAAGGAAAACCTTGGCTGGCAGCCTCCTAAAGCTATAAAACCACTCAGTACTTGCACTAAGTACTTAGCCACTTTTTAAATAATTTCTATAACTCTTTAAGAAACGATGGTGTTTATAGTCAGAAACATTGTTTATGTTTGAACCAATTTTCTATTTCTCAAAACCTAACTAAGGAAATACATCTTTTTGATTGTTTTTCTACTAAATGAATGAGTATTACTAATAATTCACTGTTTTCTTTGGTTAATACAATCTTGCTGAAGAAAATAAAGCAAACCTTGGCATTTGGGGAGAAATTTTGCATATTTTATATTAAAACTGAATGAAATGCCATAAATATTTAAACCATTAATGTATGTATGTGTACATGTATAGGGAATGAGTATGTGTTTATTTGCTGATGATAATAGGAAGATATGTGGGAGATCTTTTCTTTAAAGTTATTTGATTCATATCTACTCTGTGCTCTATTTTTTACTTACTGGTATACTTTCAGGAGAACTCAACATACCTAAATGTAATATAAATTGTCATCATGCTATTGTGTAGTGGACTTTCAGCTGGAGTGTGCATATCCCTGGGGCTATATGAGGAATTTTTTTTTATTGGGATATGACTCAGAGAGTTTTGAGGATGTCCCCCAGCTCCCACCCTAACTCTCAGAAAAATAAGTGGAGAGGGAGAGAGAGAAAGATAATTTGTTTTGTTGTAGTAGTGACAGATGAAATGGCTCTGATGACGGGGTAACAAATCTATTTGAAAATCAGGTGGTTTACAATTCTCTGCTTTAAGCAAAGTTGCCAAAGGGCCTAATTGAGTTGTCAGCCGATATATGATTAAAATAATTTTTGATGAAAGATCACTGACTTTTGGCATATAACTGAGAAGGAGTTCAAGAAATTGAGTGTCATTGCTCTAATGGAAGGAGTTTCTTTCTATTTATATAAACAAAAAATCTTCTCATTATAGTATTGAAAACATAATCAACAACAACAAAAAAAAATGGAAGAAAACTGATTCTGGGTCCTGTCTCCTTTTTAGTAATAAGTAGTAGTTACCCATGGAATACATGAAAAAAAGTGGAAAAAAGCCAAATCTCAGTAAAATTTTTATTTCCAGTAATTGTGATCTTTGTCTAATAATTATTCATTTTAATTTTTATGTTTATTTTGATAATGTGCTCTTTAAATAATTTTAATGATAAGTCAACTCTGAAAAAATTTTATTTTTATACTTAGAGTCATAAGGTCACGGGGAATTTTTAATACATATTTTCATTGCAGAGAAATATCAATAAAAGCCTTCAAGCATAAAGTTATTACATTAGGAAATAATTTAATGGGGATGGAAATATAAATTCAAAAAGAAATAGGAATGAAGTAAAATTTCTAACTGTAAATAAGATCTTATTATGCAATTTCATTGAGTATTTAGATTACTCTGGACTTATTAAAAAATGTGTTTTATTCCAAAATGTCAATATTTTTAATATGTTGCTGCTTGTATCCCTTGCTATTTACATTTATGAAAAAATTAAATGTCGGCCTCAAATTGTGTGAGGGCTATGTAGTTTTATAAAATTATTTTCGAAGAGTCAATTGTTTGAAGACTAGTGCCATTGTGAAAGGATTACGTCTGCAACCACTGGCTTTCTCAATGCTGTAATAAGAGGTTTGGTACAGGGGCTTAGGCCCCAGCTGGCTGATAGTGACAGGAGTTCCCTTCTCTGAACTCCTGCCACTCCCACAAATCACTTCAGACATTTGATGCTTATTATATATGTCTGGTGTTGTTGATTCAGAAAGTTTTGTTAATATGTAAGATTGGATATTGGTGACATTTTAGGCAAGCTCTTAATATGGCATTTATACAATGTCACATTTGGTGTCAATGAAATAATCAGTTGATTTTTAAGTAGTAAAATAACATGTTTCATTAAATGTAAATACAGTGTCTTCTAAGTCATAGAACTAAGGTAATGATGATAAATATCTAGAATACTTTCATGTATTTACATACTCTATGTTTTAATAAGAGTGAAAATAGATGTTACAAATAATAGTAAAGAAAAAGCACAATTCTTTATTTTCTAAAGAAATAAAAAATTAATTTGTGCCAATTTATTTGAGGAAGGTAAACTTGTTTTATTTAATGCAGTTTAAAAGTCAACATACAACTTTGATTAACAAATGCTTAATAGGTGAAAATGCTTGATCCTGTGTTTCTGAAAGGTTCTGCCCTTAGAACAAGTTCTACCATTTGAAGTCAATGACATAGAGATGCCATTTGAAGTCACAGGTGGAATTAGATGCAGTAGGAAGAGAGTGTACTGTGAGAGAAAAAGTGAGAGCCTCTGATATTAAATATTAGTGGGAGAGGAAAAGAGAGGCTTGGAAAGATCCTAAAAAAGATACTTAGTGAAGAAAATGTAGAGCATGTGGAGATTCCAAAGCAATGGGACAGTGCAATGGATTGCTTAACAACTAAGATGAAGAATGAATATGTCTGCTAGGTTGTTTTTATTACCTTAAAATATTTCCAAGACATAAAAAAAAAAAATCAAAGGGAGAGGGAAGAACCTCATTTTTTGTAGATTGCCTAGACTTAGAAAAAATTTGGGGTGGTCTTTTGTGGTTAGTTTTGTCATTTCATGTTATACTTACAGTGAGAGAGAATCAGAAAAAGATCTTTTTAATGGTCTCTGGTATGGGTAGTGTTTCTAGGCTGGTGGTTGGGGACCAGAGGTGTGGTGGTAGTGGAGGTAGAGATGGAGGCCTGGAAGATAGGTGCGGGGAAGATTAAGATATTCTCCACTGACCTTGCTTCTACATCCTTTTGTTTTCTTCTCTCTTCTCCCAAGAGAGAGAATGATGTATGAGAGAGAAAGGAAAACATACCTTCTATAGTCAAAGGAATGACAATTTTATATATCATGACAGGTTGAAGGAAGAAGGAATAGTAATAATGTGTGGCAACAGTATGTGACTATAAGAAAGAAGTTTTCTCTATTTTTTCATGAAAATGAATAGTTGTATTTTCTTTTGAAGTGTGAAGGAACTTCTACTGAAAACAAGGAGAAAGGGGAGTCCCAAGTGTCAGAAGTTGATAATAGTAGAACATTTTTGAGAACATGTGCAAAGTGGGAAAACAAATTGATCAGGGAATATAGCAGTGTTGCTGGACTTTATGGATGAAAATATTAAAAAATTAACCAATATCTTGAGTCATTTTTAAGGAGAAAAATTAATATCAAGGTATATACTAATATTCAATCAGATCAGAATAATGGATATTTGAGTTTAAGACATTATTTAATGTAGTAATTTGAAAGGACAAGATATAAAGCTACAAAAGATACATAACAGAAAACATATAATTTAAATCAGATTAGCGATGAAACACTTAACATCAGGCATGTCTGGGACTGTAAGAAGCAAAGCTAAGATGATCCAATTAGAATAATTCAAAGGACCAAAGAAGGTGATATTTATTAGTAGGAGCTAAGTAATAATTACTGTCCTTTGTTTCTATGATATTTTCTTGTAATATTTAAATAAAGGCCTCTTATTTTTGTCTGCCTTTAAAATAAGCTGCATAACAAAACTATTATGAGCGCATAATTTTTGTCATACTAACAAGGTTTGAAAGCCATCTCTACTGCTTACCAGTTCTGAGAACTCAGACCAGACAAAGTACATAAATGCTCTAAGCCTTTTTTCCTATCTGGCAAAACAGGATAATAATATACCTATGTCATAGGTGTGTTGTGAAAATTAAATAGGATAAATTACACAAAAAGGTTAGCACACTCTATGGCATATAAAAACTCGCTCAATTGTTGTAACATATGAACTTTTTCAATAGCGTTCTTAAGGCAAAAGGGTATTCACCTGTCTCTGTCCATATCATTTTCTGTATTATGAATCTAGTTCATTTCATTATAATTAATAAGTGATAATACAACTGGGATATAAAAAATTAATTTTGATAATTATAAAGGAATCAGTATGGTAACAACTATTCAGTTCAATAGTCTAACCAGCATTAGTTGAAGATCAACAGTAGTCTATAAATTCTAAGACTTTATAAAATGTGTTAATATATTTAATATTTTATCCTTTAATATATTGAAAAGAACACTTTTCATGTTTCAAGATACATATGAGTATAAGGCAAAATGTCTTTCATTGGCAAGAAAACATTAGAAGGTTGACTTGCCGTTGACAATACCAGTACCACAGATTGAACGAGAGCCGAACAGCTATTTTGATGATCAGTGCTTCTATGTTGATCAACATTAAGTGTGCATTCTCCCCAGACTTATATTGCTTATAAATTTTATGATTCACATAGCATTTTATGTTCTGATATTTTTCCAAAGGACATACTTTATGTCCATGTGCTTATCCCCACTTATACTGGTAACTGTTCATTTTGTATTAAGGATCACATTTAAAGTAGTTTTTGTATTTATGAATTATAACTCATTCCTTTTCCAATAGGACTGTGCTGCAGCTGAAAGATGACTGTTCAGTAAGCTAATTGTAGAAAAAAATCATAATTTGGGTGACTGTCTATGGTATTAGAATGGCTAATAAAATTCACTTTATCTTGGCCAAGTGGAAATTTCAGGTATAGAGCCAGATTGCCCACAGTCATATCTGCTTTTTTCCCAGAGGGAGTTTCAGATCTTTGGAAAGATTTCTGTAAAGACTAGAATATGTTTGTCCCTGGGCAATAGTGGCTCTAAGTTTGGCTATTCTGCCATAGGGCTCCCTGAAATGAATCTCCCTTTGGAGAAGGGAGAAGGACAAATAAACCAAGATATATATATTTTTCCAGATTCTGAGATAACATCAACCAATCTGCTCAGTGTACCTCTGGGACCCTGAATAGTGCATAGAAAGGCTGTTTTGTTTTTGTTTGTTTTTTAAAAAATCAATCTGCTCCTAAACTTTTTCAAATATTTACTACTGTAGGTGGAAGGAAGAATTTTTTTTTTCCTCTAGATTTGCCTTGGGGAGGAAACTTTCCTGTGCTCTCTCTAGTCCAGAAGAGAGCAGGATTAGAGTGTCTCACCTAGACATAATTTACCGCTTTTGTAGGTCATGTTCAGCTGCTGTGTAAGCAAATAGTAAGACTCCCAGGACATTTTCCCCAGGGGTAAGTTCTCCACTTAAACCAGGAAGGAAAGCATAATCCAGTTACAACAACTGCTGTCCTCCTACGACCCTCTCTCTCCATCCCACCTCCAATAGACTGCACCCAAATAAACTCCAGCTGTCTTTCTCCTTCCTCATCTTGTCCATTGCCTTAATTAAAAATAACATGAAATAAAAATAACATGAAATAATTGTTTTTTTTAAGCATTAACATTTGATTTATTGTTAAATATCATTTCCTTCTACATACATTAAAGATTCACACACCTTTTCCAAAGGTGTGTGTCCTGTATGGGTACCAATGTTATTTTTGGAGAAATAATTTCAAACTGTTGAATCACATTAGTCTGCTTTGTTATAACAAGGTCTCAAGAAACTTTACAGTCTGTCATTACTTTATATTATGGCATATTTGTGTGAGGGCTAAATATTTTGAGGTAAAAACAAAATGTAATGAAAGGCCAACTTGATAGAGTTCAAATACTGATTTTTTAAAAATAAGTAAAAAACACAAGGTGATGAAATTTGATTAGTTCTGTTAACATTTGTTTACCATGTGCCAGGCACTGCTGGTAAGGCTGGGAACCCAAAGAAGAGAAAGACAATAATCCTATCCTAGAACCCTCACAGTCTACTGGGGGAGATGAAATTAAAAGATTTTAACAAAAGATATGATGGAGGTAGGCATCATGGATACCAAGGATAAGTAAGAGCCAACCAGGTGACAAAAAGTTACGGGCACTTCCAGCAAGATGTTTGGAAACAGAAGACAGTAACAGAACCTGGCCTTCAGAAACAGACAGAATCCCTCTCTTTACATGACTGAACTGTGTGAGTTAGTTTCTTGATAAGTAACAATAGAGTTAATAATTCTTACCAACCAAAAGTATTTGCTGAGGGATAAGTAGAATAATTTATGTAAGGCACCAAACTAAGTATGTGGGATTGCTCAAAAGTATATTACTTTTTGTCTCCTTACATTAGCCCCTTTCTTTGTTAAAAAGTGAAGGTATTAAAACATTGCTAACTGTTTTGTAAGTTTACATAAAGATTTTATTTGTAGGACTGTCTTGAGGATTTTCTTGGTAGATGCTTTAGTAGTTACTATATACTCCACAGGTTAGTTATTAAAAAAAAAAAGTCTCCACTACAACCAGTTGGCTGAGTATACGCTATATCTCTGTCATTTACTATTATTTTCATTATTTTAACAAAGCATTAATAAAACAAATGGTTGGAGTCAAGTACTAAACATACTCAAATGAATTTATTTTGATGTTTTGACAAATTATCTTATAATTTAATAAATGGAAGATTTTATTTTGGGGGGAAGATTTCATTTTTAATTACAATCCTCATGAATCAGTGAGATCTAGGTGCAAAATCTAAAACCTGTATATTGATACTAATTGAAGCAATAGAATGCTGTATGAAAAGGGAAAACAACGTATATAGAGGATACCTTTTATTAAATTATATTTTTAATTTATCATTATTTTCATTTTCTTTCCTTCCCTCTTTCTTACTTGCATTGACTTGTATTCTTTTCTACCAAAAGATATAATAAATTTCAGGTCTATTAATAAGAATAAACAGTAAACAGTTTTTCTCTTTTCCTAGTAAGGTTCTCAAGACTTGTTCAGTAATATTGGCTGTAGCCTACTATTCTCAAAAATTTTCAAGTAAGTATTATGCCATGTTCTCTTAAAAAATAAGTTGTTTTTGAGTCAAGAACATAGTTTTCTTGGTAGTTGGAAATTGTAAGTTAGCTAACAAGTTGTAATATCTCATTATTAATGTGCAAAGAAGAACATATGATGGCAAACTTTATGTTCCAGTTTGAATGCTTAACATTCAAAAGTAACATTTTCTTAAAGAATTTAAAATTATCAACCTGTAAACAAAGTTATAAATATATATTTTCTTATATTTTAGTAATAAATGCCTTTGCCTTATTTATGTTTGAGGCATCTGAAAATGTTTTGTTCTTATTGACATAAACTGTTTCCCTTTAAATCTAAACTTCTTGGTTATTTGATATTAGCACATGTGAGAAATTTCTTAGTATTTGTACCTTGTCAAATCTTGGAACTGTCTTTCTTGAAGATATTCTGATTGAGGCGCTTTGAGCTTCATTTTAGCATATGGCTACTTAGCTTTATTCGTAATTTTACCTTACTAAAATGGTAAAATGCAATTAAACTTTTTATGAATGGAAACAGCATTTTAGTTGTGAATACATTTTGATACTATCATTGGAAAGAGTTTGTGTAGAAATACAGACTTGTATTTTGTTTCAAATTTATATATATATATATGTGTACACACACACATGTATGATGTAATTATTTATTTATTTTTTTCTTAAAAGGATATCAGAGAGTTGATATAATTGAGCTACGGATATCTGATGTATTTCAGTTTTCAGCATGCAGCAACCATTTTGTCAACCATATTAATAAATCTAATGTAATCAGAATAAAGGTATTATATTAAGCCATTTGAATAAACTTCTGTTAATTTTAAGCAGATGTGTTTTTAATTACTAACTCTAGCTTTATTAGTTATCATGCATTAAGTTCAATTCATTTCAAACATTTTCTCATGTGATATTCCTGTGACTATTTTCTATAGATATAGTCAAATGGACCTGGCCTGTAAAACCTGTTTCATCTAATTTATTGCTACCCATCTATGGCTACATCATGTAGTAGGAATGCAGAAATATCACGACTGCTGTCTTGTAACATTTAAGAGGCTTCCAGGTGAAAGGCAAGGCCAACTATCTTGGCCCAGTGCCAATTTACAACGGTCCTGTCAGCCATTACTACTTAGCAAACTACTTTGAGGTAGTGAATGACTTTATGTGGAACAAGAAAATATTTTCCAATATGGATATTTTTAAGTTCTTCTGTCTATGAACCAGGATGTGTCAGTAGCTGGAGTCTATTCTTTGTTGAAAGGATAATTTGCTTTTGGGCCTCTAGGTTTTTTCAGGTGGAATGCTGAAAACAATTGTATGGAGTTAGTTCTTCTAGTCCTTCTTCCCAGCTCCCTCTATTACTTCATACCAGTTAAATTTCTTTTTTACTATTTTTTGATTGAGTGCATTTTATGTTCATTAGAATTCTGGGTTTCACTCGTTAAATAACTCACATTGGTTTGGCTTTGGTTCTTTGACATAACAAAGACAGACAGAGGGAAAAAAGGCAACCTGCCAAAAAATATAATTTGTTGGTATAAACAAATTATTTAATATTGAATTTCTCAGTTGTACATCTTCCTTTTACTTAAAAGAAATCCTCCAAGGGAAGAATAAGTATCTGTGTATTCTTATTGAGAATTTTTATATACCATATTAAATAATAAATATTAATAAGCATATAGGTAATGTCAAGTTAAACATTGAAAAATATGGGGTTTTTTTGTGGTGGATAATTTTGACTCTTGTCAAATTGCTTTCCCAAAGCAGTGAGAACTGGAGAAAGCTATACTGTGTCATATACTTTAAATTGAAAAACCTCAACAACTTCAAAATTAGGGACAAATCTAGACCCTGAAATCAAATATTCTTATGGGATATTGGCATTGGTATCTATTGTCAGGAATTTTGAAGAGACATGGTCAAATTAGACACTTCTTGTCTCTGAGGAATAATGTTAATCAGGGCTATAAAACTGGTAACAGATATTGTCACTAATTAGTCAGTTTTAAAAAGTTCAGCTATCACTAACCTAAACCCTAGATCTTTTGATCAACCCTTGTTCTTGTTTGGTGTGAGTTGATACTAGATTGCCTCCTGAACTTCATGGTGGTACCATAATCAGACTATATTTTGGTATGGATGGAGCGATGCCATCAAAAAGGTGAAATGAATGTTCTTCAATTATTTCTTTTCATCTTGAGTTTAACTTTATTTTATTTTTTTAATTAAATGCCACCAATGTTTTATACTGTCATGATTTAAGACTTTATAGCTTTAATTTTATTTTAATAAATTTAAGCATTTGCTTGATTTTTGGGAGTTAGGCATAGGCTTCTATGTAAATAGTTCATTAATTCTTATGTCAGCCTTGGTGCTATTTACATGAATACAAATGAAACTAAACTACCTCAGGGAACTTGTAGAGGGTTGGTTTCAAATCCATGAATTAATGCAGATGCTAAGGTTACATCATTTGGGTATAAGCTATAAGCTTTAGAGAATGAAGAATAAGCAATCAAGGTAAAATAACTCTAGAACCTACATTATTTATGAAAATGAGAACCTGGCATTTATAAGGTGCTGTTATAGGAGATAGAGCTAACTATTTGTGTAGGTGTACTACACAGGTCAATGTGTGTCTAGATCAGCCTGACATGCGGGTAGTGAGACTATTCTGCATCTTTATTCAGAGGGAATCCACAGGGCTTTCATTTGACCTATTAAATTTCTAATGGTTATCGCTACCACGTCTGAAACCCCTACAGATTGAGAGCAATCATATTTCATTCATTCAAAGTTGTCATCAATTCAAAGATGCATTATGTTCAGTATATGACTAAGACAGGAAATGTCCTTACAATTAAAGTATGACTTTTGATACTTGAAGATTCTTCCCACTTTCAATGATGTGGAAATGTGAAAAATAAAGTCACCTTAGAATTGTTGAAATAAAGTACTGCTTTTATTTTGTCAGGATTGCTTTCTAGCTTGGAGGTGAATCTTAAACATTACTTCCAGAGGGCTGTCTCTGTTAGACTGAGACATTACGTGCAGGGAATGAGAGGTCAGAGATTGCAGTTCTCCCATTAGCACATTAGAGAGAGCAATGTGGGATTAGAGTTTCACATCATAGGGTGCTTGGGCTCTTTGCCTCTGTATCTATGTCCTCTTATATTTAATTATGTCCAGTGAGTTCCAGTGTAAAACAAATAGCCATAAAAACACTTCATCAGTGTTTCACATACTGTTACTAAATTAATTCAATTCTTTAATTCTAAATTCATTTAAATTGAAAGAAGCAATGTAGGCATTCTTAAAATATGATATCTTTCTGGGAACTTGGTTAACAAATAAAACAAACCCCTGATCTACTTAGCTCATCCTACTCCAAAAAGCCAACATCAAAGTGACACTGATGACTTGGTAAGGATATAGTACCAAGGACTAACTTTTCTATTAAGAAACTCAAAATTTCAATTCTGCCATACTTTATTAATTAAAGCAGAAGGTCCACAGAGAATATTTAGTGCCCATAACTTGAATTTTAATAAATTAAAATGAGCAAAATTGAGAATAATCAGCTGAAGTTTTACAATAGCATATTTGTATTTACTTTGGAATTCATTAGCTTTTATGCAGCTATAATAGAAGCCTCAGGAGTGAAGATAAAATGTATAAAATTATTCCAGGAATTTGGCATCTAAGAAATATAATCCATAAGTAGTTTGGATTTTAGTATGCAAAACAATATACATCCCATAAAGCCAAACAAAGAAAGAAAACAACTTGTCATGTCTTTTCCATTTTATTCAATTCCATGTGTCTAGGAATTTGAGTTCTTATATTTGTTTCTTAAAAAAATACTCTGTAGGATTGATAGTCTTTAAATATAAAGATAGATGGTAAACATATTCTCATCAGGTGATGGGTTGCATCTCTGTAACCCAAACATCTCTGAATTGCCAATAGATTTATTTCATATTGGCAGGCTAAATCCTGTTATTTGTTGTTTCTCTTGTTCATTATGAAAGAATAGCAAACAGGACAAAGTAACATTATTTCTTAAACTGACATCTGCCAACACACGAGAATCTTACATATTTCTTTTCATTTACAAACATTTTTTTTAAAAAAAACAAAATGAATCAATGTATTTTCTAAAAATGCTCCTGTAATGTTCAAACTAATTATATATAGAAATACAGATAGAAGTGCCAACTATTAAGGAAGGAATGAGAATTTATTTAGCTGATAAATTGACAGATTTTAAAAAACTATTGCATAGAGAGGTGAACAATGAGTCATGCACATACAAATCAAGTGAATTCTAAAAGGAATGAGTGGTAAAAATCAGATTTATACTGCTTTCTAAATAGAATGTGTAAAATGTTCTCTTAGGTTCTGTATGTGCAAGCATAAATGCACATTGCAAATACTGATTACTCAGAGGAGTATTGACTTGTATTATGATTGTGTTGGTATTTCTATAACGAATTATAATTCTTGTTAATTTGAGTACAATTGTATGCAATTTATTCCTTCAACAACGTTTATATAACCCCAGGACTTCATTAGAGTGCTATACAACAGTGATAAAGAGACAAACCCATTCCTTAGTCTAGTTAAAGAAGGATATATCTTCATATTTGAGTTTACAAAAATGTTAATATATAACAATACTAACCAAGTTCTATCTATCATGACTTTTACATTCTGCCTCCAACACTTAGCACAAAGCCTGGCTAAGCTACCTCTGAGTTAGATGCTCCAGTTGTATTTGATGTTTAAATGATACGGACATTCTAATACTGTATAATTGGTGATGGAGAGTAAACACTAAAAAAGGTAATAATGATACTATAGTCTTCCCTTATGTTTGGGTTGGCTTTCCATGGTTTCAGTTATTCAAAGTCAACTGTGGTCTGAAAATATTACATAGAAAATTCCAGAAATAAACAATTCATAAGTTTTAAATTGAATTTAATTCTGAATAGCATGAAATATCACAATGTCCTACTTTGTCCTGCATAGAGTGAAAGATCACTTTGTCAAATATATTGTAGTATATACTACCTATCCATTAGTAACTTAATATCTGTCTTGGTTATTAAACTGACTGTCTTATTGTAGCAGCACTTGCAGTCAAGTAACCCTTAGAGTAGCTTGATGCTATGTCATAATGCTTACGTTTTTCATACTTTATCTCATCACACAGACATTGCATCATCTCACATCACAAGAAGAATAAGTACAGTATAATAAGTATTTTAAAAGACCAAATTAATATAACTTTTATTAAAGTATATTGGTTTTTCTTTATCATAGATATTCCTTTTACTTTCAATGCTTTTAATTTATTTGGTGGATTCATATACCTGTCTGATGTTATATTCCTTCTGCAGTTTTGTGTCATTTTGTCTTTTTATTTCAGGTAAAATAGCATCTTTCAGTATTTCTTGTAATGCAGATCTTGTGGTAGTTATTGTCTCAGCTACTCTTTGGAAAAGCCTTTATTTCTTATTCATAGCTAAATGATAACTTTGCTGGATATATTATTTTTGGCTAGTGATTTTTCTCTTTCAATATTTTGAATATTTGATTTTATTCTCTCCTAGCATGGAGAATTTCTGTTGAAAAATCCCGAACCTACCTTGAAAATTGTTTCTTTTTCATTGATATTTGACAACTTTCATATAATATGCCTTGGAAAAGGCCTTTTTGGATTGAGATTATTAGGTATTCTATTAGCTTCTTGAATTCAAGGGTCTATTTCTTGTCAGTTATTTACTTCAATAAACTCTCTCTTCCTTTCTCCCTCTCTTCTCCTTCTAGTTAACCTATTCTTATGTTGCCCTTTCTAGTGAAGTCAGATAGTTTTCTTAAAGCTAGCTAGCTTGTTTGCTTGCTTGCTTACTTGCTTGCTTGCTTGCTTTTTCTTTCTTTCTTTCTTTCTTTCTTTCTTTCTTTCTTTCTTTCTTTCTTTCTTTCTTTCTTTCTTTCTTTCTTTCTCTCTCTCTCTCTCTCTCTCTCTCTCTCTCTCTCTCTTTCTTTCTTTCTTTTTTTACTCTTGTTTTTCTTCTTTCACCTGAGTCATTTCTAGATTTCTGTCTTTAATATCACTAATTCTTTCTTCCATCAGGTCTATTCTGTTTCTAAGCTCATTAGTTCATTCTTTCTCTCATTTATTGAGTTCTTCAGCTCTAGACTTTGGTTCTTTTTTTTTTAGGTTCCACCTCATTGGTGAAGTACTTTTTTGTTCATTGATTTTTATTTCTGAGCTCATTGAAATATTTTTTTGAGTCTTCTTATCTTGTTGAGTTTCCTCAGAAGTGCAATCTTGAATTCTCTGTCATTTAGGTCAAAATCTTCCATGTCTTTAAGTTTATTTTCTGGAGATTTTTTTTATTTCATTCTGAACTTTATTGCCTTGGTTTTTCTTGTGCTTAATGCATTATTTCTCTACCTGGGCATTTGTGGGACTGAAATATATTTTTTTAAGTATTTAAGTGTTTAGCAGGTTGATAAGTAGAGTCTTTTTATTTTGTTTTTCTGTACGTGATGCTGAAGTAAAAGTGTTTTTATTCTCTCTTACTTGCACTACTGGGGCTTCTATGGTCTCTTTGGGTGGTATGACCACAACTGTGGCAAACAACATCCCTTATTCACCAAAGAGCTCGGTGTCTTCTTTACACACAGATGTCTTAGTTTCGGCATGTCTCTGGTGGTGGGATATACGGCAGGTTGCGGGTCTTGTGGCCTGTGTGTTCCTGGTACTACCTTCCTTACTACCTTCCTATAGCCAGAAGCTCCCAGCAGTGCTGCTCTGTCTGAGATATTCTAGCTGCCTCTACTAGGCTCTGCCACAATGGGTGAGAGAGGTAGTGGGGGGAAGCAGGTTTGTGCATCTTCTGCTCTGTTCTTTCCAGTGGTTTTAGCTGCAATGAGTATAGACCACTTAGGCTAGAAAGTTGTTTCTGCCCTTTTCAAGATCTGCCAAGTGAGTATTTAACTTTCAAGTGATCCATGGGAGGGTTGGGGTGGGTCGAGTTCCTGCATCTTCAGTGTCTTTTGTCTCATGATGACAGTTTCTGGAAGCTTGTCATCCTTTGCACTTCTTCTCTGTCCTGGGCTTAGCCTCAATGTGTACTGGACACCCAGGCCTGGTTGCTGCCTGCCTCTGCCTCTCTGGTTTACCCAGTGGAGGTTGCACCCCAATCTTTCTCTGCTATCACATTGGCTGGGGCTGTAGAAAGTGCCAGACTGCATCTGCGACTCTTGTCTCTGTCCTTCCCTGCCCTGCCCCCCACCTCCTCTGCTTACTCCCATATGCCCACCTTCAGATGTCTCAATGCACAGATCTCTCAGACATGTTTGTATATTGAGCAGGGAATTCTTTGTTGAATTATAGCTGTTCAACTTGTTGTAACTTCAAAGGGAGTGACTTGGAGTTCCTCTCATACCATCATGCTGCTTATATTTAGTATATTGTTATAATTGTTCTATTGTATCATTGTTGTTAATCTATTACTGTGCCTAATTTATAAGTCAAACTTTATCATGTGTCTGCAAGTACAGGAAAAAAAAAACGTGGCATATGTAAAGGTTTATGTACTATTTGTGGTCTCAGGCATCCACTGGGTATCTTGGAACATATCCCCTGTGGATGATAGGGAATATTGTATAAGGTACCATAATTTGAATCAAATGAATAATCTACTAAGAAATAGAAAAAAAACTTATGCTGATTCTGGATCACTGAAGATATTTTAGAGAATCAAGTATTCCTTTTAGTTTGTTTTTAAATTTATTCTCCTTTCTGTCCATTCCTTTTCTTTACCTTATCATCAACCTAATTCAGACTTTCATTTTCTTCCTGAATCATTTTTTAAAGTATTATTCTAACTAATAATCCACTCTGCATATCATCACTAAGTTAGTCTTCCAATGATCTGCTTTAGCTTTAGAGTATAAGCTCTACCTGCTTTATTTTATCATTTAAGGTAGTTCAAAACCTGACCTAGCTACAGTGCTCATTTTTATTTACTTTGGCTCTATCCAGAAGAAAGGGCTACATTTATTTTCTACATATTGGAAAAAAAGAATTATAAGAGTAATCATAAAAACAACTTAGTGAGAGAGAATTGACAACCCTTGGAGAATTATACTGTATTTGAATTTTCAAATCCACTGAGAAAGAGAAAGGGCTTCATATGGATTATAAATAGATGTTGGCAAGCTTTGAACTGCCCACACTTTGTTCTAAGCTTTGAGCAAAGCTCTGCTGGCATGCTGAACCAACTTAAACTCTGTGTGAGTAATAAAGACACAAGGATGAGTGGCTCCATTTGAAGCATTATGTTACCCAAGTAGGTAAAATGAATTCATGATTAGACTTTCTTTTCACATTTCTATCATTCCTGACCTAAAGCAGACAAATTCCACCATTCTTTGCAAATGGTGTTTTATTATTTAAAAGAACAATATGAGGCTCCAAATTTCATTTCATTGTCTGTCATCTATCATAAAGTGCTAACATCAGGAGTATAGATAGAGATCCAGAATCACACTTTCATAGACTTACTGATAACCTAAGTTTTTCTAAAAAGCATTCAAGGTAATGTGGGATGATCTTTAATATTCTAAATTAATATTATATTTTTTCATGGTTTTATATGCATAAAGATCAAGTCAATATGTACACGATATTAAAGAACCCAAATATCACTTTTGATCATCTCCTACCATGTCATATTCTCGTCTCTGCTAATGCCAGAACTGTGTGGAACTTTTTGATGAAATGCAATTGTTCAACAAACACTTTTCTATGCAGTATTTAATGCATCTGATATTGTTTTGCTAACTAGGTATCCTATCTCTAGGGACATTGATAAGATATGAGATTTTTGTACACCCCAAGACTGGGAAGGTGTAGCAAAATGAGTAGGAATGACCCAAAATATACAGTAAAGGGCTAAGCAGATTAGGTGTTGGGTGAAGATAACCACCCACCGTTTCTGCCTGCCGATTGCAGAGGTACAAAATAGTGACTAAGACAGTTTACAAAGGGCACAGTTTGGTCAGAGCAGCAGCACAGCTGCAGGGTTCCAAATGGGACAGCAGGAATCCCAGCAGGAAAATAGAGCTCAGCAATGGAAAATGCAGTGTTAGATGCTTAGATATCAATGAAGCAGGTAATCACCTTTGGCCAGAGCTCCAGACCTCAAAGACTGCATGCAGAAACTAGGCTAGAAATTGAAATAGGAAATTCTAATACCAATTAGAGCTGAAAGTACATGGAGTATGTTCATGTATATAATTTGTATTGACTAAAACACTGAGCTAATTCCAAAGCTCGAAGTACCATTTGCTAATTGTTTTTCTTAGACTTTCATAGGTAAATGACTTTCCAAATGTGGCACATGAGTCACTTTTGTACCTTGAAAAGTTTATTTGGATCCTATGGCCCATCTCAAGTCTCCTTGGGGGCCTCTTGTAGTCATCTAGATAGCATAGTTGTGGTATAGTTCATTTGAATGAAGAACCAATCAGAATCACGTTCTTTTATTCTAAAATATCTGGTTATATGATTGGTTTTCAGTGAAGAGAAATGAAGCTTAAAGCAGTCAGATACATATTTGTGAAATAAGAGAACTTATTGCATAACTGCTTGCCAGCAATAAAATTCATAGAAAGGGGAAAGTTCAAAAGAAAAAAGATGAGAGAAAAGGGAAGGCAGGCAGAGAAGGAAGAGGAAATGAAAGAATTGAAATATATTAACCACTTTGTTTCAGAAATATACAAGATTGAAAGAATGTTCAGAAAGCAGAATAACGTATTACCATTTTTTATCTAATTTAAAAATACAAATTCTTCTCTAAATACATTTTTGTTAATGCAAAAGAACCCTATAGGATAATGACAATTGGGAAATATCAAAAACATACTACTATAAACGAATTCTTCTTGGAAACCAACTTAACACATATTTACACTATTTATATATTTATATGTATATCATATAATGTCATATATGTATATGTTTTATATATGCATATGCTATATCATAGTCACTTAAAAGAGTATGTCCCCTAGGTTGGAAATACTTATTATCCATGTTCATGTCTCAAATATTATTGTTCTTTCATCTATTGTTTTTGCACTAATTCTGGCAAAATGCTTACTTTATTTGAAGATAGCATAGTCTTTTAAATATCAATAATAAAATTATAGTCCTATATATTTCTCTTGCTATCTCCAAACCCTTTGTTTCCTTGAACAAAATTTCTAATTTAGTATCTATTAATATTGAAAATAATTTTGGTTCTGATAGTCTGGTGTAGTTATACCAGGGTGACAATGGTTAAAGATTTCAGGAGACCTAGTTTTTGCTATTATATCTTTATTAAGACATTTTAATCACTTGGGCAATCTGTCACCAATCGTATCAATCCCTCCTGATGCTTAGGACTGTTCCTTCTCTTTATTCTTGTCACTCTTTGAGACAGGCTTTTGTCCTCTCACTGTGGGATTCCTGTGATAGACTCCTACCAGTTTTTCTGCATCTTTTTCTTCCCGACTCATCCATACTTGCACTTCAACAAGCTTAATCTGCTTGTTATATATTGTTTGAGATATATAACACTGCTGTTATATATTGTTTGAGAAGATTTTAAGAAGGACATACACTTTCTGGAGGGTCTTTAAGAACAAGTAGAATTTACCCAGGAACATATTGTGGGAAAAAGCAATGTCTTTAGCATGGTTTTAACACTCCTGGCTTTTTCAAGTAATGGGGAGTAAAATGAGATTGAGGTCCCAGCATCTGTGGGAGATAAAGTTATTGAGTGGCTCTAATCTAGACTGTTCAGGGTAAGGGCTGTCATGTCAAATTGGAATTTTATTTTATAAGCCTTAGGGTGCAGAATCCAGGAGAGATACAATAGTTGATACTCTTTCAGTTTCTAGTGATAGAAACACACTCAAAATCTAGCTTAAAATGTAAAGAGGGGATTTTTTGGCTCACATAGGTTTAAGGGGGGTGTACTGGCACTAGGTGCTGTAGAACCAAAAAGGCTACACATCAAAAATTAAACACTGGAGCATTAGAAATTAAACTCTCTCTTCCTTTGTTTCTCTACTCCTCTGTCCTTTGTGACCCAGCACTTCCACCTTAGTGTTTGCAAATCCACTGTTACTGTTTTATAATTTTTCTAGCAAAAAACCCTGGGATTCCCTCTATTTGAACCTGGCACTCCAAAGGTCCTGTACACATACCAGAAACTGCAGGTGGGGATACGACATCTCAGCAAAATGTACTGAGACATGAGAGCAGGTCTGGGATCCCAGAAAGGAGAAAGGTCTATTATCGGAAGAGGGGTGTGGGCAGTTGAAACTAACAGAAATCATTCTAGGTTTTTGTCAGCAGAATACTGTAAATAAAATCACTGCTGTTAACAGACTTAAGCAAATTTTGACATTTAGTAATAGATAACTCTTCTGGTAAATTTCTATAGTCTCTGTTGATTTGAGATAAGTGGACTACATGCCTCTTCCCCACCTACATAACCTTACCATTGCAACCAGTGGGCTTGCACAATGAGATCAACATTCATATTAAATTCTGCTAACTGTACAAATATTTATTTTCAAATCATCACAAAATTGTCACATAGTTTCTTCCTATAGCTTGGGGACAGCTGCACCCTCCGCCCACAAGCACCTGGCTTGTACCCTGCACTGAAATTTACTCTCAGACAGGTGTTAATGATATTTTCAAGCCAGGAATAACCAACCTTCTAGTTGGGTAGGTGACAAAGTTGTTGAAGTAGAGTGACAAATGACTAATTGGGGATCTAGACCTCAACCTGCATTAATGTTTATTATGAGGGAGTTTGCCAGTCTGATGAAAGGGCAGATCATTTTAACCAACTGCTTACATTAAACACCTTTTATTTCACCACAAAATATGATTTTTTATATCCACTGACTTCTGTTGTAGACTTTGATGAAGTCCTTAATTTTACTAACCTGAATTTAGTCCTGTTTAGGCCACATCAAATGCTAACCACCCTTAGAATAGAAATTAAAATTAAAATGCACGCATCACAGTTTAACTCTACTTTTTAAAATTATGGTTAGTTGATCATGATATCAATTCACTGGATCATGACCATCTCTTAAAAAGTGAAACAAAAGAAAAGATCAAAATAGAACGGAATAGGGTTTTTTTTTTTTTAGAAAAATACATTTAACAAGTGTAATGATATGTGAGATTAGTTTCAAGTTTAAAATATTATTCGTTTGTCATAAAGTATATTTTTGGTGGGCTACTGTTTAAAATGTGGAAACATGTAAGTATTTTATTCTTCTACACTGTTACTGGCACAGCTGCTAGGTGGAGTTTAGTAAATATTTATATTTTATCACAGGTATTTTACAGTATATGTTTTTAAAGTAAACGAGTGTTTACATTGTATCCATAGATTGTTTTTATGCAAAATGCATCTCTGAATTTGTCATAAAATAAATGGGAAATTGAATTTACTTAAAATTATATTTAAAATCTCTTTCACTGGAATGCATCTGACCTCTCTCCTCTCTCTCTTAGTGTACCAATTCCTTTTTTTCCTTCTTCTCCTTCTTTTTTTACTAATAATTATTGAAGGCTGAGCATTTCCCTTATATCATCTCATTTAATCCTCTCTCCCTTGAGGCATTTAATATTGTCTACAATTTACAAATGAGAATATTAAAGCTTAGAGCCTTAATAGTAGCTTTCCCAAGGTCACCCAGCTAGTATATGAACCGTCTGGAAGTTGAACCAGGTAGTTTGACTCTAAAGCCTATTGTTTTTATTGACATATTTTTTTCATATTCAAAAGGCCAGCTTGGATCGCTGTGTCAATGCTTTTTTTATCGACTGGCCCTGCACATGGGGAACGTAGGAAAAGAGAGCATTGGAGTGTTTCCATTCCACTGAACCACACGTTATACTCTGCCAGCTCCATAGCCTCATGTCTCTGGGGCTTTCAGTTTTGGGACTAAAGGTTCAAAGGCAAAGAGATGAATAGAAAAATAAAATATTGAAAGTCAGTTGTGCACCTGGTAATTTAATATAGAGCAACTGGACAGTGGCATATAGGACCATGTTCTGTTTTAAAATCTACCAACTCCTGTTGGCCATGCTGACTCTGTGATGACATGAGTCAGTCCAGGGGTAGAGGGTATAGGTAGGAAGTAGAATATTGAGTTTTGATTTTTTTTTTAACTTGAGCTCTCTAATAGCTCTACTTTGGTAAGATGCTGAATTTTAGTGGTGTCAAAGAGGAATATGATCTTTTTTTTACTTTAAATATATATAATTTTTATTTTAAAATATTTAGCTAGTTAAATAGGTGTGGAGTAGTACTTTATGGTTTTAATTTATACTTTTTTAAAAGATTAATGATGTAGAGTATCTTTTCATATATTTGATTTGCCATCTATATATCTTCTTCGGTGGGCATCTGTTCAGGTTTTTGCCATTTATTTATCAGTTGTTTACTTTCTTATTGTTGCATTTTAAAGGTTCTTTTTTATTTTATTAATTAGACTTATTGGGGTGACATTGGTTAATAAAATTATATAGGTTTCAAGTGTACAATTTAATAATACGTCATATGTATATTGCATTGTAACATTATCCAATGTTAAATTTCCTTCCGTCCCATATATTTGACCCCCTTTACCCTTTCCTACGTCCCCTTTACCCCCTTCCCTCTGGTAACCACTACACTATTGTCCATGTCCACGAGTCTCTGTTTGTCTTGTTTGTTGCTTTCAGTTTCATATCCCACATATAAGTGAAATCATATGGTTCTCAACTTTTTCTATCTGACTTATTTTACTTATTAGCATGATAATCTCAAGATCCATACATGGTGTCACAAATGGCAATATTTCACCTTTTCTTATGGCTGAGTAATATTCCATTGTATATATTTCCATATCTTTATCCAATCATCTATTGAAGGACACTTTGATTTGTCTTGGCCACCATGAATAATGCTGCTATGAACATTACAGTGCATATATCTTTATGGATAAACGTTTTCAAATTTAGGGGATAAATACCCAGAAAGGGCATTGCTAGGTCATATGGTAATTCTATTCTCAACTTTTTGAGGAACCTCCATACTGTTTTCCATAATGGCTGTACCAATTTACACTTATACCAGCAGTGCATAAGAGTTTCCTCTTCTTCACAACCTCTCGAACACTTGTTATTACTTGTCCTATTAATGATAGCCTTTCTAACAGGTATGAGGTAGTATTTCATTGTGGTTTTGATTTGCATTTCCCTTATAGCTAGTGAAGTTTACCATCTTTTTATATATCTGTTGGCCATTTGTATGTATTATTTGGAGAATTGTCTGTTCAGGTCCTCTGCCCTTTTTTTAAAAAAAAAAAATTTGATTGTGTGTGAGTGTGTGTGTGTGTTTTATTGAGTTGTATGAGTTCTTTGCATATTTTGTATATTTGCTTCTTATTTGAGGTTTGTTTACAAATATCTTCTTCCATTCAGATGGTTGCCTCTTTGTCTTGTTGGTGTTTTCTTTTTTGTTTGTTTGTTTTGTTTGTTTGTTTTTTCTGTGCAGAAACTTTTTAGTTTGCTATAGTCCCATCATTTATTTTTGCTTTTGCTTCCATTGTCTTTGAGATCAGATTCATAAAATCCTCTCTAAATCCAAGGCCTATGAATTTAGTACCCATGTTTTCTTCTATGAAATTTATTGTTTTGGGTCTTATATTCCAGTTTTTGATCCATTTTGAGTTAACTTTGGTGTATGGTGACAGATAACAGTCTAGTTTCATACTTTTCCATGTGGCTTTTCAATTTTACAGCACCATTTATCGAAAAGGCTTCCTTTTATTTATTTTATGTTTTTGGCTCCTTTGTTGAAAATTATTTGTTCATATGTATGGGAGTTTATTTGAGACAATAATCAAAACAACATGGTATTAGCAGAAAAACAGACACACAGACCAATGGAACAGAATTGAGAATGTGATCTTTTATCTCACGTGTTCTTGTCTTTTACTTTGCATTCCTTCTGCCTGCTGGCCAATGGTATATTTATAAGCATCAGTTCCTTTTTTCCCTTAACAACTAAATATTAGAACTGTTGTACAAACTAAACCAAATGTAAACATTTTTGTTCAAAGAGAACCAGATAATCTTAGATCATGGCTTTTATAAAAATAGAACTGTGTACTATGTACATGTCTTCATAAAATATTTGAGAACTATTAGTTCAGTGTGTGAATGTGAAATGCATTGTTGATTCTTGTATTCCCTAAAGAAATCAGTGTGCCCCAGAGCCCCTTGGGTAGGAGAGGAAATGGCAAGTGTGAAGCAGTTCCAGGGAATCAGAACAAATCCCATTATGAGGCCTTAGAGAAGACCAGTTTGAAGTTAGTCATTTAGAAGTAGCAGAGACTGTGGCAAAACATGTTTGTTTGGATATGTGTTTATGAAAATTCGTGCTGATCTCCTAGCTTCTAAAGGAAATGTTCAATAACTAGAAATTGGGTCAAGCTTTAAATTTCATATTTGTCATCCTGAATAGTGACCCTGATAAATGGCTGTCTTGGCAACAGACAACATTTTAAAACTGATACTTGACCTGACAGAATAGGTAAACTGGTTAATGCAGCTCAGGTGAACAATAGTATTGTTGACGCACAGCTAGACCTTTTGAGGGCCTCACCAGTATATGTAACTATGAATAAATGAGTACATTGGCATACTGCCAATCGTTGTGGCTATTCTTAGACAAAAGGTAATCAACCTCTCATAAGATTTGGGCATGTGCTTTTTAAGATGGTTTTTCATATTTCTGCAAATGAAAGACAATTTTACATTACAATTAAAAAGACATAAAATAGATTTCTGAGCTCTGTTTGATATGTCAAAATTAATACTGATCATCGCAAATTCACATTGAGTATTTGAAATCCTGAAATACAAAGCTTTGTTCTATTTCTTCTCTGGTTTAATTTGAGGTGTCTGTTCCTCATTCATATTCACTCTCTCTCTCCTGTCTCTGTCTTTCTTGCTCTTTCTCTGTTTTATTCCATCTCAGTCTTTCTCTGTCTTTTCTCCATCTGTTTGTCTCTCTTTGTCTCTCTCTTCTCTCTGTATGTCTCTTATCTTGTCTTTTGTCTTTGCCTCTCATCTCCATCTTTCTGTCTCTTTGTCTCTACCTCTGCCTCTCTCTTTTGTCTGTATGAAGACAGTTTACTTATTTATCTAGCTATCTAACTGTCACATATTTTCAAATGATATGAGATGATATTGAGATATGATATTGAGAACTTATGTTTTGTAAACATAAATGGTCAGCAGTCCTCAGAGCTGATTACTGCATTCTAAGGAAGTTCTTACCTTATTAGAAATTGCCTACCTTACTAGGAATGTGGGCTCCCTTTACAAATGCACAAAAATACAGAAAGGTGGCTTCTTAAGAGGACCAGCTGCTTCTGCCACTCCACATTTTCTGTCTCTCTTTCCTCATTGTTAACACCTGCAAATTGTTCTTTTGCCAAAAGGGTACTTCTGACTTTTACTGTTTTTATTTCCACATATATCTGAAAATATATGCCTTTACATATCATAAAATAGAAATTAGCTTCTGGTTAGGGATAGCCTTGTTATGTGTAGGCTTTTCTAATCTGAAGTTAATTGTTTTGATTTTTATAAAATAAATAATAGGAACATTGTGAATGAATCAGGGAAATGCATGGTATTGAGTAGGCTTTAAAAAAACTTTTCCCCCTGGTTTTCAGAAAGTGTCCATTTTGTTGTCTGCGGTACCCTACTCTCTCTATCCCTCACCCCTCTCCTCCCCCACACACACTCTCACACTTTTACTCTCACACAGGAGGATTCACCCATAAATCCCCTCCATTTTGCTAATAGCCAATGTCCAAAAAAATAAGCATATATAATTTAAGGGGATGATGTATCTTTTATATTTCTTCTCAAAATTTAAGAATTTAATATTTGAATATTAGTACTATATAAATGTGTACTCATTTACTTGTTAATATTGTCTAACAGCAGCTCTCAATGTGATTTGTGGACCTTTCAAGAAGACAGGAAGGCCAAACTGGTTTCCTGGTAATACTGAGACATTATTTACCTTATTCACTTTGTTGAAATTTGTACTGGTGATACAAAAAATAATGATGTTACAGTTACCTGAGCATGAATCAAGGTGGTGGCACCAAACTTCTAGTCATTGTGTTATTTACCCCTGTGTACTCTCAGTATAAAACAAGCAAGCAAACACACAAAAACCTTAAGATCCTTGAAAAGCAGTAAAAATTATTAATTTTGTTCATTCTTAACTCTTGGGTAAACATCTTAATATTCTGTGTGACAAATTGGAAGCATGCATAAAACTCTTTTGCTACATACGGAAGTATTATTGCGTCTGGAAGAAAAGCTCTTGTGTATTTGACTTGAGAGCTGAACTGGATACTTTTTTCCCATGTTTAATGTCACTTTTATTTAAAAAAATTGACAGAAACTATGACTATTTATACTTGAGCATTTTCAATATTGTCTTGAAAGTGGACAAAGTGAATTTGTCACTTCACGGAAGACAACTTGACAGTATTTTTGACAATGATAAAATTTGAGTTTTCATTTTTTCAGTTATGGAGAATTTGTCTCTGTCATTGTGAATTTGTCAGTTTCCCAATACTTGAAGACTTTTCTTATGCAATGAGTGCTTGTTATTACTTAATATTACCTTTAAATATTATAAGTGGAATTAATCAACATTTGGAAAATCTGAATGGTTCAGCAAACCATTGTTTTCAAATATACTAATGCAGGATATTACAAAATTATTTCTGGGTAAAATATCTATTCAAAATGCAAGATATACCAATTGATTTTAGTGTTAAAATATATGAAAATTTTATTTATATGGTTTTAGATTCACATTGTAGCTTATTTTTTTAAAAACCTGACTTTCAACTTAAAGGATATTAAAAGATTATTATAATAGTCCTCACCTTTCCAACTACATATCTGTGTGAAACTAGATTTTTCTACATATTCTTCAATCAAAATGGTATATGTGATGGAGAACCAATATGAGAATCAGACTTTCTTTCATTAAAACCTACCACTTTAAGGTATTCAAACCATATAAAAACATTTTTCTCATTTTTTTAAATTTTAGAAAGCAGTTATTTTTTAAATATATTTTAATAATGGGTTTATTATAAAGTAAATAAATGTGTTTTAAATTTGTTAACTTTTGATATGACAATATTAATATATATAACTTACATAAACTCCTTTTTAATTCTCTGTAATTTTTAAACACTGTAAATGAGTTCTGAGACAAATAAATTTGAGAACTGGTCTAATATATTCGTATTGAAATAATTAACTTTTTAGAACAACATACAAAATTGTAAAGGATTATAATGGAGGTTACTTAATCAGAAAACAAATTAAATTGATTAAATAGGAATATACAAAGTTTGATAACCCATAGAAAGTAATATCTTGTCATATTCTATGTGAAATCTTTTCAAAACAATTTTGTCATTATCCAAGGTAGAGCCTTGGCCTCTTCATGCTACTTTTCCATTTTATTTCTGAAGTCAGAGTACATCAAAGAAACAAGATTGGCCTGCTTTTAAATGAATATTCCGAGTTTTGATTTAGCCTCTTAGAAGGCCCAAACTATATAATTCATTCCTTTAAAATTTTAAGAAAATAACAGTTTCTTTGGTGAGATACAGGTATTACCCTTTGAACAGGGAGATTGCTGTCTGAAGAACTGAAGAAATCAAAGGGACCTTGTAAGATGACATTACTTTCCCCTGAGTATAGATCAAAGTATCCCCTGGGCATTATTTTAACTGACAAGGGTTTAACCTACTCTCTATACCGGTGGTCAGTTAAAGTAAAGAGAAGTGTGTAAAGTAAAGGGAATAGTAACTGTATGATCATCACTTCAGTAAGTTCATAGCAATGGCTTTGGTGATTTTTTTTTTTAACTTTTATCCCCTTCATATTTTAATGTTTTAGGTAACAACTATTTTGTATGCTTTCATTGCAAATTTAAAACATGATCTCAAGGACAAATTGTTGAGAAAGTTGGGTATGACACACTAGATTACTTTAGAAGCATATTTATACCATAGTGTCATTGTTAAGTGTTATCTAGGCTCAACCTTCTTTGCTGAACCTTTCCTTGCCTCAAATCCTTCACCTGTAAAATAGAGATAATAGTAGTTTGTACATAATAATGGCTCTTTGAAAATTAAGGTATTTGTGTTTTTGTGTGTGTATATACTTAGAATAATGACTGAGACATAAAGGATAAATCAAATAAGTGAGTATATCACTATAGTGGAACATTTATTATCATATGATTCTTTCTGTTCTTAGAAAATGTGTTTTTCTTTATTAAAAAACAAAATGGAATTTGGTCGACTTTTTTTTCTATTTTCTTTCATACAGTTTTTAATCTTCAGGATGATATATATAATTTTTCTTTACTCATAATTTTTATTCATCTACCTACTGATAATTTTAAATAGTTATCTTTAATCACTATCTCCAATTTTTTTTCATAACCATTCATTGGTTAAACCCTTTCTGTCAAGATTTTTTTCATGAAGGTGTGTGGCAAATGCTTTCACCAAGTTTTTTAACTACCACCAGTTTGCTGAATCCAAAAACTACTTTTAGTTGCTTTTTTTTTTAAAAAAAATATTTTTTAATTAGAATCAAGATTCAATATTTTATATTAGTTTCAGGTGTACAGACACTTATATAATTTACAAAATGGTCTCCTGATTAGTTTAGTACACACCTAGTACTATACACAGTTATTGCTATATTATTGACTATATTCTCTATGCTGTACATATTGCCCTGTGACTTCTTAATCCCTTCATTTTTTCACTCAGCCTCCAAACCCCTTCTCATCAGGCAATCATCAGTTTGTTCTCTATATCTATGAGTCTGCTTCTGTTTTCATTGTATATTTTGTTCTTTAGATTCCACATATGAGTAAGATCATATGGTATAATGGGTTAATATCCAAAATTTATTTTTAAAAAATCTCATGCAACTCAACACTAAAAAAACAATCTACTTAAAAAATGGGCAGAAGGCTCAAATAGACATTTCTCCAAAGAGGATATACAAATGGCCAGTGGGCATATGAAAAGATACCAAAAGTCACTAATGATCAGAGAAATGCAAATTAAAACCACAATGAGATATCACCTCACACCTGTGAGAATGGCTATCATAAATGAGTCAATAAAAAACAAATGTTGGTGAGGATGATTGGTGGGATTGCAAATTAGTACAGCTATAATAGAAAATAGTATAGAGGTTCCTCAAAAAATTAAGAATAGAACTACCTTATGACCTAGCAATTACACTTCTGGGTATTTATCTGAAGAAACTGATTCATAATCTTTTGGTTTCATTCCCACCATTGTTAAGACATTTCCTTTTGTTCTCCTATGTCTCTTTGGTCTTTTTCCTTAGTGTTGGATGGAGTCTTTCCTCATTGACATCCACCTACCCTTGATGAGAGTTTCTAGAGGCCCAACTGAAATCATCTTTTCTTTTTGTGTTATACACTCTGCCTGAGTGATTCTTGTATCCTTTTATTTTGAGCTATCATAGTAAAAGTGTTTATTCCCCAATCTACATTTCCTGTCTCAACTTCTCTTTAAGGTCGAGACTCATATTTCCAACTGACTGTTAGTATCCATCTGAATATCTTTCATTTATCTTATAGTCAACCTGTCCAAACATAAACCATTATCTTCCTTTCTTAAATTTGTTTTATATCTCTGTCTTAGTGGCATCATCACATGCTGAGTCTCCCAAACTTAGTTCATTTTTGTAGTCAAAAACTCTCCAAATACCCTCACATTTAATGGTTCATCAGTTTTTATAGACTGAATTTTTATACTTTATAGCTATATCTCAAGCCATTCTACCCCTCTTTTTTTATTGACCCTGCTTAGCTTGGGCTTTCGTCAAATTTTAATTAAAAAACTATATAATTTTTCTAACTAGTTTGTTCCTGTCACCAGACTCTTTCTATTCAAGTTCAGAATTCAGACTGCTTCTTGCTTCATGGTCTTTTTCTTAGTATTCTGATCAGATCACTCCCATTTTAAAATCAATCTCAATTGGCTCCCCATTACATGTAGGACAGAGTTCAAACATGCAACAAATTATATCACAATCTGACCTCTAGTTTACTTGTCTAGCTTCATTACCTTCTCTTCCTTCTATTCATACAGGCAATTTATCTCTGTCTTTCTACAATTTACTAAGGTATAATTGACATGAAATAAAATGCACATTATTAAAGTATGCTATCTGTTAAGTTTTGGCATATGTATACAGCATATGCCATGACCAGAATCAAGATAAGGAACATGTCCATTACTTCTAAAAGTTTCTTGCACCCCTTTGTTTTCTGCCCTCTCATCTCTCCAATCATAACTCTGGGTAACAGCGGATATACTTTGTGCCACTACAGATTAGTTTTCATTTTCTATAATTTTTTTGTAAATGTAATCATAATTTTTCTTTGTCTGACTTCTTTCTACTTACCATAATAGTTTGAAAACCATTCTTATACTGTTATATGTATTAATAGTTCATTTCTTTTCATTGTGGAATAGTATTCCATTTGTGGATATACCACAATTTGTCTATCCTTTCACCTTTTGATGAATATTTGAGTTTCCATTTTGGAGATTTCAAAAAAAAAAAGCTTCTCTGAGTATTTGTGTTAACATTTGGTGTCAAACATCTTGTGTTTTTGTTTTAGAGCATATATTTACATTAAAAGTTTTAGTTTGACTGTTTAACACACTATCATGACTATTGTGACATTATTTTAAAAGGCTACATACATATTATAGACCATATAAGATTTCATTGTTTAACATATGTGCTAGTGGACACTTTTCCCCTTATTTTTGATATTTTAAATATTCCTGAAATTAGTAGTCTCCTATATATAATTTTTGACATTTTATCTGATTATTTTCTTATGATAAATTTTTAGAGATAAATTACCTATTCCAATGGGATATGTAAATTGAAGGACTAGAATTCATATTACCAGATTGTCTTCAAGGAAATTTTAATTTGGATTATGAATAGCAGAATATGAAGGACACATGCTTGTCTGCTTAAATGCCATTCCTCTCATTTTCTTTGCCTATAGAATGTATATTACATTTGGGTTTGACAGGTCAGGGAAAATGGGCATTTTCTCTTTCTTGAGGATAAATTCTGAATGGTATAAGCCAACCATGGTTAATCTTTTCTTTGTCGGAGAATGGTTTAGAGGTTGGATTCTAACCCAGTTTTGGCTACAATCTTCTTTTAAAAAAGGTTTCTTTGCTCTTAAAAAGAGATACAGTGAATGCCTCTTTCCCTCCCCAAATTACATTTATCAATATTTCAGAAAATTTTTATAGGGTTTAAGTTTTAATTTCTCATTTATTTAAATTTTCAAATTGAGTTCTGGCCTTTAAATCCCATCACCATGAAGTCACATAGTGTGTCTCATGCTTGAAAGGATCTTATTGGATCATTTCATAGTTCATTAAAAGAACCACATTTTAAATGGTTCAATTGAGAATAAAAACCATCATGAGAAGTTGCAAAGCTATTCTGTAGGTTTAACATAACTCCTCAGGCCTCTGGTTAGCCATAAAATCATTAGCTGTGACTGGGTCATTAGTAATCATAACATCTTCTTTATATATATGTCAATCCAAAGAAGTTCTGTTCATTTTACTCTATGCATCTCATGTGAAAGTCAGTGTTTATGAGCTCATCTCTTGAGAAAACACTGTTGTGCTTTAATTATCCCCATTAGTATACTGGGGGATGTTCTGCCATCTATGGTGACCAGAATTAAGGATTGGTGTGAGTGCTGGATTTCTGTCCTGCAATACACCTTGCAGACACAAAGGTCTCTCTCCCCTCCCTCCTCCGCCCCTACTCACTCTCCAACACACACACACCCTTCTCAGTGTGCAGTTAGTCAGTCTAAACTGCTAAAGTTCCTCTAGTCCACATTTTATATTTTTCTAGTTGTTTATAAACCTAAGAATTTTTTCTTTGCATACAGATAGTTTCAATTTTGATCTGAGGATTCAATGATCAATTTATAAAACATATTGCATATTTCAAAAAATTTGCATGAGAACTATTTAGATTTTTCCCAATTTTTACATATAAAATTTTATTTTAAAATGTATAGCTTAATATTTTTAAGGCAATAGTATTACCATTTAATGAATAAAGTAAAAACTGCCAACATAAACCTCTCTTGGCAATGGTTATATGTGCAAAAGAAACCAAATATTCCTTTATAATTATTAATGAAGGCCAAGGAATGATGGTTAAGATTTTGTTGTAAAACTTGCAAACTTAACTAATGAGGAAATTTGTTAAAGCCTCAAGAAGTTATACTGTCGAGAGCTAGTTAATTGTAAATGCAATAATCTAAATTGCTGGATTTCAAAAAATGCTTTTACATTTATATGCAATGCTTGATGTACCTTGATTAACTTGGCAGTTTAGTGCATGCTATCCCCAAAAGCAGTGATCAGTTTTTGCTCAAAATAGATTGAACTGCTGAAAGAATTCATGCCACAGTCCACAATGCTAATCAGTTTTAAAGAAGCAGAAATTACGTTTTCAAGTTGGCTTTGAAATAAAAGTTTTTGCTCAGCTTTCTTCCCTCATGTAATTTCGCTTTCTCTGAGGCTACTTCTCTGGACCACAGGCCTCTTCTGTATATATACATAAATTAGCCACCCCAACAATAGCATCAACCATTCCTCAACTATAGAGACAATGTATTGGCCATCTATTTTGTTCCAGGCACAGATTTAAATCCTTCACATAACTGTTTCTCTTATAGTGCTAACAGCAGCTATGTGAGCTTGGTTCTTTTATTATTTCTAGTTTACAAATAAAGATAATCAAAGACCAGAAGTTTTAATTAATTTGGCTGTCTAAGGTATTCATTAGGAGCCAGTGTTTGAATCCAGGTCTGAACTGCTGCAAGTATCCAATGCTTGTATTGAGTTAGGTGACACTGCCATGTTAATCTGCCTATCAAAACATCACACCTGGTACAGTTTCTTTCTCTCCATGAAATATAATTAATTAGTCACATGTGCTATTTTCTTAACATTCCCACCTTAATGTGCAGCTCTTAAGATACATTAAAATGAGGTGGCCTTGATATTACAGAGCATAATTCTTGACTCCTTCACTATGGGAGTGGAAAGAAAACATTTTGAAGTTAATTAAAATATATTTTAGTATTGAAATCATGAAAAGGTCTAAAATTTTTTGTTTTACAGTCTTCAATCTTACAGTTTAAATTGTCAGGTTTGAAAACAAAAGTTTTCTTTTTTTTTCTAAATTCTTATGAGTCTATTTTCTAGAGCAGCAATCCCCAACCTTTTTGGCACCAAGGACTGGTGATCCTATGGGAATCCAATGCCTGATGATCTGAAATGGAGCTGAGGCAGTGATGCTAGCGGTGGGGAGCTGCTGTAATTACAGATGAAGCTTCACAGGCTTGCCTGCTGCTCACCTCTTGCTATGCAGCCAGGTTCCTAATAGGTCAAGGACCGGTACTGGTCTATGGCCCTGTGGTTGGGGACTCCTAGAATAATGAACTCATTTTTGTCGCCTCTACCTAATGTCATCATTTTGTAGGGAAAAATAAAAACTTGGTAAATAGCATGGCTAATCTGATAGGAAGGATAAAGAATTTAGGTCAGTTTTAATATAAGGGTGACTATTTAGAGGGAAATGTGCATCTCAGGCATAGAAATCTAGTTATTTTGTCATCTGCATTTAGATAAATCAGTGCACTAATATTATCTGAAATTGTAAAAAATTCTTGGCACTTTCATAGTAAAAAGTCAATTATCCCCCCCCCACCTCCAGTTGGAGATAATTACTTTTTTCTATTATAACTAAACAGACTTATTCTTTTATATTAAAGTCACAATACCTAGAAACTCATTCTGATGAAAAACAATGTTCAATAGAAACTATTAAGATATAATTTATTAGTGGCTTTTTAAGTAAACTAGAATAGTATAGGTGCTGTAGAAGATATTCACCTTATTGCTTATTCATTCATTCTCTTTAACACTGTTGTTCACTTTAGCCTGAAATAATATCACTTTGAATGATCGCTCCTTCTTCATAATATTTGAAAAGACAAGGTAACAGGAAGCAGGGATGACTTTTCCCCTGAGATCCTGTAAAGTGCAAAGCTGTACTTATGCTGTCAGTGTGTGTTCTTTGTATTTCCAAAAGCCAGTGTGAAATGGGTCATCCTTTCTTGGTAAAGGAGTAATATTCTTCCTGCCAAAAGAAATGGATATCATATCATTGATCATTGTCCTTTGCATATTAATATTAGAACAGAGTTTTGAGACTTTTTTATTGGATCCATTCTCTTAACATCATTTCTCCATATGCAAGTTATCAAAAATTGGTGATCAGTGACACTTCCTGGTATTCTAACTTTTGTGTTTGTATCTTCAGAATAAACTAAAGTAAAGGTAACATAAAGTATGAATTTTCTGCCCCAACTTTTATATTTCAGGAAAAGACTTGGTATATATTACATTATTATATAAGGGCAGTATTTAATCTTTTGAAGGAGGAGAAAAAACAAAATAAGGACATTTATATTTACCATTACACAAAATAATGAATGAAGAGTATTCGTTTAGCCAATACTTGTTGATCATCTACTATATTCTGGATATAATTATAAGCCCTGAAGATTAAAAAAAGTCTTTCTGTAAGCTTAAAGTCTAGTCAGAATTATTAACCTAAATTGTTTAAATTTGTTTAACATATATTTCCCACATTACACCTCTGAATATTTCAATAATATATCCTGTGAATATTATCCTCTTATATCATCAGAAAGTTTTTCTTCCAACAGTAACATAAGTAAAACCAAGTTTTATTCTTTTACCTTATATTTTTTATGAAATTTTGAATTTTGAAAACATAATGTTTTTTTATTAAAAAGGAAAATCAATTTTTAATTATTTTACTTTATAGGTTTGTTGTATGCCTTTGCTGGGAAATTTATCCAGGAATTCTTTTTTTTCCCTCATATTACTGCCTTTAATTACATCCTCTAGGTCTGCACAAGACTTCTTTGAAAGTTATTTGAACATGTGTAGAATCTAGTCATTTTATGATCCTTTCCTTTAAATGGGTGAATATAGAAAAATGAGTTCCAATTCTAGTGGATCTAGACATTTTGACCATATTTATTTTTGAAATAAAACAAAAGGAAGATAAATGACAACTTATTTCATTCTTTAACAGTTATAAGCAAGGGTTAGAAAAGCCAAATTCACTCAACTAAAGATGAGGTATCTACAAATGAGCCAACTTGGAAACAGATTAGCAATTTAAATGACAAAGTTAAGAAGATCCAATTATAGCTAATTTACCCATCTTTTTTTTCCTTGCCCTCCTATAGGCTTCAGAGTGTGAGTGCCTTGCATGAATTCCTGGGAGTAGGGGTGGGGGAAGCTTGTAGTGCCAGAGAGTTTGTAAAGAAAACAGCCACATTTATTACACCTGCTGCTGCTATATGGGCTTTGCTACCCATACACACATACATATACATACATACATACATACATGTGCATATATTAGTTAAAGAGATGTATACTTACACAAACACATGTTTACATGTGTGTACACCTGTGTTATATGTGTATGTGTGTATGTATATATATTATGTAATGCATATATGTAAATATTACACAATATGTATACATTTATGTATTGTATAATGTGTGTGTGTATATATGCATACACATGTACACACCCTTGCTCCAAATGATAATCATATTGCTTATTTTCCTTTCTCACTTCTCTGGTTCATTTTTCCTAACTACTTCTATTCACACTTTTCCCAGATTGTTGGCATACTGCCTATTCTCCTTTATTTTTCAATGCTTTTTCTCTTTTATCTTTTAATTTAGTAACCTTTAGTAATCCTTTCCTTCTTTGTAATGCTGAATCCTTCTACTTTGTGCCTTAATTTTTTTAAGGTACTTTTTTCATTTTTACATTAACCTGTATATCTCTGAAATGTAAGCTCATTGATGTACCATCATGTGTACATTATTTAAGAAATGTTGATGTTATCAGTAATAATATATTTACGATAATTTTTGAGATTCTAGAGAATTTATCATTATTACAGGAAAGGTTAACTTTACATTAATTTTCTCATCACCTCTGCTAAAATACAGATAATATTTCACCAAGCATCATGTTGTTCAACAAAGATACTTATATATTCATATTAACATTTTTTAAACAGAAAAGTTATTGGGTGTAAAGCCAGATAGTTGAAGGATTTGGGCTTAGGCATTACCAAGGAAAATGAACAAATATGGCTTCTAGAGTTTAGAAGCCACCTCTGTTTATAGAGTAGATGGAATAAAGAAAAGAAAAAAATGATAGAAGAGCCATCTGAAATTAATATTTAGGGATGCAACATTATAAAGTATAATATCTTTAAGAATTGTTAGGAAAATATTAAACATGTTACAGATTAAAACAACTTTTAAATGGAATTATGCGATACAATTCGTTTTTAAAAATGAGATAGTGATGATTTGTCAATGAGAAATATTATGTCCTGCACTCAAAACAGTGTCCAGATGATTTTTGGAACAGAAGAAGAGTTTTAAGTTTTCTGTTTTTTAGCAAATGTATCATTTGTTTTAATCAGTAGGTTATATTCCCCTGATTTAGGATTTTTAAATGTAGCATTTAATATGTATTTATTAAATCAAACTTGTCAAATTAGTCCTCAAAAAGTTTATTAGATATAATAGTTTATGCATCTCAATCATTTATATTTTAACAGTATTGAATGGCTTTGTAAAAATGATATGTTCTAAATTGGAATGCATAGAGAGTGACTTGTAACACTCGCCTGCTGAATGGTGGCATCTCCCACGGCTGCACTGCTTAGTCAAAACACATCTCACGCTGGAGTATACAATTTTTAAAAATAAGAGGAAATTAAAATTAATATTTAACAAATTATTACAAAGAGATTTATGAAATGACATATGGACTTGTTTAACATATACTCATTTACTAAGTTTATACTTAAATTACCAATTTTAGATGCAAGCAGGCTTTAAGATAATTATTTATATAATATTATACATGATTGTCAGACAATATTATGAAAATTAAAAAAAGAAAATGTGCATATCTGCCACTTCGACAGAGTACTTTTTCTATTAAATTAATCAAGTATATTTTATGATAATTCATTGCTAATATGCATCCATTTTTTAAATAGCCAGTGTTAAGGATAAGCTATCTCACAACTATGTGAGTAGAGGGAAATGCATTTTGCCTTAACTAATCCAAGGTCAATTTTTTGGTAGGGCTTTTGTTTCTAGCTCACTAATACATACTCATTTTCTCTTCATTTATCTCTTTGTTACTGAAGTTAAGAATTTGAGGTAGCCATTACTTTTCCAGTAGTAAACTCATAGATCCTACTATGTATTGATTGGCTGGGACATGCAATAGATGTACTAGGAGATTCGTATCTGTGATACTTGAGGATCTGTTCTTGTCCCAACCCGATGTACCCACAAATTAACAGAAACAGTGATGTCACAGTAGTACAAAGAACCCCTCCCAGGTTCTTAGCAGGTAAGTGTAGGTACAAAGTGATAAATGCATTTTAAGAAAGAACAACAGAATGGAAAAATGTACTCAATGAGTGGCAGTATATTCTCTCTCTCTCTCTCTCTCTCTCTCTCTCTCTCTCTCTCTATTTTTCTCTTTCTCTTCTTTATTTTTCATTTTAAAGTCTTTCAAACACATTGTTAATTAGGAAAATAATGCCTTGATGTTCATATTTGTGTTTCTCTAATATTCTAGTAATCAATTTAGTGGACCCTAAGGAAGCCTACCTATTTCTATAGTAGCTCATTGTTCACAGTAACTTCTTCCCAGGATGACCTTGTTCTTCAGTCTTTCTTTCCTTTTATAATCAAGCTGTAATGTTTACCAGTATGTCCGATATGCATCTTATCTATCAATAATCCTAAACATTTGGAGTAAGCCTCTAAAAAAAAAAAAGCAAACCTAGGACATCTGTGCCATTACTTCCTACTCCTGCTAGTAGCGGACACTCATCATCAATCATTGCTTTTTTTTTCTTTCCCCCCACTGAACTTGTCAGGTGTCACAGTTGTTCTTGACCTTGTGTTCAGATAGCCATTACTAATCAGTATTAGCAGGAAAAACAAAAAAACAAAACTCCACAAAACTTATTTCATATTCCTTTTCTATAAACATGCTAAACTTTCTCATCCTAAAACCAAACCAAACCTTGACCTCACCTTGCACTTTAGTTACTTTTCCTTATTCTTTTTTTCCCTTAAACTTCTTGAAAAAGTGTCTATACTAGCTGTCCCAGTTTCCTCACTTACCATTCACTGCTCAGCCCATTGTAGCCTGTCTATTACTCCATTAAAACTGTGTTAGCAATGTTCAGGTAATTCTGAGACTGCATTGCCATTTAGCTCCTATCTTCCTGCCACTGCTTTTGTCCCTCAAACTCTTCCTTACCTCCCTCCTACTATCTCTTGGTGTTTCTCTTTCTACCTGTCGGCTGACAACTCATGAGCTGTCCACTCCTTAACAGTAAAGTCCTTGACTCACTGTGGATCTCATTCTCCACAGGTCCTCTGTCAGTCTCTCTCAGGGTTTTAACTATTTTACTCATAGTTTGAAAGACTCTTGAATCCATATTCCCTACTTTAACCTCTTCTTTGATATTTAGTCTTATAGATGTCAAAATTCCTGGTGGCCATATCCTCTCAGATAACCCACAGGGAACTCATCTATAGCATTTGCCCCTCCGGTAGTCTTTTTCAGAGAATATCATCATCATCTAGTCAAACCTGCTTTGCAGGATACGGCCAATGTGGCCATCTTTCTTGCACACATCTCTTTCACCTCACTGTCAAGATTCTGATGACCTCCAAGTAGTTCTTAATTCTGTTTCTTCTCTCCATTTCTTGTCACTACTACCCTAAGTCAAGGTTTATCATCTCATAACTAGTCTCTTAACTTTTTCTTTATTGCCCTTATACTCTTTACTGAAGGTTAAGAAAAATAAATATATCTTAAATGAATATCTAACCATGCCATTTACCTAATGAAAATCTTTAAATCCCTTCTTATACCTATTGAGTAAAGATCAGTCTCATTAACCTATAACATACAGCCCCTCATGATCCAGTTTTTACCTAACTATACCTTTGGATCTTAGGCTGTAATCACACTGGAGGGTGTAGTGTTCTCTGCATAAATCGAGGTGTTTCCATGACTTGGTGTTTATTTACTCTTAGTACTAACTAAAATATCCTTCTTTTTTTGCCAGTCTAACTTACACATTCTTTAGGATTCTTAACATGATTCATCTACTCTGTAAAACGTTCATGAGGTCTCAATCTATTCTAACATCATCTTCTCTGAATCTCTATAACAAATTTTTTTTTGCATGCACTGGCTTGCAAAAAACTCACCTTTTACTTAAGGTACCAGTTTCAGAATCTAACTCCCAGTGAGGAGTGACATAGGACTTGACCTATAATATTCAGTGTTTAAGAACCTAAGAATGATGTTTATTCAGTGGGGCCACAGTAGATGACATCAGTTTGGAAAAACAAAGAAACACAGGCTGCTATTTTTCAAATGCAGATATGATAAAGATTTAGATTAAATCCTGCAAACATTTACTGGTACTATTGTGTGCTACTTTAGTTAGATGTTTTTAACTATATTACAATGTTTTAAATCTCATAAAAATAAACACAATCAACCTTTGTTTAAAGAAGCGAAGTGTAATATTAAAATAGAATTAAGTAAACATGTGGGCAAGCAGGAATTCTTTAAAATCCTCCACAATCTTCCCATTCACTTAATCATTTAATAATTAAAAGAAAATTACTAGTCAGTTATTTCTACAAAACTTGCTTTTGAGTCTTCTTTGAGTCTTACTCAGCAGTTTCCACAATGTTGAATGCAAAGGTATGAGGATAGTGATGGTGCATAAGATTTTGTATACTGGATTTCATGGATGATTTAAGGAATTTACAAGGATAATTTTGTTTCTGTGTACCAAATGTACTTTCTTTAGAAACTAATCTCATGTAAGATGGGGTGCCAATTAAGATGTAACTCTGTTAGCCATCAAAATTGTTTGCTTTGGGGGGCAGACAAATTCACACATATTATGTAGGATGCTCCTGGAGTGCATACAATTATTTTTACATATTTCTGTATCCTCAGAGCCCAGTTTTGTGCCTAGAATGAATTAAGTGCTCAACAAATCTGTTCAACTGAACTAAACTGGAGGTCAACACTATTAGTACCTGAAATGGAAAAGAGCCACATGCTTCATTTTAAGGATTGTTAACCGCACAGTGATTCTTGTGCTTTTTCTAGTCAGGTAGCTCTTACTTCTCAAGAAAGTTCTCTGGTGTGTATGGTAACAAGATTGGCAGAGTGCTGGAGTGAAAAGGAAACAGTACTTTTAAAATTATTTTTAGGAAAAAAGCAAAAACAAAAGATGAAGCTGAAACATGGATGGGAGTCAGGGTAGGTAGATTTAAAGAAAGTATCAAAGACTGAAGAAACACAAATATAATGCTAAATATTTAGGACTCTAGATGGCCAGTATTACTATACTAATATGTATGTTTTAGTATGATAAGAAATGACCAGGAAGTAATCTTTCCACTGTAATCATTATTAATCTGTCTCTAATGTTGAACTCATCTTTTAAAAAGTCTTTAGGAAAAAAAAATGATTATTTGCTTGTGGAGTTTTAGAAATTTATCTAATGAAAGTAATATTGTTTTATATGTCTTTCCGGTTGTTGTTGTTGTCATTTTTACTATTTGATAAAAGTAAGTAGGCAGGTAGGTAGATAGATAACTCATTTGTATCAGAACACTTGTTAAAATCATAGGGGGAAAGGCACTATTAAAATCAAGGGCAGGGACTACAGAGCAATGTAAAAATGATCGGGATTGTCATATTAATGTAATAATAGAATTATAACATCTTTAACATTATTTGATTTTTTTCCAATTAAAAAATAAACAATTTAAAAACAACATTCAAAGGCAAGATTTTTTCTGTTTATCAGTTCCTTCATTGTATTGTCATAGCTGCAAACCAGTGAAGGTTGAATAGCAATAGTACAACAATATTTCCTTTCAAGTAATGTCTTTTGGCCTAGTGCTCATTTTTGTATATAATACTTTATGTGTTGTTTTGTTCTCTAGAAAAGAAAAATCAATAAAATGTCATTGATTAACAACAGCCAGTCTACATGTTTTTGTAAAGTGAACCACTTTGCCTATTGCTGGCGTGATAGATACTCTTTAATACAATGCTGAGCCAAAGGAAAACAAACAAATTTCTCTTTCTTTTAGCAAAAATGTAGAGAACATAGAGGCAAGTGATTCACAATATAAAAAGTTAAAAAATTGAAAATCACTTGGTGCATTAGTCATTTATGAGTATGCAGGAGTAGCATGTTGTCTGGTTCTCAGGGATTTGGAAAAAGACGAAAATTAGTGTTCTATTATGCAGAGTTAAATGTGTTGCTTTAATGCCTTAAAATAACTTGGATGATGATGCAAAAACCTGTTCCGTGTTTAAATATGTTAGAACATATCTCAGTAAAGATTATTTTGCCCTTCTCGTATTAGTTGTAACACTTAAAAATATTTAAAATAAATTAGCCACATACAAGTAGGTGGAAGCAAGCCAACCATTGTGTTTTAAGTGACTGCTTATTTAGAGTCTTTGGGCATCAGTTGTATCACATTGTATCAATGTACTTTCTAGCTAGCATCCATTGTAAAATAATCTAAGAATTGGTTAACAAAGATTAAATCACATTTGGGACATTAAAAGAAAAATTAATGAACAGATTGTTGATGGGTGATTCCATTCCCACTAAGAGAACATCCCACCAAAAGAAAGAAAGCCCTTTGTATTATTTAGAGCCTGCTCTGTAACACTTTTGGGAATTTAGTTGGGTCATGAATGCTGGCAGGTTGTCAGGGAAACAGGAATAATGCAACTGAATTCTTAGTTGTCTTGCAAAATGGTTTTAGCATTGCTACTTTGGAATGTCTAATGGCTGATCTGGAATTTCTAAAAGTAACATTAATGGAGAGAAATAAATTTTCTAGTTTAATTATATACACCTTTTTGTTGATATAATAAGAATAAAATATTTCTTTAGGTGTAGAGTATTATGCTTATAAGTTAAAAGGAAATATTTTTTCACAACGAAAGTTTGAAATTTGTGTTTTGATAACTAACAGCATATGCTGTTTATTTTTGAGAATGGTATTACTGACACATTTTCATGTAGTGATTATTTTTTTAGTAGTTGATTGAAAGTTGGTGTTAAAATCAGCAACATTCACATTCTCATTACCCTTTTTCTACTCACTACTGTTTAGAAAGAGGCCTTGGAGAATCGATGTCCAAAGTATTTTCTCTGAGAAAAGTTGACTTCCTGATAGCTTGATTGGATCCCCAATAATAACCACAAATATATGAAGATAGACATCTAATAATTCTTTATCACACATACTTATAATGATTCAAATCTATAGAAATGCAAAAAGTGAAAGAAATTGAGTCTCTCCTGTAAGAGATTAATGAAACCTGAAGTGTAAATGGGCTGTCAAATCGTTGTTCATAAATTAGAGTTTGATCTTTCCAAAACAAAACCAGTAATTGGACCATAATTAAATATTAAAATTATAGGTAGGAGAGCATTACACATGAGCTAAGAAAGCCATGGCATTAAATTATAGTGCATTTTGTGCACATAGCAAATATATCTTAAAGAATACCTTTTTTCCTCAGCTTTGCTTAAGCAAACCAACTTTAATATCCTTTAATACTTTTAGAATAAAATATTATCTTCATCTTATCCTGGACTTTAGGATCCTGCATCAGCTCCCCTCAAAATCATCCCCAGTTGTACTCTCTAGTTTCCCAGTGTGCCTTCTTTCTTCAGATATGTGATGCTCTTTCCTAGCTATGTCATCCAATGTGTATTTTGGTGCAAGTTATTTCATCTTTATGTCTCTTTGTCTTGTCTGTGACTTGGTTCAAATAATAGTGGTTGATACACACAAATACTTAATGACTACTAGCCAATGTTTTTATTATCATTCCCGACTGTGATTGAATCATGCTGCTTCTACCCAAAATGTCTCACATTCCACTCACCATCATTCAAACCCTGCCATCTTTTTAAGTAATAGTAGACCACTTTTATTTCATATTGTGCATAAGAAATTCAAGACACCATCACTGTAGTTTAGTACTGCTTGTGAGTTGGAAATGATGTGTAGGGGTCCCTTGTGATAGCAGAAAGGGCAGGCCAAGTGTCCCAAAGGAATTTGTCGATCAGGAGTAAAATAACAACAAAGATGGAGAATAACAAGGATGCTAGAAATGTGTGAAAAGTTTGCCACTATGATAAGTTAAAAACACTTTAGAATTACTAGGTATTAAAAGAATAAATAATGGATATTGCCTCCTTAAGACTGATATCATGTGGATACTATGTAATTAGAAATTTTCTGTTATACCACAGCACACCTGTTATATCCATATATTATTGATCTGATAGCTAGATCTTCAGATAGGAAATCTTTTAGAGTATTGGTTTTGGGGATATGATCTTAATTTTACCTATTTTACTGTTTACAAACTTATATGGCCTTTGACTTATGTATTTTGGTTTGATATAAAATATATTTTTGTATATTTTGTATATAATACAAATATTTTCCTGTTATACTGAGCTTATTATATTTTCACTTGTTTTCCTCCCTCTTCCCTTTGCTGAAGATTGAGACTGAGTCCCACTTACTTGCCATTACCACCGCAACTTCTCTGTAGTATACTACAAATATTTTTATACTGTGTTTATTTAAAAGTGAAAACGGTGCCTTTACATGAAGCCTGAGGGGATAGTTTTTTTTAGAAAGAAGGACTTTTTTATCTTCCTTTTCACTCTGAATGTAACAGATCCTCATCTGTTATTGAGGGATCTAAATGAATGGTTCATCAGCTAATCTCTCTCATATATCTATTTTGATTCCTTTACAAACAAAATATTTTATAGTCCCAACAACAGTAAAAGAAATTCCTGACCTTGCCTGTTTTTTTTCAGATTGGAAAGTTAAACTATACCCCATAGCAATCAGGCGTCAGAATCATCTCTACTTTAAAAGTGTGTATGTGGTTTTTTTAAACTGCTAATGAAAGCATTACAAAGATTAGCTTTTGAAGTGGCAAGCAGCTTTCATTTATTTTCCTTCTGGTATTCCCTCTGCCTCCAGCTAAAATTTAGAACCTTAAAAATGTTCCTCTTCGTTGCTAAATTCAGTTGATGTTCTATCAAAGTGAATTTGGATTATCAAAGCCTAGTTCTTATCTTGCAGCTCAGTATTCCTGAGAGAACACTAGTCAGGTTAGAATTGACAAGGCTGTGTATCTGATATTTTCAAACTAGAATGTGCTCCTTTCTGTACTGCCGGCCCACCTACCTGCATTGGTTAACTCTTTCTCCTGATGTCATGTAGGGAGGTGGGCACCCATACTGTGAAGATAAAGGAGGCAGTGTCCACTAGCAAAAGGTAAAAGAGCAGCTCCATCCGTTAATACAATCTAAGAGGGTCACACAGAAATTACTAGCAGAGAGAGAGACACATGATGGCATAAGTAAATTGCTAAAATTCAGGAAATTTGAAAATTTTTTGCTTTGTTATATTATTACCTAAAGAAGGCAGCTTAACTTTTTGGTTCCTTTAAAGACTTCTGACATGAAAAAAATTGGACACTAATCATAAATTAGCACCAGTGAAATTTGTTTTTAAACTATTTCCCAGATGTCATTTTTTTTTGGAGTTCCCATAGGTATTGGCTTCTGAAAACCTGGGTCATTTGGGATTTTCTAGCAGTTGTCACCTAAAAAATTTGAACACATTAAATTTAATCATAGAATCTACGGCCATGCCACAGTGAACGTGCCCGATCTCATCTGATCTCGGAAGCTAAGTAGTGTTGGGCCTGGTTACTACTTGGATGGGAGACCAACTAGGAATACCACGTGCTATAGGCATTTAAAAAAAAAATTAATCATAGAAAGAAATCAGATTAAATCGGTATTATCTCCTGTGTGCACCAAATAACACCTCGAGACAGATTTGGAAACTGCATAATCTTACTTTGTGGCTTTGATTATCCTTGGGTGTTACATTATTATAACATTATCCAATGTCTAGGCTTTGGAATTCTGTCACTGTCTGGGATTATAAAATCGGCAAATTTCCTTAGAATGATGAGCGTAAAAGTCAACATTTTAAGTCTGAAATAGAATGGTGTAGAAGACAGCGAAGCACTTAGCAAGATCTCTGTGTTCAATTACCTTGGTAATATATAAAATGTCCATGATTGTGCAGAAACTACAAGGTTTAGCAGGATCAAATGGATGTACTTTAAAGCAGAGATGTTTTCTAAAAGTCAGGGTCATGTGATTTCCCTGAGTTCTCTGGTGAGGCCTCAGCCTTGGATGAGTTTATCTACTGAAACGACAAGAATCATGTGCTTGCTTAATTTGAGGACAGTGAAAATGGGTTTAAGAGAAACTTTCTCTTTACATTCTTGAAATCGACCAAGCTGACCACAAATTTCACGTTAATTTAGGTGAGACTGATATATGGTGGATAATTTAGTGAGATGGCTCACAATACAGCTAATATGAAACATTTCGTCTTCACTTGGTTGCTGCTCATTATGGATTCCAGCTTCCACCTGCAACTGACCGAGACACTTAAATTTCATACTCTCAAAAGTAAATATGAGACCTAAGAAGGACTATAAGTTTTGGCATATTTAATAACTTAAATTTTGTACTGTATGATTTGATGTAAAAATATAAGAAGTCACTAATAGACATAGAATTCTAATTTTTAGCAGAATATATTGATAATTAATTTTCTACTCTTCCTTCTATCCCTTCTTTTTTCTTCTCAAACACACACATCACTTCCTACAAATTTAGTTTTTGGTTCCTATATTATAACTAACTCAGATAAGAATAAATTTAAAAGCAATTACTAAGATACATAAATTTATTGAAATATACTCAAGTAGTTTCATTTTAATAGATAGGTATATAAGTTCTTAGGAGCTTTATTTAGGACTGTGTACACTGATAATTTCTAGTTTCATCAAAAGCAAATGAATAGAAAAGTTAAATATTTTATTAGTTGCTGCACTTAGAATCAAGGGTGTTTATTCAGCAGTGTCCTCCCTCCCTCAGATCTCTGACAACTCTGACAATTTTAAATGACATCTCCTTTCAGACAAATTTTCATGCTCATGGGTAATAGTTGGGAACATTTTTATTCTCATATATATTCTGTATTTCTCATGCAAAAAAGATATTCTTTCATAAGTTTTTTTTGAACATCTGTTAAAACAATTTAAAAATATTAATTGATGCATGCTTATTTTAAAAATACAAAAATTGCTAAATATTACTGATAAAAATTTTTTAAAAATTTGAAATACCAGCACATTGAGAGAACTCTATACATAAGCCAATATGTAGATTCTATTGCAGCACAGGATCATACTGTTTTAAATATTGTAGCTATATGCTCTTACTTAATGTATGATAGGGCAAGTAGCCCTGAGCAATCTTCTATTTCAAATATCAAGACTAATTTGAGTATTTTTGAAATTACAAAATGAACAATATCTGTTTGATTCCTGGGAATATATTATACCAGAATGCATTATGTATTTACATATGTATGTGTGTATATATATTTATATTATATATACTTATAATATTGAACTTGTTCATTCATTGACTCAGTTATTCTTTTACATCTTCATATGGACTGGATGCATTCTTTTCTTAAGGTAATCTTATATATTTTATGTTTTTGGTTGCTTTCATTAATGGATAATTTTTTTGTTTTTGCCTATAGTTAGTTATGTACCTATTTATCTAATTACTCTATTTTGAGTGCCTTCCAGAAATTTAGCATTTAAGTATAGAGGAGAGGCAATTCTTCTCTTTAGTTTAGGAAATTGATTGCTTTTTGTTAATTATAAAATCTGCCCTTTAGTGAAATTATATTTTTGTAAAAATAGGCTTTTGGCTGCTTCTCTTTGGCTTTATATTTACCTACACTCAATACTTTCTACAAAAAAAGACATAAATTTCTCTTTTTTTATTATCTTTATTTTTTTTTCTTTTTATTGTCTAATTGTAATGAATGACTAAAGTGACCCAAATGACTATAATATTAGTGGATATCCTTACTTTAATAAGAATGTTTTTTATTATTAAATTTCATAATTCAGCTTTTGTTTTGAGATACACACATATAGACATCTCCATTCTTACCCTCCTGCCAAAACATATACACATAGCACAACTATATGCTTATGATCTGGGTTCAGTATCCATTTGTTCTTACATTATAAAGGTTTGTTTTTCTTTTTGTCAGGAGCTCGCTGGGGGCTAACCTATTAATACATGTCATTTATTAACATATTTTCTAATGGGAATCATCCTTAAATTTTAAAAAGAAATCTCAATTGATCACATTTTATTATTATTTTAACATATTGTGATTATATTTGCTAATTTATTTGTGAATTTTATTAATATTTATAACTGTGATTTTTTTAGAGTTTTCTAATTCCTTACGCTCTGTTTTTATATTTATTCTACATTCCTTCTGCTTTCCTGAGGTTCATTTTGTAGTTTTTAAAAAAATTCTTTCATCGAATACATTGTAGTTATTTAAATTCTTATTTGTTTAATAAATGTATATAAGGCTATGAACTTTCTTCTGTATATTACTTTACTCACATCTCACAGGTTTTTGTATTGTAGTATTTTCTTGTTTTTCATTTTGCCAGAACTCTCTTAGATGTAATTTTTATTTTGCAAACATTCTGGTTTTTGTTGTTATTGCTTTTGTTGTTTCTTGATTCTCCTCCTCCTCTTCTTCCCCCTCCTCTTATTCCCCCTAGTATTTATTATTATTATTGTATTAGCATAAACTTACCAAGTTTCATATTCTGTTCTAAGTCTTTCCTTGATGACATCATTGGATGCTCATCAGACAATTATGATGTGGATGTTTTTAGATAGAGACTCTGGAACTACCTATATGACATTTGTGTCTAAGCATGTGGCTCTATCTAGGCTAAGCTCCCTAGGTTTAAATCTTTAAAGCCATTTTACCAGCAACAAGTTACTTAACATCTTTGATGTTAGTGTTCTCATCCCTAAAAAGTGATGAAAGTGGTACCCATTTTAAGGAGATAAAAATTAAATGATATGGTGCACGTAAATAATTACCATAGAAACAATTAGCCATTACTACTGCTAGTGCTACTACTATTATCATTATTGTGTATTTGTCCAAGGTCCAGAGTCAATGAATGACACAGAGTGATTCCAATGTACAAAATCTTACATTTTATATTGTACTATTACTGCTAGAAACCATTCCCAGTTTGTTATTTTGTGTACTCTTATTCATTAGATAGTTCACAAATTGGGAAGGGAATTTGTATTTGTGCAATAGCAAGTTGACGTTTCAGGAAGTCATGTGAATATATTTTGATTGAGCTGTTGTTATAAGAATACCCTCTATTTTATTATTATAATATTTATTGTCTCTTTTATGATTTTAATGATAATTTTCTGCATATTGCCTCATACTATTGTAAGGACACTGCTGTCTTAATGGGTATAGAAATTGAAATAATAAAGGAGTCTCTGCCTTTTTATACCTTGTAGGATAAGCAGAAATCCTGAAAACTTCAGGCCAAATTGAGTTTGTTCAAACTAAATGCAAATACTTACATTTTGTTAATTTTATCCCATTGACATTCTTTTGGATTTGTTATTCGACATTTTAGCATTGCTTTCCTGCTTTGAAATACAAACATTATTTCAAATAGATTAGTCTCATACCAACTAAAATGAAGTAAGATTTTATTACAATTCAGAGATTGAAAATCCCTGTATTTGTGACTTCAGTTTGTTCATTTTACTGTTTGCTATAAAATATTTACACTGCACAATAAGAATAACATTTTTGTTGCTATTAATAAAGAAGAAATGTTGTCTCTAATATGTATACACAGTATGAATGAAAAGGGAAAGAAAATAACGTGAATATATTCACTTTCACAGTCTTTCAAATTGGGGTAAAGATAAAGATAAATGATTTTTAAATTATTTTTAAAAACTCGGTTAATTTTTAATTTAATTAACAGATTTTCATTGATAGGATTCCCCTAATGACTAATTCCTTTTATGAAAATTGACTTTTTTGTTGTTAGTTAAATGACTTGCAAGAATAAATAAGATATCCATGCCATTCCTCACTTAGACATACTGAAAAAATATATTCTTATATTTTAAATAAACTGAAATAAATGAATGGACTTTATTTTCTCCATCTGAATGATGTTTGGGAATCTCACAACAATAATGAGAGGAATTGGTTTTGATGACATTGGGCTTACTTCTAGAAAGGAAGGCTTTGATTTAAATTGCAGCTTAAATGTGTTTGTTAAATTAACAAAAGAGCAAGTACTTTACTTGTCCCCCAGTTTATTCCTGTGTCCTTTTTTGTTTTATGTACTCAGTTGTATAGGAGTCGCTGCTCACCTGGTTGCTGGCCACAGTGTTTGAAGCCAGAGCAGAAAAAAGCATGTTTAGAGAAACTTGCAAGGATGTCACTTGGCAGAGGTATTCATACTACTTCTTATTGGGCATAAGGTTTCTAAATCTCTAGAGAATATTACAACAGAACTGCATTAATGGGTAGCTTGTCAGTACCTGGTCAGGACTCCAAAACATCACTGCATTAACTAGAAAATATAAACCCAGTTACCTCATCTTTCTCCTTCCTATTCCTTACATAACTTGGTGTATTTAAATCCATAAACATAAAAATCCATAAACATACAAAGATCAGTAATGCTTGTATATACTAAGAACACATTTTCTGAAAGAGAAATAAATTGATTCCATTTATAATATCATCAAAACAATAAAATACCTAGGAATAAATTCAACTAAGCAGATGAAAAATGTCTACTCTGAAAACTAGAAGGTTTTGTTGAAAGAAGTCGAAGAAGACACAAATAAATGGAAAGGCATGCTGTATTCATTGATTTGAAGAATTAATTTTGTTAAAATGTGAATATTTCCAAAAGCCAAATTCAGAATTACAGTGGCATTTTTTTTTAAAGAAGTAGGTAAAAACACCCCTAAAGTTTATTGGAACCATGGAAGACCACATATAGCCACAGAAATCCTGAGAAAGAAGAACAAAGCAGGAGTCATCATACTTTCTGATTTTAAATTACACTATAATGCTATAGTCATCAAAACAGTATGGTGCTGTTATAAAAACAGAAAAATAGACCAATGGATCAGAATTGAGAGCCCAGAAATAAGCCCAAACATATATGGTCAACTGATATTTGATAAGGGGGCCAAGAATACTCAATGGAAAAAAGACAATCCTTTCAATAAATGGTGCTCAGATATTGAATATTCAAATATAAAACAATAAAACTAGACCCACATCTTAAAACACTCATAAAAATAAACTCAAAATGGATTAAAGACTTAAATATATGGCCTAAAACCATGAAATTTCTAGAAGAAAACATAGGAATAAAGCTCCTTGATGTAGGTCTTGGCAATGATTTTTTAGGTATGACACTTAAACCACAGGCAACAAAATAAAAAAAAAAAAGTAATTAGGACTACATCAAATTAAAAAGCTTTTGTATAGCAAAAGAAACCACCCATAAAATGAAAAGACAACCTATAGAATGAGAAAGAAACATTTGCAAACCCTATATCTGATAAGGGGTTAATATCTAATATCTATAAAGAACTCATACTACTCAGTAAGGTAAAGTCAAATAGCTCAATTAAAAAATGAGCAAATTTCTCCAAAGAAGATATAGAAAAGGACAAAGCTACAAGAAAAGATGCTTAACATCTCTAGTCACAAGGGAAATACAAATTAAAACCACAATGAGATCTCACCTTATGCCTGTTAGAATGGCTGTCACCAAAAAGACAAGAGGCAACATTCTGGAATGGATGTATAGAAAAAGGAACCCTTGTGTACTGTTCATGGGAATGTAAAGTGGTATAGCCATATGGAAAACAGTATGGAAGATCCTCAAAAAGTTAAAAATAGAACTACCATCCAATCCAGCAATTCCACTTCTGGAAATATACTAAAGGAAATGACAAAACAAACTTGAAAAGATACCTGCATCTCTATGTTCATAGCAGCATTGTGTATAATAGCCAAGATATAAAAGCAACCTAAGTGTCCATTATTGGTTGAATGAATAAAGAAGTTGTGGCATGCACAAGAAAATTCTGCCATTTGCAACAGCATAGCTAGAATCTGAAGACATTATTCCAAGTGAAATAAGAAAGAGAAAGACAAATACTCTATAATCTTATACGTGAAATCTAAACAAAATGAGCAAAAACATAGTAAAGAGACCAGATTTGTGGTTACCATAGGTGAAGGTTGGGAGGAGTGGAAATTGGAGGAAGGTGGTCAAAATGTACAAACTACCATCTATAACATAAATAAGTATTAGGGATGTACAACATGGTGACTATAGCTAACACAGATGTAAGATATATAGGAAAGTTCTTGAGAGTAAATCTTAGAGTTCTTATAACAAAGAATTTTGTTTCTTTTTTTAATTTTTGTTATTGTGTCTACATGAGGTGGATGTTAGCTAAACCTATCGTGATAATTATTTCACAATATATGTAAATCAAACATCATGCTGTATGCCTTAACTTATATGTTGATGTATCTCAATTATTTCTCAATAAAAATGGAAGGAAATTAATAAATGGAAAAGAAAAAGTTTTGGAGAAGAAAAAGGCCACCCCAGAAAATGGCAAAAATAGCTTGGAAGATTTTGTAAAATATGAAATTAATTGATTTGCTTTAATATCAAGCTTTGCTATTGAGATGTAGTATTTAAAATTATGCAGTATTGCTGCAAGGGCTGAAAAGAGATGGAAAGCCAAGAGATGTATCAATACATATATCGAATTTAGTACATGACAAAATATTATTTAAATTAGGAGAGAAGGGAATAAAGTAGTCAATAAATCTTATTGGAATAAAAAAATATTCACAGAGCTATCTTTGAAGAGTACATTTCCTACCTGTCCATCCTTGCAAATTTTGTGTTGCCACTATAGGCCTTGCACTAATTCTGAGACCAGAAAGCCCACAGGAAGCTGAAATTGTCAGTTTTAGCTCACAGAAATCTTGTGCATGCTGTACAGCTAGTTAACAGGAATAAATTGTATACTCAATTTTCTAAATTTTTAAACTTTTATGACACTTGAGAATCAGAATAAATTTAAAATGGAAATACTTAGAGTGTCCAGGTAGAAGCTTGAAAAACCTATATTTTGAAAAAGATTTTGCAGTCATATTCATGCAAATTAGCCTTTTCTTCTTGATACAATTTTTTCATAATCTGAATGAATGGAAAATGCCTGTGAAATGAAGTTAACTCCAAACAGATTGACTTGCTTTAATGTATTTAGTTCATGTAATTTTTTATTTTGATGAAGTATTAAACATTTTAATAGAAACATCTGTTTTTCTCCCATCCCTACTAAAATAGTAGGCAAATGCTAAAGAATATTTATTGAAGGGGTGCTAATTTAGAAACCTTCCCAGCTGTCCAATATCTAAGTTCTATCCTATATGACAATTAATCTAAATTTTTAGATTTTCTATAGATATCAAAGCTCTTTTAAGAAAGTTTAAAAAAATCCAATTTTGCTTCTGAACTTACAATAAACAAAATGTCCTGTAGCCATTTGGCAGTCAAGATCCATTTGAGAATATTTAAAATGATACCTTTTAAAGCAGAACATGAACATTAAAACAGAACTTGCTTAAACACCTGTCAGACCAAACAACCAGATGGTAGATGAGATCATATGTCTTTAGATTATAGCTTTTAAATATTATGGCGTTTGAAGAAGATTTTTAGCAGATTGTCTTATATTCCTTGAATGCTCAACTCAGACGAATGTATTAGGAGTATGTCACATGTATGGGATAATGTATTGGGCACTGATTATATAAGGAGGAATGAGGTGTTCTTTGCTTGAAGACAGTACATTTAGGGTGTTGTAAACTATGGATAACACATGTTATTAAACATTAACTTCCCTGGTGAGTAGATAGTTCATAGTTATTACAAAAGGCAGGACATAAAACTAGTTTTTGCTCATTATTATCTGGACAAGTATTCTAGATGTAAAACTCTTATGTAAAACTCTGCTTTCCATCCATTATCTGCTACCTGTGACCTTTAGCAAATTATTTAATATTTTCAAATTTAGTATCTTACATTACAAAGGAAGAAGATAATACTTCTAGAGCTTATTGTAAAACATTCAGATTCTGCTTTTTTTTAAAAAAATAATATGATTACATTAACCAACAGGGTTGCAACTCCTCATCATTATATAGTAGGCTTTTACGAGATGTTCCTAGTATATTAAGGAGTAGCCATTTATGCTGAAATTAGTTTTAGATCCAGAGCAAAAGTAGTTACTTTCAACTGTAGCAAAGTTCTAAGGTTTCTGTAAGAGCATAGTAAAATTCCCCAAATATAAAAACTGTAGAAAATGTTTCCACCTACATCGGATTAGGACTATTTAGGACTAATCCCTCATTGCTCTCCTTCTCAGAAAATGTCCAATTTACCTTAGAACCAGCAGAAACTTCTTTTTAAAGTAGTTCTCTCTGCATTAATGACTGCCAGTTGAATAGGGACATTTATTTGAGTACAGGAACTGTGGGAGATTAGTCCTCAAGACCAGAAGTTCCCTGACTGCTGGCCTCATTCATCTCATTTCTGTGTCCAATGCACATCTGCTGATTTCTCATATATGGCTGGGGCTCCAGGCCCCTTTAGGAGACACTCAGTGCTCTTTCCCCCTGCTCTGTGCCTTTAACAAGGTGATTCACCTAGATAAAATTTAAATGGCATTTTTGACCTCCTACTTTACAGGTCAATTGCTTTGGCAGAATACTAACCTTTCTTCCAAGTGCTTATCAGTTAGCTGTATTTTCTGCAACATCCTCAAATTATCATTGAAAGATGTTAAGAATGGAATTTTCTTACCTGCAAAGAGAAACAATATTGGAAGAACACTTCCTTTTAATGTGTGGAGCTGAAGTTGAGTGCACATAATCACTGTAAAGAAAAGAAGTAAGTCTTTCACACTTTACTACACTTTGACAACCTAAAGCAGCCCATACTGGGTTCTCTGATTTTTTTTGGAAGAGTAGAAGCTTTGCCTTTGTGCTTAGAATTATCCAGCTGAGTTAATTTTGTGGACTCTTAGAAAAGCTATCTCTTCATTTATGAAGCTCTCTCTTTTATGGCCCCATTCAGCTTTATATATAATTATTTCTTATAAATAAAAACCATCCTGTTAGAATATACATGTATTTTGTTACAATACATAATATATATTCTAGTTTATGTTTCTGATTTTTATTTTTATTCTCTAGTATCATCTCTTACATTTCATTGGAGCTGAATAAATACTGGTTGAGCGGTTGGTTGAATGAATGAAAGGATGCATGTCATATACAAATTTAAGAACTTCTTTTTATATTTACAGTTAATATCAAACACATTTAGGAGGAGATGAAATCTTTACATATGTGGTTGTAAATATACAGTTTTTATTTTCTTGTTTAAAAAACAGTTTTTTTCCTCCCTGGTATAAGAGATTTGTGAAATCTTCAAAATTAAGTACTTAATGCTCATCAAATAGAAAACAAAGACTGAAGTCTGGTAACCTTTGTCTGCATCAGAGGATTAGAAATGAGGCTAAGTGGTGATTCATGGAGATGGTGATTATGTGTTTCAGCTTATTCTAATGTATAAATGACATTTAAACCATATTATATAATTTGAAATTGATATATTATGGTTTTAAAAGGTTATTAACAGTAATTCTTATCAATCTTTGACCCTTTCAGTAAATAACTAATGTTTAATCTAATAGCTTAATGATCTTTTGATATAGTATTAGAGACATGTATGAGTTTAAATTGAAGTGATTATGAAACTCACAAATTTTAAGAATTAGAACTATCTAAAAATTAAAACTTGTCTTTTGTGAATCTCTAGTTTAGCCATCAAGTATAAAATAAATTAATTAGCAGGCATTCTAATAATAACTACTCAGTTCAAGAGAGAGAGAACAATGTATTTTATAATTTTTTATGCAGATTTTCAGAAATTAATTTCAATAATAGGTCCAATAAATGTGATTTCAATTGTGGGCTTAACTCTATTGGAGTGAGTTATTATCTTAAAAACTAATCAGTCTTTTTACACACATATGTAACATCCTGATACATAAATAATGTCATTCTTTTTAAAAATGATTTAAAATAAAAATTATCTGACCTAGTCTAAGTCAATCAGTTATCTGAGTTCTTGGGGAAAATGATACTATTTCACAGATTGTATTCCCAGAACACTGTCGTTCCAGCACAAAAAGATTCCATAATGAAACAAGTTTCGTAAAAAATACTGTTACAGCTAGTACTTGGAGGGGTGCAGTGTACATTAAGTCATTTAACACTCTGAGAAGTTCTTCAGTAAAGAAACTTATTTAACTTTGTTTAACCCAGAGTTTTCCAAACTCTCTTGACCACTGAACTCTTCATTCTGCATAAGCCCTTTAGACATTTTTTTATTACAGTAGATTTCAGAGGAGGAGAGTTTGAATTAGGTGATAAATAGCTGATCTTGTTTAGTTTATTTTTTTCTACACATTCAGTAGAAAAAAAGTGCTCTTCAAGTATAAGAAGGGTGTTTTTTTTTTTTAAGACTGTTTTTAGAATGATTTTACAACAAAACTGAACAGGTACAGAGATTTCTCAGATACTCCTTGTCTCCTCCTCATATGCATAGCTCCCCCCACCCCTGTTATCAACATTCCTCACCAGTGTGTACATTTATTACAACTGATGAGCCTACATGGACACATCATTATCATCCAAAGTCCATAGTTTATCTTCGTGTTCACTCTTGGTGTTGTGCCTTCTGTGGGTTTGGGCAAATGTATAATGCCACTCATCCATCATTATAGTATCATACACCGCATTCTCACTGCCCTAAAAAGGGGTATCTTTTATTCATCCTTGTGTCATGAACACAGCTTCTAAATAAAAAAATATTTCATGTCAAGGGAGAGGGAAGAGAGAAAGAGAAAAAGAAGGAGGCAGAAATGGAGGTAGAGGTAATACATAAGTCAGGTAGTTAGTGAATCTCTCCATAGCAGTGCTTATTATGATATGGCCCCCAGACTAGTAGCATGAGAAATATGGGAGATCTTGTTAAAAATGCAAAATACCAGACCAGCTGAATTAAAACCTCTGTAAATGGTGCCCAGCAGGCTGAGTTTTAATTATTATACAGATGGTCCTAATGAATGCTAAATGTTGGAGACCACTGACCCACAGGTGTAATTCTATGAGAAAATATTTGCTTCCTGAGCATGAAAATGCAGGCTTTGAGCTCTCAAGTTTCTCTATGTGATGAGTTGGTTCTAACCTATTTCTGAAGTGCTTGCTGAAAAACTGTCAAAAAGTAGAGTAGGATAGTTCTGTGGTATCTGTTATGATGACAGAGGGTATAGCAAGCTATTCAAAATGCCATCCTTGCTTTATAAAAACTCATTCTATATGTCAGAGATGACAGAGCTTATATGAACAATTGTAGGTTTGGAGCAAAAGGCCACTACCTGTACTCCTCCCATTTCCTCATAAGATACTTTCTAGTTAACTCTTTACAATCTGATTACTATTATGGAAAACTTTTAGATAAGTCCAGTTTGTGAGATGGGAGATATTTGCGTTTTCCTTGTGACATACTTTTCATCTTGTAAGACTTTGACTGCACTGCTCAATATGGATTATCTGAGATCTCTGCCCTTTCCTAAAAACAGGCTCTATTTGCAACCAGTGACTATATATATATTACCTACCAATTCTATGTATTGGACTCATTGTTGATAGTCAATCTACAGTTGCTTTTTGTGTATCTGCAATAATGTAGAGAAAGTACAATATTGAGTAAAAGAAAGTGGGGCAAAATATATTCTGTAACTGTATAGTTGAAGCTGCATGCTCTTAAGGTTGTAAGATAGTTGTCATAGACTACACAGTATCACACCGAGGAAAACAGTATAGGAAATGAAGCTTCTCCCCTGGCTACCGGTCTGTGTTTTAAGAGGCTCTGCTGTTAATCCAGGCAATTCATTTTTCATCCACCCTTAAAGACTCAGTGAACGATACTAGCTCTGGTGCCCAAGATATTTTGAGTAAGGACCAATTTTTTCTTTAAACAGAGAGCAAGAGTAGTGTGTAGAATACCCAGCTGATTTTTGGCACTGGATTTAACAAGGATGAAGGGAGAGTGAAGATCTCTGATCAGTCTGTTTTTTGGCATCCAGCAATATTTACGTTATTGCTACATAAATAATGAAAGCAGTGACTTGCCTAGGAGGTGGAGTTACTTCTTATTTTGATGGACCCCCAAACATCTTCTTTATTTCTCAGGATCTCAGGACTGTGAATCAATTCAAATACTAATTATGTCCAGCCGAACATAACTTTGTGCTTTGGGTACACTTGAGCACTTTCAGAATGATACAGCCATGAATATCTTTATCAATTGTATTGCTTTAGTCTTGAGTGTCCTTGATATTGTTGTAGGATTGGACATCAGACTTTCTGACATACATGGCTCAGTAGCTTCCAACATCCTCTTCTGCCCCTCCATCTCCCATCAGAGCACTTCCACATTATACGTTTATGGATACTTTCTTCTTGCTTCTGAAGAGGAATGTTTTCCAAGATACTCAAAAGAATATTAAGCCAGACTCTGTAGGAATCAAAATATTTTTGTGGCCTTTTCTAAGTTTTTCCTTTTGTCTCTTTTCATGAACAAACCTGATGTTTGAATCACTTTTTTTCTAGACTTGAAGAAAATATATTTTCTAGATGATACTTCCATTGTCTAGCGATTACTACTATTTGGGCTATTTTCCTTTAATTTTTCTGTGTGTACACATACACACATAAATACACACACTTTACATGTTTGATATTCAGATTGCTATTATATTTATTTTCCTTAATATTATACTTTGTGTCGTGTGTTTTCTCATATACTGAAAACTCTTGGTGAATAGACTTTTAATATCTTCATCATCTCTATCACATGGATATATTTTACTATTAAATGATATTTCTAATGATGTCTTTGAAATGATGTATGATCTTAAAGAAACTGATGAATCATCAAAAGAATATTATAGTTGGTAGTATTTGCATTTGTTATTTATTTCTTTTTAAAATACCGGTTCTTACATGATATTTAATTCATATAAACTAGATGAAATATCATATTTATTGTTTTTTTTCAGTTTATTGGGGTTACATTGGTTAATGCAATTATATAATTTTCAAGTGTATGTTATCATTTGACATCTGTATATTCTATTGTGTAATTACCACCCAAAGTCCAGTTTCATTCAGCTACCACATATTTGATCCCCTTTACTCACTTAACCTTCTCCCAACCCCCCTATATTTGACCCTCTTTACCCTGTCTACTTCTTTTCTCCTCCCCTACCCGCTACCCTCTGGTAACTACTAGTCCATTGTTCTTGTCCTTGAGTCTCTGTTTGTCCTGTTCATTTGTTGCTTTTATATCCCACATATAATCAATATCATGTGATTTTCAACTTTTTCAGTTGGGCTTATTTTGCTTGGCATGCTTATCTCCAGGTCCATCCACGTTGTCACAAATGTCAGTATTTCATCTCTCTTATGGCTGAGTAATATTCCATTGTGTATATATACCACAGTATCTTTAGCCAATCATCTATTGTAGGACACTTCAGTTTCTTCCATGTCCTGACCACTGTGAATAATGCTGTATATGTGCAGATATCTTATTGGATATGGGTTTTCAAGTCTTTGGGATAAATACCCAGTAGAAGGATTGCTGGATCATATGGTAGATCAATTCTTAGTTTTTTGAGGAACTTCCATACTGTTTTTCATAGTGGCTGTATCAATTTGCAGTCCCACCAGCAGTGTATGAGGGTTTCTTTTTCTTCATATTCTCTACTTGTTCTTGTTCTGTTAATTATAGCTATTCTAACAGGTATAAGATAGTATCTCATTGTGTTTTTGATTTGCATTTCTCTAATAGCTAGTGATATTGAGCATCTTTTCATATATTTGTTGGCCATTTGTATGTCTTCTAGGGAGAAGTGTCTATTCACATCCTCTGCCCATTTTTTTGATTGAATCTTGTCTTTTTGTTTTTATTAAGTCATATAAATTCTTTGTATTAGATATTAGACCTTTATTGGAGGTATTGATTACAAATATATTTTTCTATTCAGATGGTTGTCTATTTACTTCGTTGAAATTTTCTTTTGCTGAGCAGAAGCTTTTTAGTTTGATGTAGTCCCATTTGTTTATTTTTGCTTTTACTTCCCTTGCCTGTGAATTCAACTTCATAAAATCCTCTTTAAACCCAAGGTTCTTGAGTTTAGTTTCTATGTTTTCTTCTATGCCTTTTATTGATTCTGGTCTTATATTCAGGTCCTTAGTCCATTTTGAGTTAATTTTGGTGTGTGGTGATAGATAACAGTCTAGTTTCATTCTTTTGCAGGCGGCTTTCCAGTTTTCCTAGCACCATTTATTAAAGTGGCTTTCCTTTCTCCACTGTATGTTTTTGGCTTTTTTGTTGAAAATTATTTTCCCATATAAATATGGGTTTACTTTTAGACTCTGGATTCTGTTCCAATGGTCCATGTTTCTGTTTTGCTGCCTATACCATGCTGTTTGGATTACTACGGCTTTGTAGTATAATTTGAAGTCTGGCACAGTGATGCCTCCAGCCTCGTTCTTTTTTCTCAAGATGGCTTTGGCAATTCGTTTTTTTTTTGTGCTTCTATACAAATCTTATGCTTTTTTGATCTATTTCTTTAAAAACATGCTAATGGGATTTTGATGGGGATTGCATTAAATCTGTATAATGCTTTAAGGAATATGGTCATTTTAACTATGTTGATTCTTCCAATGCAAGAACACAGAATATCTTTCCATTTCTTTGTATCTTCTTTGATTTCTTTTAATAGGGTCTTGTAGTTTTCATTATATAGGTCCTTCATATGTTTTGTTAAATTTATTCCTAGGTATTTTATTCTTTTTGTTGTAATTGGAAAAGGAATCATTTTTTCCACTTCTTTTTCTGACACTTCATTATTAGAGTATAGGAATGCTATTGATTTTTGAACATTGATTTTGTATTCAGAGACTTTACTATATTTGCTTATTGTTTCTAGTAGTGTTCTTGTGGAGTCTTTAGGGTTTTCTATATTTAGAATCATGTCATCTGCAAATAGTTACAATTTGACTTCTTCATTTCCTATTCGGATGCCTGTTATATCTTTCTCTTGTCTGATTGCACTGGCTAAGACCTCCAATGTTATATTAAAGAAAAGTCGCGATAGAGGACAGCCTTGCCTTGTTCTTGATCTTAGAGGGAAGGTTTTTAGTTTTTCACCATTAAGTACAATGTTAGCTGAGGATTTGTAATATGTGGCCTTTATTACGTTACTGCCCTTTCCTTCTATACTGATTTTGTTAAGTGTTTTGATTATAATTGATACTGTGTCTTGTCGAAGGCTTTTTCTGCATGTATTGATATGATCATATAATTCTTATTTTTCAATTTGTTTATGTGGTGTATCACATTAATAAATTTGCATAAGTTGAAGCATCCCTGTGCCCCTGAGATGAAGCCCACTTGATTGTGGTGTATAATCTTTTTAATATGCTATGGTATTCAGTTTGCAAATATCTCATTTAGGATTTTTGCATCTGTGTTTATAAGAGATATTGGTCTGTAGTTTTCTTTTTTTGAGTTATCCTTACCAGGTTTTAGTATCAAAGTAATACTGGACTCATAAAATGAGTTGAGAAGTATAGCCACTTCGATTTTTTTGGAAGAGTTTGAGGAGAATGGGTGTTAAATCTTTGAATGTTTGGTAGAAGCCATCTTGTCCTGGACATTTACATTTTGGTAGGTTTTTGATGATTGTTTCAATTTCTATACCACAGATCAGTCTATTTAGATTTTTCAGTTTTTGATTCAGTCTAGGAAAGTTACATTTTTCTAAGTACTGGTCCATTTCTTTTAGATTATTAATTTATTATTGTATACTTTTTAATAGTATTCTTGCATGATCCTTTGTATTTCTGTGATGTCAGTCATAATTTCCCCTCTTTCACCCCTGATTTTGTTTATTTGTGTCCTTTCTCTTTTTCCTTTAGTGAGTCTAGTCAGGAGTTTGTCGATTTTGTTAACCTTTTCAAAGAACCAGTTCTTTTTTGCATTATTTTTTCTATCATTTTTTTGTTTGTTTTCAATTTCATTTATTTCTGCTCTAATTTTGGTAATTTCTTTTTTTTCTACTGACTCTAGGCCTCATTTGTTCTTCCTTTTCTAGTTTTCTAAGATGAAGCATTAGGCTGTTTATTTCAGTTTGTTCTTGTTTTTGGAGGTAGGCCTGTAATGATATAAACTTTCTGCTTATGATCACTTTTGCCATGTCCCAAAAGTTTTGATATATTGTATTATCACTATCATTCATTTCTATGTATCTCTTGATCTCTCTTTTTATTTCTTCCCTGACCCAGTTATTCTTCAGTAGCATATTGTTTAATCTTCATGTATTTGTGGGTCTTCCTGATTTCTTTTTGCAGTTGATCTCTAGTTTCCAAACATTATGATCAGAGAATTTGGTTGGTATGATTTCAGTCCCATTTTATTTGTTGAGACTATCTCAGTGTCCCAGTACGTGGTTGATTCTTGAGAACGTTCCATGGCACTAGAGAAGAATGTATAAGCAGCTGTTTTGGGATGGAAGGCTCTGTAAATGTCAATTATGTACAGTTGGTCTCATGTGTCATTTAAAGATGTTATTTCTTTATTGATTTTCTGTTTGAATGATCTGTCCATATCTGACAGTGGAGTATTTAGGTACCCTACTACAATGATGTTTTGGTCTGTTTCTCCCTTTAGTTCTGTTAGTAATTGCTTAACATATTTTGGTGCTCCCTAATGGGAGCATAGATATTAATAAATGTTATGTCTTCTTAATGCATGATTCCCTTTATCATTTTGAAATGTCCCTCAGTATTTTTCCTCACCTTTTTTTATTTTGAAGTCTATTTCATTCAATATTAGTACCACTACTCTTGCTTTTCTCTGAATGTCATTTGATTGAAATATCATTTTTGACCCTTTCACTTTGAGTCTATATTTGTCTTTGGAGCTGAGATGTGTCTCCTGGAGGCAGCACATGGTTGGGTTTGTTCTTAGATCTATTCTGCAACTCTGTGCCTTTTTATTAGTGAATTAATTCCATTTACATTTAGGATGATTATTGAAATATGAGGTCTTCTTATAGACATCTTATCTTTTGCTTTCTGGTAGCTCACTTTGCCAGTGCTTCCTTGTCCTTGTGTTTCTGTTTTCTTTATTTTGGTTGGCATTTGTGGGTTTCGCCTCTGATTCTTCTTGTTTTATGTTATATTCTTCAGTTCTGAATCTTTAGTGTGTGGTTACCACTACAAATATGAAAAGAATATATACACAGTCATCCATTTTCTTCTACATATGCTTTATCTCCATTCCTCTTTGCAAATTTGGATCTTTGAATCCCCCCTTTTCAGTTATTGTTATCTCAATCTGTTCCTTTGTATGCTGAACGTTCATTACTATTTTGCTATAGCAAGTCTCTTCTTATAAAGCCCTGTTCATAGTAAGAGTTTCACTCCTCTCCTTCTATTTGCCCAATAGTCATTTTACTCCTATTATGATTTGTTTTGTTTCATTTTGTTATCTTGTTTGAGGTGAACTGACCCCTTTCAGGATTTCCTGTAGTGTAGGCCTCATGGTGAATCCTCTTGGCTGCCATGAGAATTCTGTCTTTGTCATTGATTTTTGATAATTTTAATATGATGTGTCTTGGTGAAACCTTTTGAGTTGAGATAACTGGGTATTGGCTGACTTCTTGAATTTCGAAGTCCAGCTCATTCCTTAGATTTGTGAAATTCTCGTGCACTATTTATCTGAAAATGCTTTCTAGTCTCTGCTCCTTTTTCTCACCTTCAATTATGCCCTTTATACTTATGTTTTCTCTTCTGATGGTATCAGCTAGTTCTTATATTTCTCTTTCTTTATTTTTTATTCTTAAGTTTCTCTCTTCTTCTTTCTCATTTATTTCTAGATTTCTGTCTTTGATATCACTAATCCTTTTCTCCATTTGAATGTTGATATGACTCGTTTTAAAATTTACTGAGTTTTTTCAGAGTACCATCCTGAATTCTCTGTCATTTACATTGCATATTTCATTGTCTATAAGCTTATTTTCTGGAATTTTTTCTATTTCTTTCTGAGATGCCTTATCACCTTGGTCGTTCATGGTGTTTAATAGACTATTTCTCTGCCTGAGCATTAATGGAAGTGTATTCTAGTGTATAAAGGTCTCTCTTTAGCCTGCTGCAAAAAAATGTGCTTTTCTTTTGGTTTCCAGTAGGTGGTATCTCTTGGATCTCTGCTTTATATAAAGCCTAAATAATGTTTACTTTATTTTCTTGTAGATATTTAATCGCACTTGCTACTCTCAGTTTCAGTCCCTGTCAGTGTTAGTAGCAGTTTATTAGTGTTTGCTCAGATTCCTCTGAGGCTTTGTAGTGATTGGTCTCAGACGGTATGGGAGGAGGGGCCCTTTGGGTTTGGAGTTAGGGGCTGTGGTTCAACCTCAGTTTTGCAGCTGGGGTTGGTAAAAATCAACTGTTGTTTTTCTGCTGTCCTGTCTTGCTTCTGCTCTCTGCCCTGATGACTGGGCCCTGCTGCCAGCTGCATAGAAGTCCTGGCAGTTCCAGGCAGGGCTGTTCAGAGAAGTTGCCACACCTCCTCCCCTCACCCTCCTCCTACAGTAGGTTCCAGAGCCTAGCTTCAGTCTTTCAGAGGTAGCTTCAGTCTCAGCAGCTTTTGCTCAGATTTCCCTGGGCCTCCGTGGTGTTTGGTCTCGGAGGGTATGGAGGTTTAGGCCCTCTGGTTTGGGGGTTTAGGGCTGTAGTTCAGACTTGATTTTGCAAACAGGGCCAGTAAAAATTAACTGTTGTTTCTCTTCTGTCCCATCCCACTTCTCTGCTTTCTCTGCCTTGATGACTGGGCCCTGCTGCCAGCTGTGTAGAGGTCCTGGCACTTTCAGGCAAGGCTGATCAGGAAAGTTGCCACACCTTCACCCCTCCCCCTCCTCCTGCAAGGAACTCTGGAGGCTACAAGAGGCAGTTTCTTTATTTCTTCCATTCTACTGCCCCACAGCCAGATATCTGACCTGTGGTAGTTTTTATGTGCAGATCCCATGATGAGACGTGTTGGTGTGCAGTTTGGGTGTTTTTTGTTCAGTTTTAGATGTTCAGCTTATTATTGTTTCAAGGGGAGAGATCTGAGGACATCTCTCACTTTGCAATGTTTCCCATAATCTCCTAAGAACCATATTTATATAGCATATTTGATAACTAAAAAATATAATCATATGTAATTAGAGACTTGATAGAACCATTATTTCCTATCAGTGCTCAAGAGATATTGTGGATATGTGCAGGCTTGATGACTGCTTAGATTATAGATATTTAAAGGTAATCACTTAACAAAAATAATAAAGTTATTTATTTAAAATAATATTAAGTAAATTTTTAAAATTTTGTGATTCTAGACTATGAAGTGATTTTCAATGAAGAAAATTTCTTAGATTGATTAGAAATATTTTAAGGAAACTTTACAGAGCTAATCTTTGCACTGATTTACCTAGACAAAGAAAGAGGGCAGTCTAGAACTGTGGTACTTAGTTCACTGTTACTTTGTAGAAAAAATGGGAGCAACTAAGTATATACAACAAATATAGATGTCTACTAATTACTTAAACTCTCAACAGAAGTAATGAATTTTCATTAGGATATAAAGACAAAAATAAATAAGAGGACATATCTAGATAGTAGTAGAAACACAAAGATTGCTAGGTGTCTAAAACTTAGCAAAGCATCAAAAGAAGAATTAGAAAAGACATAAGAAATATTTAGATTAGATTTACGTGATTTCTGTAGCTGAAGAATACAAGTATTTATGACTTTTCTAATCTATTTTAGCCAAAATAAGATTTCTAAATCCAGGAAAATATACTGTAAAGGTCATTAAAAACATTGTTTAAAGATGAAATGACTTACAGTTTGAGAACTTGAGTTTTTGGGAACTCCAGTTCTGTCTTAATGCGATCACAGGAAGGAGATCCTCTTAGAAGAGGAAATAACACTTAAAGATGAAGGTGTGGTTACCAATTGGATGGGGCGAGAGAAAACGTTTCAAGAGGGGATAATGCATGAGAAAAGCAGAATTCATAAGCACCTTGTGATTTACAGGAACTGAAGAAGTTGGGATACCTGGAGTGGGAGATATAAAGTAGGCACAGTGATTATACCACAAAAAATTCTGAGCTCAGGTTATAAAGGCTTATGTATGATATAATAGGGAATTTGAACTTTCCAATATTCAGTGGGGAGGCTGTGTAGGATTCTGAATAGGGAAAACATAAATCAGATTTATGTTTAAAAAAATTACTATTATAGAAATTATATAGAGAAGAGAAAGATATCTGGGCTAGAATTACTGCATTGAAAGCTGCATTATCTAATTGTTAGAAGCAACTGTTAGGGTAGTTGAGATGGTTCCATGAATGTACAAAATCAGAAGAGGGGGCAAGACAGAGCCCTGGATGCTCAATTAAATAGGCTTCTATATAACTAGTATCAAAAGAATGAGAAAAATTTAAATATTTCAGAGAGAATTTTCTAAACTGACTACTTTTAAGACAATATCAGTAAACATTCCTTTCTGACTGATCAGTCTTTTCTTCTAACAGTGGAAAATATGCCAGCATCTACACAAGAGTGATGGTTACTTTGACAATGTACAAGAGAATAAAATGCCTGACGGGCTCTAAATTCTTGGGATAATTTTTGAGTCTCTGAGATGTTTATCAATTGATTGAAAGCTCTTTTCACTTTGGATATAAAGAATTATTGCAAAGTTTAGCTGTCAATAAGAAAGTAAACAGGGAAAGCAGTTTTTTTAAGATATAGCTTTATGCTATTTTCTAAGTGTATCTCTCAATCTCATATGTCTTATATTCCTGACTCATTGATCATTAAAAGCTGGAACACTTAATGAACTGAATATGACTTATAGTATGAATTTATAGAGTTTTGATCTGTTTGAAAACATATTGTGCTTAGTGTTTAGACACTAGTTCCATTTATAAGATCATATAATTTTTAAAACACACTTTATTATAGTTAATAATGATGTCTAAATTGTCATAGCCTTGGAAATTTCTGAGTCAATTCTCTATGTTATTTCATTTTTATAATTATTGAATTTCCAGAATTAAAATTAGGACTTTTATACATAACTCTTTTTATGTCATATGCTTGTTTGCACATAGCCTAGCATAGTTTTTTGCATATAACTTGTGTTAAAAAAAAATACAAATGATTATGAAAAGTAGTAGAGCCTTATGCACTCTCAGCTGAAACCATGTGTAGAAACATTTCCCAATATATATCCTAAGATACAATGGAGGCTCTGGAAGTTCCTGTGTCCCTTCTTTGATTGTTCCAGATCTTCCCCAGCCATTTCAGAGCTCTATTTGGCCTCTGAAAAGTACCTAGAGGCAATATCAATAAATGTAGCTACCTTCATCTATATATCCATCAAAGCCTTCATCCAAGCCTCATTCAGAATGTATTAAATACTATGCCAAACAATATGTTAATTGAGAACTGTAGAGTAAAATGTTATCCTTACCCCAGGGAGTTTATAGTTTTGTGGAGCTTTCTTACTTTTCAACAGTAAGGGTGACGGGCCTTGCTGAAAAAGAAATTCTTGGTGGTAGTTTACTAATGGCACGTATAGCAAGAAGCTTTTACTTAGTCTAACTGATCAGAGCACTAGATGGGGTGTCTACAGAAGCAAAATATATAATCGTGCATTCAGTGAAGTTAAAGAGGAGACCTTGTGTCCCATCCTCCAGTTGTATAATAAGCAGGGTCAGTATCTGTATCACACTTTTCTAGTTTAATATACTCATTACACTACTGAGGAAGATTGGGTCAGCAGGTTCCCTTCAGACTGACTTGGGTTTCAGTGGTTACCTTGAAAAACTACCCTAGAAAGAGAATGGCAAATGAAGTTCATTTTGTGTTCCACAACCTGACTTTCTCAAAGGGTTTAACTAATTTAAATTATGGTCATTTTGTGCCCTTGCCCTCAGCACAAACAAGGCAAGCTAAATTTATTTATTTTTATAATCATCTTTATTTCTGAGTTTAAGTAGGGCTATTTAAATAATTAAATCTAGTACTTCTTAAATATAATTTATTTTGAAGCATTTTAATTGTTCTTATATTTCTAAAGCTTGAGTATTTCAAATGATACAAAGTCTAAATGTTCAGACCAGGACTATGTAAAATCAATTGTACCTACTGAATCAATGAGAGATTTAGAAATTTTGCAAATGATTAAAATCTTTAAATACTTATTCTTTTGTCTATTTGTTGGGGTTGAGAGAAATACATAAGTCAAAATAACTTAGATATCAAGGAAATGCCTTTGAAATAATCTGTTTTATCAGGTTAAATTTATAGCACATAATATTGTGAATAGAAATCCATTTTATTTTACAAGCTATTTAAATTGAAGTGAATTCCTGTGGCTAAAGGCTTGGTTTTCTATTCATTTGAACAGATAATATTTTAATGATAGTCATGGTGAACTTTATAGACTTTTTTTTGTCTTCCTAAACACCCCCTTAGAGCCTCTCTGCATGCATTAGGATTAATTAGATAATGTCTCCCAGGTGCTTAGAGCTTTTTGGAGAAAGGAAACAAAACATTGTGTTAAAATGATTATTACTGACTTCAAAGACAGCTATGTGAGAGTTCAAAAAGAACAATTTTTATTAATAGCACTCAATGCCATTGAGTGGTAGCATTGTATGATGTTACAAATGGTCATTCTGTTAACAGGCCAGTCACACTTCTTTTCTTCCTCTAGTAGATATCTTGGGGAAGAAACTAGCTGTTATGATACCAAGATACAGATTGGGATACAATGAATGGGACCAAAATTATTTGATCAAAATGGTTAAGTTAATTAGAGGAATGAAATGACTTTAGCTTTGGCCTCCCTGGAAGCACTGGTTTAGTGGTACCTAATAAAAGGCCAAAAGCAGATAAAACTTATAGAATTTAGCTTCTTACAAGGCATAGGGGAAGTTGTATCACTAAAGGAAAAAGCTTGAAGCAGTTCAAGGTGGCACATAACAATAAGTTACCCCCAACTCCTGACTGCTTGTGGTAGATGTGGGGTGGGAGCAGACTACCAGACTAGGTGGTAAATTGTAGTCTGTATCTCTTTAAGGTATATTAAAAATTTGGCAATAATAACAATTAATTTAAATAATAATTTTCTTTGTATATTACTTTGAATTTTATAGAATTTTCACATATATTATGTGAGACTCAGAATAGCTCAGTGAGGTGGGTACTAATATGCTCATTTTAAAGATGAAGATACTGTAGAATTGTACACCTGAAACTTACTGAATTTGTTAACTAATGTCACCATAAAAAAAAGATGAAGAATGTGAGGCTAAAATATTTTAATGATTTTCTAGATATATGTAATCTGTAAGAGACGCAGGTAGGATTGGAACCCTAATTTTCTAATTCCAGTTGAGTGCTCATTCTAGTACACAATTATAGGATATAAGTCATGATTGTGTAAGCTAGCACAAGTAGTAATGTGAGGCTATGGAACTAAATAGTTGACTTAATGACACAGTTATGTTTATTATGTGTTTATCTTTACTACCTTATTTTTGGTAGCAGTCCCCAAACCTTTAGTTTATAAAAATTTTTACTTTCCGAATGTAATTCAACTACCCTTGATATATATTGACTCAGTAGTACCCCACTGTTTTATCATATAACTCATTCATAGAAAAAAAACCTATAAATTTATTGTGTTATTATTTTATTTTGAAAGTACCATTGTGGGAATTGTTTAATTATATTTGTCACATGTCCTAACTGAATTACATGTTTTCCCTAGTTAGAAGATGCAGTCAGGTTCTCTTCGAGGTGACTATTAAGTTTGCAATTTCTTTTCAATTAAAAAAGGCATAGTTTTCCTTCGTCATGTATTTTTAGATGCTAAATCTTTTAAACATCTGGTGTATATTTATAATGGATAAAATGAAGGGGTATATTCTCATTTGTTTGAATATTTTGCTCTTTAGATCAGGAAGTGTTATAAGAAAAAAAGTCCCTTCCTTACAAATAAAGACATGTTCAAAAAGAGAAAACAGAATAAAAGTTCACAAAGAAAATGATGTACACAAAGAAACCTATGTCATGGATGTTTACTTCATTTCTGTCTGTAACAGTGAAACGTTAACACTCTATGTCCATCAGTTAGTGAATGGATGGATAAAACATGACAAAAAAGGGATTCATGGCATTCAAATTTTATCACTATGCATAGATGTTATATAAGTTTTAGTAAAAATAGTTTTCACAAGAACACATAGACTCTTAAATTCTGTGGTTTCAAAGGTATATATAAAATAAACCTACAAACACAAAAAATACACAAAACAATAACATATGTACTTTTCATAGGTCGATATGAATACACAAAGAAGGTGGTTTGGGGAGGATATATATTAACTATATAAAGTAACTCTCCATGGAATGTGAAATTGAGGATGGAGAGATAAAAGAAACACAAAAATGGTCTATATTTTAGCATATGATGATACTGTGTCACTAATTGAGGTTTATACTTGATTGAATCAGTACACTTCTGTGAACATAATTTGCAGGCAGTCCTCAAAATCTAAAAATTAGTATTTGATTTGTACAGGAAGGGTTTGTCTATGTAACCTAACCATATTAATAACAGCTTGGATAACAATTTTTATCTTATTTTTAAACAACAGGACTCAATCAGAAAGTCACGAGTCATGGGTGTATTGATATTAGAAGAAAGAGTTAGAATTACATGCTAATACTTTTTGCCTACCTCCCGTAAGTTTACTTTATTTGTGATGTCTGAAGTCAGATGACATAAATCTAGCCCTTTTGCAAGCATTTTATAAGTGTGAAAAAGCATGTCCTATCAAGAAAACAATGTCAAGGAGCATAGACTTTACACACACACACACACACACACACACACACACACACACACATTTATATATATTTTTAAGCATTTTTCTTGATTGCTTTTTCTAAGATTTCTGTTAGAAAGTGAAAGTCCTTGGAGAGCAGAAACTAAATTTATATAGGATTATTATTAAATGACTAACCAAAAAAAATTGTAATCATTGATAAAGAACAGCCTGATACAAAGGTTACAAAAATTAAAAAATACATATTAATAAAATACTTTTACACACACACACACACACACACACAGAGCTTTACAAGATAAACTACACAAAAATGATAAGCTATTTTTATGAAGGACTATAAAAGATGGCATAAAGTGGTAAGTGCCCTCAAATTATCCACCAAAAAGTATTTAGAAGCATTCAAAGAACAGTAAAGACCACTTTTAGTTAACAAGAAGATGAGAAAAATCAGGGAAAAAGTCTCATAATAGAAGGCATTTGTGAGATAGGCCTTTCCATTTGGAGCTTAAATCTATTGATACAACTTTGACTCCAATGGTCTGTATGTGGGAATAGAAAAAGGTAAGTAAGTGAAGACTCAAATTAGAATGGAAGCAAACTGGAAAGAAAGAAGAGTAGAAGGAAGGATGTAGGGAAAGTGAGAAGGAAGTAAGGGAGGTGGAGAGAGGAGGAAGGGGAGAAAGAAGTAAGGGAGGTGGAGAGAAGAGGAAGGAGAGATGGGAGGAGTGGGAGAATTTGAATGAATGAAGTGGGGAAAGGAGCAAAAATAATGAACTTCCTAAGTGTAACAACTGGGGTACTGCCCAGCATGTATATGACATATAGTAAGTAGCCAAACCAGAGGAAAAAGCTTAAAATGTGAGGTGGATTAATGACTGAAAGCAAGAGACCAAATATTTTAGTCATACATTTTGATGTCAGCATTTTATTGGCCATTAAACATCTTTCCCAGACCAGAACCCTTGGCAGTGGACTGTTGGCTATCCCTCTACAGATGAAGGCAGAATCATTACATTGTTAAGTTTCTGAAGTCCTTGACAAAGAATTTATGATCCTGGCAATTTCCCAAGGAGAGGAGTTTTAAATCTGGATTAGTTTGGCAGTTATGTGATTTTAGGAATGGTGAGATTAGTGTGTTAGAATTATTATCCTTCCAGATTGCAAAGGCCTTATGGATGGAGAAAACCACTATAAGGTTGATGCTTGCAAATGTAAGAGTATTGGAAGACAGTACAATCTGTTTATAAGAAAAGAAAGTAGTATAATAAATTGATGGTGTGAATATAAATAATTAACATTTATATTTGGTAACACATTTTAGATATAGTATCTATGTTGTCCTCATCATCAAAAAGTCAGGCTAAAAAAAGCATTGAGATTTAGATAAAATCACATCAGATATAGGTGGGGAGATGAGTTTAAGACACTGGTCTTCTGCATCAAAGCCTTGTTTTTCCTGTAACTTTACATTGCCTCTTAAGAAAAAGGTACTGAAAGAATCCATGTGGGAGACCTAGTTAGGAATTTCCGCTATGTCATTGGACTGACTGGTGGAGGAGGCTTGGGGGTGTAAGTTTGGACAGAGCTAGATGAAAATCCTTGATTGGTATTGGTAAGATTTGTGCCTAACACTATGATCACCGTAGACATCTGGAAACAACATTGAGAATTAGACAGACAGGGTTTTGTAGTAGAGGAAGAGCATGTTCAAGCAAACAAATTTTATTCTTTAAGTTTTACTTAGACAGTATCCTAGGAAAAATGGGTGAATGTATTACACGATTATTTCTGGGTTCTAATCATGTTCACAATGTAATTGGGATAAATAATCAAGCTAGAATAGTTAGCTATAGAGATGTAGAAGAAATCTGAAATATCAATATGACTACATTTAGTCTGCTGGTAATGTTCATTCAATGTTCATTCAGAAAATGTGTTAGGTAGTGCCTTTCTCTTCCCAGGACTTCTGAGAATAGACTTTCTAAGTTTGGGAGAACTCCTTCTCTTTCCCTTCCTTCTAGCCAAAGAGTCAAAATGGGAAGTTTTGTCTCTTAGCAAACGTGATTCCCTGTGACTCAGATTGCTAGTTACAGTGATTAAGGAAGGAATGGGCCCTTTATCTACAGTGGACACTTCCTAGAAACACACACACACACACACACACACACACACACACACACACACACACACACACACACACACACACAGAGGCTTTCCTTTAAAGCTGTGAGAAGCAGCATGGGATACAAGGGAAGGGATCCTAACTGCATTCAGGCATCTGGGTCCTTGGTTCCAGAGGGCTGGTGCCATCACTGCCCTTCTTTTTACTTGATTAGAGGTGCTATGTTTTGTTGGGCTTCTGTCACTTGTGATTAAAAGTACCCTGAGATAATGAACAAAAGATTTTCTTGATGGAATATGTAAATATAATTCAAAGGCAAATAATCTTTATTAATTTGCCATTAGATATTAGTTTTCCACTAGAAAAAGTAATCTACAAATTTGGCTTAAAATCAGGTGAATTTTTTTAAATACTATTTCATCTAATTTATCTTATGTATTGTTCATTAAAAAAAAAAAATCCTTCTACCTCAACAGAATTATAGTTTTCTTTCATCATAGAGAGGTGAGCGAAACAGCTCATTTTCTAAATTCCAGCAAGTTTTAAGTACCCCTTTCTCTTAAATCATCACTGCATTTAGTTCTTTTCTCATAAAATTACAAAAGACAGCATAAAAAGAATGCATAATTTAAAATATAATAACACTATGGCAGTGTTGAATGGATAATATTTTCTTTTCAGATACTAGTGCCCTGGGAATCTTTTAAATAAAAAAGAAACAATAATTGTCATAGACTAAAAAACCTATTAGTTTTCCAATATTGAAATTAAAAATAGGCAGATGATTTGAGAATTAGGTGAAAGATATTTAGTTGTTACTTGTTTTTTTCTAATTGTCTACTATTTTAAAACTCAGCAAGACAGTTCACCTTTGAATGAACTCTTTTCTTTCGGCCTCAGAGACTAGACATTTAGGAAAACTGAGAACAAGGGTCCCCTTAGTCAAGTCATGGCAGCTCGGGGTGGGATGCTTAGTTACTGGATAATTGCACAACTCTATAATGACACAGCACAGTTAATCACTATGACCTTCAAGCCCAGGAAATATCTAAAAATTTTAGCCGAGTATGGAGCATGTTTTCTCATTAGCCTGACTTAAAAAATCACTTTGCTATTCTTTCATTTGTGGAAATTACCAAAAATGTGCATCATTTTCATCTATTTTCAAATATAAATGAAGGAAATGGAATATTCAAAAGGAAAAGGCAATGGGAATAGCTTCAAATACCTTAAACTAGATGATCTAATATGTCAAGAATTGAATATTATGGTTGAAATTGTCTTTTATTTTTGTATCAATTCCTTCCCTGGTTGATACCTTTCTCCTATCTGCATAAAGTGGAATAAATGTCTAGATATATCATTTGCTATGCTCTGATTTTGCATGTATGTCCTACTGATTTCAGGTGAGCTGATCCATTGCCCACATTTCTGCAAGTATGCCACAGATCCTATTCCTAAACACAACCTTGCAGTAGATTTGGCTGAGCAGTGCAGGGTAATAAAAGTAATGAGGCCATTGAAATCCCTTCAGCTTTGTGCTGATGCCTGGAAACTGTCATTTATTTTGTAATGCCTTTAATTGAGAAGGTTTTTTTTTTTTTAATTCCACACAGTAATTGGTACTATAATTTTTTTCTCATATTAAAAATCAATAAAGCTATGTATCTTTTTTCTTGATCTTTAACAAGCTTTGGTAGCTTGTGATTTATGTAAAAATTTATATATTTGTTTATATTACCATCACAAAAAACTAAAAAATCCTCTTTGGTACAGCCAAAGAAAAGATAAAGACCATTTCTTGTGATGTTTATATGTATGCAGGATTGAGAACTCAGTGATGTTTCTTCCCCGCTTTGCAGTATATAATACAGACTCTCTAAATATAGGTGAATAATAAATATGCATCATTAATAATTAATAGGATTATAACAAAACACAGTATCAGCAGCCTCTAAGACACTGATGGGTACACATTGCCACTTTAAATAATGGCATAAAAAGCAGTGGTGCTCCCTGATATGGATTTGCTATAGTAAATGAGGTTGTGTTACTGTATATATTTGGTTCTGATACCTAGTTATCAATAATCATCTTCATGCCTCTCAAAGGGCAGCACAAGCAGGAAAAGAATAATTGCCACTCTTCATGGAGCCAGCTTATTGATGAGATGGACACAAGTAATATTTTTAGCCTGCTGGCTGTCCATCTGTAAGCAGTTTCCTGGAGCTGTCACTTCTCCTTTCCCTGGAAACTGTTATGGCTTTGTCTGCCCAAGAAAAATAATGAGATCCATCTATCAACAAAAAATAAACAATAAACCGTATACCTTCCAATTAATTTGTTTTCACCTATGTTTACTTATGTGCATTCCGTCAACTATCCATCATGTTATATGCATGTAAAGAAGTGCATTTTTCAAAAGGTTGAATCCATTAACCCTTTTGCCAACTAAATATATAGGTACCTCTTCCAGCTAAATCAGAGACTTGTAAAAATCAATCCTTTTAGAGAGCTCATAAACATTCGCTCTCTTTCTCTTGCATGCCTGGTGTTGATAAATCTACAAGCTTAATATGAACCAAACAGGTTGTTCTCATTCATCCCTCCAAACTAAGTGCATGTTCTCCTTAAATGCATCTTTGATTTTAATGCCACCCTAACATTTTCAGAAATTGGTGTGGAATAAGCAGCTTAAATCAGCAGTTCCAACTTGATATTATTATTTTTTTTATTTGTTAACAACAATTTAGTGGAAATGGTAGCATATGTCAACAATAAAATGCATCTTTTTTCTCCTCTCTTAAAAAGTACATATTTTTTCAAATAAAAGACACTAAAAAAATGACTTGGGCAGTATTTTTTTCATAGGCTTTTGCTGACATTTGTAAACTATTTGAGTTTACTGCTGCCTTGTTGCTAGTAAGAAGCTTTGACAGTGAAAGTGGCCCTGGAATTAAGTACTCTCCTCTTTTTTATCCATCTGTACTATCAAAATAGACAGCTACAATTAAATAAACACTTATAAAATGCTTTAAAACCATAAAAGATTGTGGGACAGAATACTGAAAGCCCCCAATTTAAAAACAACCTGTGTTTCAAGAATTCATTTTTAAAGAGTTGTTTAAAATATAGAACCCGTAATCCTCAGTATGGTGGTAAAATTCCCAGTTTAATGCACTAGGGCTACAGCATATCATATTTAAGAATGTAGAGTAACTTATTCAGACCTCATTTAACTTGACACTATTTCCTCAGGTATGAGGAAAGTGAGAGAGAATTAGGGATTTGCTCACAAGACAATTGCAAAGAAAACAACAGTTATACTAGTTGTTAAAAGAAATACAGTGAAAGTAGATAATATGTACATTCTACCTAGAAAACTAGAGCTTAGGGAGAAAACAGATTTTATTTAAAGAATATGAGGGGAATTATTATGTTTAAAAATTCTGAAGAACTATAAATATTTAGCGATTATATAGGTTGAAAGCACTGGTTCTTTATTCTGTGTAATCTAAGTTTTGGGTTGTTTCTGGTCTTAGGCATGCAACCTGGTTATAATTGTAATTTTGATTGAGGAAGAGGAAGGGAGGTGTTAAAAAAAGAGGGAGGAATGAAGAAAGGAAGAGACAAAAATATGCAAGAATTAGAAAATATATCAGAAAGAGGAATGCCCGTTAGGAGGATGAGAATCAAATGGTATTGTGATATTCTTAGCAATGTGGTTAAGAATGTGACTCTCCACCTAGGCTTTGTGCCATTTATTAGCGTTGAGACCTTGGGTGAGTTCCTTAAAGTTGCCTCTGTTTGTGCCTCTGTTTCTTCATTGCAAAACACATAAAATATCACTGTTTACCACAGAGACTTGTTGTGAGGATTGCCTGGCACATAATAAGCCCTTAATAAATACTAGTTACCATAAAGGTCATCATCTAATTTATCATCTACATGGGAGATGAGCAAACTACAACCCATGAACCAAATCCAGCCATCTGTTTTTATATGGCCTGTGAGCTAGGAATGTTTTTTATGTTTTTAAATGATTGGGGAAAAAATCAAAAGAATAATATTTTGTGACACATTAAAATTATACGAATCAGTTTTGATATCCATAAATAAAGTTTTATTGGGACACAGCCACACTCATTAATTTACATATTGTCTGTGGCTGCTTTTGTGCTATAGAGGCAGAGTTTAGTTGTTTTCCAACTTGTGAAGCCTAAAATTCTTGCTCTCTGACCCTTTACAGCAAAAGTCTGGCCACCTTGCTCCACACCAGTATATATTTGAGAGTGAATGAGGGTACTATTGACAATAGCATCGGATAACGAAAGGGCATAAACTAAGAATATCCTGAGGAAGCCAGTTAGTACCAAACACCACCTTCAGTATATTTATTATGCACGGTAAGAAATGAACATTAGAATTGCAGGCGGTGAAAAAAAATTGATTAAAAAAACATTTTATGCAAATGATTACATCTAAAATAATTTATTAAACTGTAAATCTTACTGTTGCTCTCCTTGCATCAAATCTACTAGCCATTCCAAAATCTAGTAGGATAATTTCCAAACTCATTCTATATGAAGTTTATGTAATCCAGCATCTACCCACTTCTTGGAAATCTTCTCCAATAGCTTTTCCTTTTCTTCACTGTATTTTCATCATATTGCTTTTCTGTTGTGGTAACATATCAAGCTAGTCACTATCATTTGGCCTTTGCAAGGAACAAATTAAAAGAATATTTTGATTATTATATCTTTGGCTGGAGGGAACTGCACTTTCCCAGACTTTTGCAAGTCAGGCCCTTCACCCTATTTAACTCTCTAACCTGGCATCATTCTTTATTCCATTATTCCATTTTATTGGCTCCTAAAAACTGCCGCTATCAGAAACCTAGAACCTAAACTCTATGAGCATAGATTTTTTTTTTCTATTTTCCTGGCCTTTGTATCTAGCTCCAGTGCCCACAACAGTTCTGGCAGTGAGTGGATCCTCAGTTTCTGAATGCATCCTTCTACTCTTTTGTATTGTTGCCACTCCTTTGCTGAGCAAGTAAGTGATTGCACCTCTATTCTTATCCTGTCTTTCCAACAAATTTTGGCTCTAGTCTGGCATGGACACACTTTTTAAGTCTAGATCTCTTATCTAGATGTACTTTATAGGCACAGAAAACCTCTTTAATTGCTTTGTCCTTCCATTTTAATATTTTGTTTGTGTTACCTGAGCTCAATTATATATAGATCTTAGCAGCTCCCATTTTCTTTTTTATTTTCTTTATTTTCTTTCTTTCTTTTTTTTTTGTTTTTGTATCATGGTGCTTCTAGGAGTCATTTATTCATCACTTACATACTTCAAAGACTAAGAGGAGACAGCAACTTGCAAAACAAATAGCTTCCCTTGAGCTTTTGCTACACTTTTCACATTTTTTGGTCTGTAAGAGATTCCAGTGTTAGGGTATAAACTACTTGTGTGCAGAGGTCATAACTTTTACACTGTATTTCTTTGTATCCAGTACAGCAGGTCTAGGCAGGGACCATGCTCTAAAAATATACATGAGTGAAGAGTATGGTAAACTATTACTTTCCAGCGAATGGATTAAGCATTGGGAAAGACAATCGTAATAGCTGATATTAAAATCTTTGGCTTTCAGAGACAAACTTTGACCTTGCCTTCCCTAACCCTTGTGCCAGTCACAGGTTTCGTTTGTTTGTATTTTTGTTAGGTTGATGATGGATTTGTACCCTGAGAGCTCATGGGAGCCAGCCTTACTTCATGTGAGCTTCTATGCAATCGTTAGCAATTGACTGGAGCTTGAGAAAAGAAGGGAAAATAAAAAAGTTTCTCCTATTTGTCTGTTTGCAAAGCCCCCCACCCTTCCCGTACATAGAGGGTAAGGAAAGCACAAAAAAAGGCAAACCACTCCAGCCAGATTGGTAGGTGGCATATTTTACTAAAGTAGAAATCCACATCTGCCTGCCCGAATCTTAAATTTTCTATAGAGGCTTTATCTGGGTTTAGTCACGTATACAGTCCATATGGTCTCAACAACACCTTTCACTATGAAGGCTACCTCCTTGAGCGTGGGGACATGGTGGGCAGGACTGTACATTAGAAAAATGCAGGGAGAATGTGGGGCGGCGAGGGGGGCGAGGAGCCTCTGATTGGCTGGGCCTAGTTTCTCTCCATGACATCTTCCAACACGGTTCTACCTAACCCACCCTCCAAATTAAGGTTACACAAAAAAGAGAAAAAACAGAAAGAAATGTAGGTTGGAACAGTGAAGTCTCCTCCAACTCTTGCAGCAGCAAGAAGAAAACCTGTGGTCAATTTTCTACACGTTTATGTAGAAAATAACACGTAACTTTAGACCTTCCAAAAGAGAGCCGTACACCATTCACCAGAATGTAAGTTGCATGAGAGGAAGTATGTCTATCTTATTTAACACGTTATTTGCTATATATCCAGTGCTTTGAACAGTAGGGAATCAATAAATATTTATTGCATGGAAGTATGACTGACTTCCACCTTTACTTCCTTGCTTACTTAAACGTCCAGTAAAGTTTAGCAGACTATGTAGGTAGAAAGTCAAATATCATCTTCATTGTTTAATTGTAAATCTCTTCAAAGCTTTGAAAAATAAGAAACTTAACAATAGAAGAATTAGAAAATATTCAGCATGAGGTTCTTTCTGGGATGTTGTCAAATGCTTTGGCATGAAAATATTCATCCACTAAAAACAAAATATCATCCAACAATGGAAAAATACCATAATACAAAAAAATTGATTGAAAGAGCATTGCTATAATGATTAATGAAAATATGGCTTTTTTTATTGTAAGTATATGCAGTTTAGGATAAAGCTTTCAGCATATAACATGTTGAAAATCAAAGTTCATGTGATTTGATCAAAGAGCTCCAACCTTTGAAAGATAGCAAATAATACAGTATTTAGGAAATAGCTCTAAGTATTTATTTCTCTGATTGGCTAAGATTGCTCACAAATTGCTGCACATTTTATGTATTGAAAAAACAAGTCTGAATAACACATGCATCTTGATGACAAATAGGAAGGAATCCAACACCATTTTTATGCTAAGAGTTAGGTGGAAATATTCTCTGTAGTAATGACATTCTCATAGGTGTTTATAATGTTTTTCATTAACCTTCATAGCTATTTTATGCAGAAAGTAGAAGTAAGGCATTAAAAAAAAACTTTATAAAAAAGTCTTTAATCTTTCTTTTCTCTTTTTGTCAAAAATTAGATAAATGCATGTGATTCTATATGGGAATTCCATTAACTGATATGTAATTTAAAATGATGAAAACCTTACACTATTAGTGTCTTTTATGAAAAGGCAAGCAGGCTTGGTATTCAAAGGAAATTAGGAATTGTTCAAATAATCCTTCCTTTCCTACTCTTTGAATCCTTTCATGTTTTACTAGTTATTTTTTAAAGGTTATTATATTGTGAGATACATGATTCCTAAGCACTGTCTACAAAATGTTTATATTACTCACGCTACTTAGCAACCTTAGTAAGAACTATTGCCAAAGAAAAGATTTATTTTGAAAATCTTGGAAATGAGTTCAAATATAGAAAATATAAAAAATTATTTTCAGACATTTTACAAATAGTAACTCAGTTACAAAAAACTAGAACTGATGTCTGTAGTTAATCCCAGTCTTTTCAAAAAATGTTCTTTATTGGTTTATCAGGGTTAAGCTGAGTGAAGTGGGGCTGGAGACAAGAGAGTAGAGAAAATAATGGCAAGTTATTTTCACCATATGTCTGTTTCAACTATATGTGTGTTTCAACATAAATAGTGCAGAAAATGGAAAACTTTGGCAAGGAAATGGTCACACTTATCATTCTACCAACCAAGTGAAACCACCATTATAGTTTTAACCCATTTTCCGTTTGTCCCGAGAACATTTATTGGCAGCACTTGCAGCTGCAGCATTTAATGAGAAAGCTGGCTGATTACAGTCCTGCTAACCTTACCCCCAAAGTTTGCCATGAAATATCTCACTTTTATTATTACATTCACATCACTCTAGTATATCTATAATCTTTGGAAACAAATAACATCATTTTATTTATGGCATTCTGTTTTTAATAGTGGTATTTTCATTTAAAAAATATAGCAATTCCCAATTCTAGAAAATGCAGCATTCCTATGCATGATGGTAAATTAATGCTGACAGCGAGATGCACTTTTTTTTTCTAAACAGGAAATGGATTAAAACAATTTCTTCCAATCTGTCATCCAAAGTAGCTTTATCCACCATAGTGATATGTAAATAAAAATATAAACATAGCATGCATGTGAAATTTAAATTTTTAAATTTAAAATTATGGCTTAAATTTTTTATATTTTACAGTTTTTAATATGAAGACTTTCAGATCAAGATTAAGATCACTGTTAGTTTTAGCATATCTTTTCTAGTGAGGAAAATACAACATATTGTTATGTAATCCGCCTAGTGCTGGGCATTTTCTTTTTTCCACATTTTGTTTCTATTATAAACATTGTGAAAATAGATAGATTTATGTTTTTTCCAAAATTTTGTTATGTTTTACTTAGAATAGACTGAGTTCCAGGAATGAAATATTGTTAATGACCCACTCTGTGGGTTTTGGAACAATTCCTGTTCATATTCCAAAATAATTTGTGTCATTAGCAGTGTGGGATAGTTAACATTTACTGGGTTCTTATGTGCTAGGTACTCATGAATAAGCTTTCATATGAATTAGCATATTTAATTCTCACAACAGCCATTAAGATATATGCTATTATTGTTCTCCTTATACGAAAAGAAATTGAAGAATTGAATGTGAAGAAATTGTACCCCAGAGTTGTTAACTAACTTGTCCAAGGATGAACAGTTAATAAGTGGTACTAAAAGTACCAGTTTCCATATCTTCCTTAATATTAGACAAAAATATATTGCAATTTATTTTTACTAAGATAGTGGGAAAAATAATATCTTTAGTTTGTCTGTCATTAATTTGATGAATGTCAAGACAGCTATTTTTCTTTTCTTTTTTTCTCCCCAGTTCTTTTTTACTACTGGATTAGTTACTTATTTCATGAAATTGTTGTGGGGAGTAAAATTAATATATGTGAAGGACTGCCAGTGTCAAGCATGGTCATAGCTATTCAATGGTGGGTAGATTTAAATGTTATTTTTAGCTAGCTACTGAGATAATAAAGACAGAAATTCAGAACCCGGCATCTAGTTCACTGTTTCTTCTGTTATACTACTGTTTTTCTTATTAAAAGAGACTCAATCTTAGTACAGTATATTTATTTTATATATAATTGCTCCTAAAAGTAAGATAAACTCACAGATAGCTAAATGAAATTTCTAGAATAGAATAGAATATTGTAAACTTTTTAGATAACCCATCTCTGACAATAAAATATATTGTAGCACATACTATAAGCATATATGTAGTTATTTATACTGTACTGACATATTAGTTACTTATATGACATAAACAATTGACTTATAAACAGATTATATATGAAATATATACAATTTTATATGTGAAATAAACTGTAGTGGAGAGATGGTGATGCAGATTATGGAAGGACTGGGAATCTCTTTCACCTGATGGTCCTTGGACATTTCACAGATCTAGGTTTCAGTCCAATCTCTGCTCTTTAGATGTATTACCTTGGTAGATTTTAAGCCTCAGTTTTCAAATATGCAAAAAATGGAGGTACTTTCTCATGGGGCTGCAAGAAAATATTTAGTTATATAAGCAGATTGTTCAGAGTAGGTTCTAGTGCATAGTAAGTGCTCACTCATCGTCATTGCTGTGGGTAGCATAACGTGGAGTCAGACTGCTTGGGTTCATCTCTACTTCACAAAGAACACTGACGAACCTTGAGGACAACACTTAACTGTTCTATGCTTCATTTTTCTCACCAGGAAAAAGGCAATAATAATGATACCTACTTCATGCGGTTGTTATAAGGGTAACATTCAACAATTGCTATAATTAAGAGTGCTTAGAAGTGGCTACTGTTCAATTAATAAACACTAAATGTTTGCTTGTTAGTATTATTATTGTTTTAAATATCAGTCACTAGGATCTTGAAATAGTTTCCAATGTCAAGAGCCTAGGAAGAAAAACACTCTCTTTTATCTGGTTTATCATATTCTCTTCTCTCCTTCTTTCCTTCTTCCTCCCATAAGATAGAATGATATTCATGATCTTGCACCTGGAAGTTTGGTTGTTCAGTTATCTTCCTGCTTTTAACCAATTAGCTCTCTCCAAGCTTTAATATGGAGGATTGTCCATACTTACCAGCTCCTTGTTATGAGTTAGTTGTCCTTTTCAATGACCAGAAAAGTGAGACAGTTTTGGAAAGTAAAACTATGGGATTTGAAAATGTTCTTATTTTCCATCTTCCCTTAAATAATTTTGTTCACAATCTTATACAAAGTATGGCTTTTAATTATTTCTACAAATGTAAAGATCTTCACAGTATTTCCTTTAGCTTTCTAATCTTTTTACTCCACCTGGTTTTTCTTTTCTTCACCTCTCATCTTCATTTCTATCAAATGAACACACACACACATACACACACCAGACACTTAGAGGCTGAAAAACTCCAGTGACTTTCATTTGATTTACTGAGATTACCAGCTAACTAGATGCCTTTCTACATATAGCTGCATGTACACAAGCTCTCCCTGACCCTGGCCTACTAATTGCTAAGCATGTATCTTCTATCTTGCTTAGATTTTATACACTGTTTTAAATTTATTAATTTAAGATTCATACATTTTAGGTTCTTAATTTCAAGAGCATAACTTAGAAAAGCTTTCATAATTTCAATTAATATAATAAAATAAATTTGTGTATATATGTGCATGTGCATATATACATATATAATATGCATGCACATATATCTGTATTTGTATAACTACATCCATGTAAGAGAGCATGCGTGAAAGCAAGCTTGTGAGTGAATGTCTGGATGGGAGGAATACAGTGTATGAATGAGGAAGAGTATTACTCAAGTATCAGATGACTAACTTTGTATGTTAACACCATACATCATTTTGACTTTTTAACTGCCTTCTCTAGGAGTATAAAATATTTGCCTCATTGAGAACTATGGAGAAGGGTATGACCTCTTACTTCATCTCCATTACTTGATTAGAACGTTATTTTTTATGAATTACAGGTGTATTTCGGGCCCACAAATAATTATTTTATCTCTCTTTGTCCTGATCCCTGTTATCAATGTTATACCCTTTTGCTCACCTCTGCCATCTGCCGCATCCCCCTCCTTGTTTGACTATGGCTTCTGATGGCACCAGCAGGAATATGCATAGCTTCAGCTAATTAATTGCTTCGGCAGAGCAGTAAAGTGTACTTACCTAGAGTGCACTTCCAGCGGACGCTATAGATTTATTAGAAAAGAATTATGATTCTGATTCATAGCTCATATGTGCATATGCATATTAGAATTAGAATTGAATCTTTATAAATAGTATGTTAATAACCTCTCGGCAATAACAGGACTAAGACCATTATAAATTTGAGAAGTAGAAACAGCAGAGCTTAATTTTAAAAATAAAATTATGACATATGATTTCACCATATGTGTTTATATGTAAAAAGCTTGTTATTTAGAATGGGCTTCCTTTTGCTCTGTAACCACTTTAATAAGCAGGAAATCATATCATCCTTTGAGTGCAGAACATATTGTAAGATTCCTGTCTCAAAACAGACTGATGCAATTTGAAAGTGTATTTCAACTGTTTGTGTTTAAAAGCACCAAATACTCAACCTCCCAGCTTCAGAATATCTTAAATGCATTGTGCCCTTTATTTAGTCAACCTAAATCAGCTTCCTTAGGCCAGAGGAAAATAACCTCTCTTTGGCTAATCTTTGAAATGTGACAGAGGCATCTTGTAATAGGCATTTTTCAGGAGCATCACATGGCAGGTTTCTTCCTATATTTTTAATCTGTTCTCTTTTCAGCTATTCTGCTCCTTTCAGCCTCTTCCAAGTTCTTCTCTCTAGTGTCTGAGGCAGACCGACAGAGCAGGTTGGACTTTCGTGTGACAGCTGGGCGTTCTTCCTAGAACAGACTCAGTGTGGATAATATTAATTTTGAATCCCATATCTCTCATGCTGAACCCTCTCTAAGAAAGGCATTCATGTGGGTAACATGATATCTTGCCACTTTGTGAAGACCATTCTCCTAAGGCTGTCTATATTTATGTCTTCTTTTGTTCCTGCTCTTCTATTTCACTCCAGAATCTTTTCTTTTTCAACCACAGTTTGTTATGAGAAACCCCGATTCTCACTGTACTTCACTTGGATGTACTCATTACAGCAACAGAACACGTGCTTGAAATAGAAGTCTAAGGATGACAAACCTAATTACCAAATTACAATGAGAATCTCTAAAATGAAACATAACATAAAAAAAACTGTGTTTGTTCCCTAAGTTAAGCAGTTGTTTTTCAATAGCAAAGCCTTATACTCACTTTCTCTGTGTGATACATGGACTCTGTGGGAAAGCATAGATTCTTAATTTCAAATCGTCATTCTGCTACTTACTAGCTGCATTTCTTCTTCTTCTTTTTTGATATGTAACTTTGTATTAGTTTAAGATATAAAACACAGTGCTCCAATATATATTGCAAAATTATCACCAGAATAAGTTTAGTTAACATTTATCACCTTACATGGTTACAGAAGAATTTTTTTTCATAATGAGAACTTTTAAGATCTGCTCTCTTAGCAACTTTCACATATACAATATAGTATTAATTATAGTCACCATGCTGTACACTACATCCCCAGAACTTACAACTAGAAGCTTGTGTTCTTTGACACCTTCACCCATTTTCCCTACCTCCTACCTTCTGCCTTTGCCAACCACCAATCTATTCTGTTTTCTGTGAGTCTGTCTGACTTATTTCACTTGTCATAAGGCCCTCAAGGTCCATCCATATTGTCACAAATGTCAATATTTCTATTTTTTTATGACCTCATAAAATTTTATTGCATGTATCACATTTTCTTTATCCATTCATTTATCTATGGACACTTAGGTATTTTCCATGTCTTGGCTACTATAAATAATGCTACAGTGAACATGGGTACAGGTATCTCTTTCAGATAGTGATTTCATTTCCTTCAGATATATACCCAGAAATGGATATATTTCATATAGTTAATTTGTTGAAGAACCTCTATACCGTTTTCCATATGAATTTCTTTTTGAAGATACAAATTCCTCAATTATGATACAAAATAATAATAATGATATCTACCTCAAAGAGCTAGTATGTGGATTAAATTGAATCCATTCTCTTATCCAGTTATATATTGATGCCTATTTTGTGGCAGGCGTGTAAGTCCCAGAGGTAACAATCAGTAACAAAACAAAATCTAGTTGAGGAAATGGACATGTGAAGAGGAACAATAGCAGTGTGTGCCACAAACTGTTTTAAAATTTTTGTGAGTGTCAACTTTGCAATCTATATTAGAACTTTATGAAATGGGTATTCTTATTATTCTTAATTTGTATGTGAGAAAACCGAAGCATATGGAGTTTTAGTGACTTACTCAAGATAATGCAGTTAGTGAGTGGAAGATGAAAGATACAAACCTAAACAGTCTGGCTTCACCACTCAACCTCTTAAACACTCTATTAATAATAATTATACTAGAACAAAATGAATGAGAGAGTCAGAGAAATTCTATTTCTTACAGTAGCGCTTGAGTTAGAAAAAATGATACAATTTCCAAGATACATAGTATGTATTTAATAAATGTTTCTCTGTTTTTCTGATTTTTTGGTAGCTTGGGTTTGAAATTACATGCAACATTTGGTATGTCAATGAAACTTAGATGTAAAATAATCAAGCCAAATCTGTCTCAGCCAATGATTGTATAAGACTATTCAATAATCAGTCTTTTCATCCTACTGGTGGTCAGGTTGCACATTTCAGTAGTGTATGCCAGGCATGTGCATGTTCCATCTTTGTTAGTTTTTCTGAAGGTTGGAGTAGGGTCGGGTGGAGCATGGGAGAGCCCAGTTGTGGCTAGCAAGGCAATTAGTTTGTAAATATGAGCAACATTAAGGAATATTTTTCAGCTTGAAGGGAAAAGTTTTTTTGCCTGCTGAGCTTTTGAACTTATTTTGAAGGGTAACAATTATAAATTTGAAGGAAATAGACCAACATAACCAAGCCACTTAGTATTATTTTTCCAAGGAACAAAACACCTGGCAATCCGGAGGGAGAAAAGAGGAAGCGTTTTGTGAGAAAAGGCCTTCTGAGAAATTGCCAGTGGAGAGCGGGCCCTTCACCCCTGCTATCTGGTCCTATGGGCCTGGGTCTTGTGACATAAGTCAGAAGACTACATAGTAGAATAACTAGTAGGTTAGTCATGCTTTGCTATTACCAAGACTCCTAAAAATTATTTTAGCTTTTGTCACAGAGACCAAAACTTTTTTTTTTTTCTGTTTTCTTTTAAACTTCTGTTATATAGGTTTTTTGATTTGCGGTTGGGGATCTGTGTATATGCAAGACCAACTTAGTTTAGATACATGTGTTTTTTCTACTATGCAGGCAGCCAACACTCCTAAGCCCCAAGCTGTTCAAGGGTCATCTGAATAGAGGGAGCATACTACACTGTGAAAGCATTCTTGGCTACCTGTTTTTTCCATTTCAGGAATTCTGAATAGTCATTCTGCAAACAAAATTGACCACCACATCATCTGTCACTATTTCACTGTATGGAATTTCATCTTTATCACTTTATTAAATTTTATTACTTAATTTTGAACATTTTCTCTTAGAAATTGTTTATAGGCAGCTCATTTCCACAAAGCAGTGACCTAGCAAAATTTTCACATGTGAACATATCTTTACTAGAATTATTGGCTAAAGATCTCTGAGCTTCAGGAGAATTTTGAGGAGAGGCTGTGATACTGGCTGACTCAGTGACCAGGGCCATCTATTTGGGACAGCCGGCCAGTTAGTCTTGCTGCTCTAGCCACTCCAGTGAAGAGAATGTGAAATAATCCTGGATTCAAGTCATTTAGGAAAGTATTCATTCTGTTTTTATAACTCTATGTGAATTTTTAATTGTGTACTCCAGAGGAGCATGGGGGGAGCAGGCTTTAGCACTGCAGCAGCTCCTGGTTGTCTAATTAGGTGACCTGCATCATGTCTAGGTTGGGTCTGAGGCTCGATCAGTCCCAGCTTTCCTGTGATGTTATGGCTCAAATGTCGGTGAATAGATGAGAACCATGCGTAGAAATGATGTTGCTATTTTTACTATCTGAGTCCTGCTAGCAGGGGCTACCTGTCTCAACTGAGAGCATCACTGATGGCTGTGGCAGCTCATCAGCCAGCCAGGAGGTATTATCTCTCTGGCACTCATAGAAAATACCACATGTTCTCTTGTGAAACCAACCTCCAATTCCATGCTACGACCAGTCATGGTTGTGTCTGTCATTCATGACATTTTCTACATTCTTACACATTTCCTGGTATAAGATGGCGTTGAGTCCTGTTTAGGAAACAGGGGAGCAATCATTGACTTATTATTTTAACCTAACAGATCAGTATCTACTTACATTTTACCTTTTGTCACACCACTGTCAGACCATATCTTTCCTTTCCTTCAGAAAGCCTATAGCACATATACATCTTCCCACCTGTAGTAGCCACAATGCTCATTGCTTTTCTTCAGCTAGGTCACTTTTGAGCTTTTGTTTTATTAATCATATATACATTTTAGATAACTAATGAATTTTTTTTTGTTCAGAGCGTGACTTTCAGGCCTTTATCTCTTTCTATATCTCCCAGCCTGTTATCACTATTGATGTTCACCTTCTGACCATGAACCAGAAGCTGTGTATAACTCTTTATATAATGCACTGACTTCCAACCTGCCTGAAACTCTATGAACGTTTTTACAGCTGCTTTTCATTCCTCAAACCTAGATGTGTTTCTTCATTCTGTATCTGAATGTGCTTTGATAGATGCACCACTGACCAGTTCTTCACCTCTAGTCTGCTGTTATTCATAGTAAGAATCCTTGGCATTTATGTTATGGCTTCCCATCCTGAATGGCAGTCCTGGAGTTGATTAGAACTAGAGAAGGCTCTTGAGCAATATACTGAGGTCTGCCTTCCCTCCTTGCCCATTCTTTAAACCCAATCTGAATATATCACACCAGTGTTTGAACACCAATGAATGACTTCCACGGTTTATTAGAAAATTAATGTTTCTGTACATTCACAAGCCTCCACAATTTGGCCATTATCTTCCTTCCCAACCATTTATATACCCTCTTCCCACATCTGTTTCTCTAGGCTGTTCACAATGGCCATAAACACCTATAGCCCATTCGCTTTGTTCCCACTGTTGTTTCTGCCTGAATGGCAAGGACACACTGTGAAAATGTCAGTGATTTCTAAGTTTTCAAGGAATAGTCCAAAATTAACTTACTATACTTTTTATTCAACAAACCAAGTTTTATTTCTTACTTCTTGGACCTTTGTAGGTTATTATTCATTTTTTTTATTGGTTTCTGGTTTCATGGGCTAGATATTCTTGCCCTATCTCTATTCCCTATTAAATTGTAAGCTACTTCAATACTAGGACAAAATCAGTCCATCTGTACCGTCTGTGTTAGATCATTCTCCACATACTTTGAAGTAGAGATTTGCTTACAGGCAGATAATTGACTCTTCTCTTGGAAACAGCTCTTGAGAGGGAGCAAAGAAAGCACAGTTGAGCAGAGAGAGAAGGTGAACAGTTATGGAGTTTCAATAGAGGTTCAGCCAATCCCACAGGGAGCTCTAGAGCATGGACAGTACTTTGTTTTTCCCAAATTCAGGGTGGGAAGCTGGGCTCTTCTACACACATCTTGGACAGTCATTGGATGGACAGGAATCCAGGAAGGAGTCATAAACTTGGGGAAAGCAGCTTTATTTTGACCAGGAATTTTCTAAGAGGAATTTAGCTCTTAGCTGTCAGCAGCCAACAATGCTAGCAGCAGCTGGAGGAACAAGTGTTTCAGTCCTGAAGAGGGGCTGGCAGAGCACACCACAGCATCCACTGCACTAGGATTGAGACTTTTACATGGCTGATCTTAGTAAATATGTTACCAAACTGTATTTAGAGTGATTCATAAATGTCTTAACTGTGGAGACTTTATAAAGCAAACTTCACGTACACAGTTTGGTTTTGACCTATAGAGTCCTTAAAAGACCTCATGTTGCTCTCCCCTTTCCTCTCTCAGCTGTTTTTCTACAGGAAGTATTCTATTATTTTTAATGTAAGAGCAACAGTTCCTTATTCTTACTTATGTCCAAAACCATGTGGATATATTTCCAAAAAAAAAGATACATCTTTCTTCCATATGTTTTGATGTTTGCAGTGGCCGTCCTGCTGCATATCTCTCTCACTTAATGTCTAGTTACACATGCCACTGGCATGACCATTCCCCACCCCATCCAGCCAGAGGAGAAGCCAGATTTGATGGATCTTAAAAGACTGGCTAATTTGGGGGTTCCTCTGTGAGAAAAGGAATGAAAAACTACTTTACTTTTGGTGAACTTAAAAATTGTAATGTTGGGGGTCTCCAAGAACTCCCAGTTTTGATAATATGCTAGGAAGATTCGTAGGATATTTAATTGACAGCATGTAATTGTACTCATAGCTTCATGACTGTGCTTTATTATATGGAAGAACACATGGCAAAATCAGCAAAGGGAAAGGTTCATTGGGCAAAGTCCAGGGAAAACTGGGAGTAAAAGTTTGCTCCCAGTGCATTCATTCAGGACAAGCTTAATTCTGCAAGTAACAAATTGTACCAAGTGTGAAATTTCCACTGGGAAAGCTCGTTAGAGACTCAGTGCCCAGATTTTTATTGTGAGCTGGTCATATAGACACCCTCTGTCCAGGATGTACGAAAATTCCAAACTCCTAGAAGGAAAGCAAGTATTCAGCATAAACTGTGTTGTTTGTACAAACAGTTCAGGTGCAGTGAGCCACTCATCATTTATGGAATGGTAGGGACCCTTCTGAAAGCTAAGGTCCTAGATGCCAGTCAAGGGCCAACCCTGCAAACAGGCCTTTCCATGGATGGTAGTCTCAGTCCTGCTAGGTCAACACTTTTTGTACCTATGTAAACATTTGAACCCATCATGGGGGCTTTTCCCGGTGCTTGGAAAAGCCTTGTGCAAGTACAGAGCCCCAGCACTGAAGCTTTGTTAGCTTCAGTGGTGAGTGCTTCTCTGGCTCCAGCCATACGGATACAGTACCTAGAATCACTAAGTTCTTGTTCCTCTCTGGCCTTCGTATGTGTTCATCTCTTATTCTGAACCATACTTGTTCCTTTCTTTAAACTCTTATTCTTAGTTTAGCTTTCAGCTTAGATATCACATGCTCCTGGAAGTCTGTGGACCCTGTGTTTCTGATTTACTTTGCCTTCCACTGTGAACCCAAAGTGAACCCAAAGCTCTTTGCACACTTACTTAATAGCCTCCCTCTTTGCCCCATGAGATTTGATCTCCTGGAGAACAAAGCCTGTTTATTATTCTTCACATGCCTAGTATTCTATTTGGTATATAGCAGACTTATATTAATATTTGTAGAATGATGTAATAATGGTCAGAATTACCATAACACAGTAGTTATTCCTTCAATGCATATTAGTTTAAACATCTGAGTTAAAATTTGAAATGTGTTAAATAGTCTTAATAGTGTAATGATTTGAAAGAAATACTTCTTTACTGTCCTCATGGATCTAAATCTATTGGAAAGCATCTCAGAAGTCTCCTTTAATAGCAAATAATTGAATGAAAAACAAAACAGAGCCATAAGAGAGTTATGACCTATAATGAAAGGCTTTGGTAGATGTTCATGTAACTATGTATGCCATAAAAAGGAAGCTGCTTGAGGTTTCTTTTTTTTCTTTTTTTTTTTTTTGCAACATTTATCTATTTTTTATGTCTGTGCATATAAGCATGGTATCTTAATTGACATTAATCAGTTAGAGTAATTTTATTAAATTTTCAGAAAGCTCTGAAACCTGTTATTAAAATAAGCATTATTGACTTTGTTGGCATAAATTTAAGATGCATTTCAAAATGTGCTATAACTCAAGCAGACCTACTGAGAATTCTCAGACACAAAGATGTGACATGCATTGCTTCTATAAAACTTGAAGAAGCATTGCACCTTAAAATTGCCACTTTTGGCATATTGAATACAGACACAAGTGTGTGCTGTATTTGTCCATATATGCAAAATATAGAGGTGGAAAGAGACAATTTGTTTATTGTATATTCCACAGACTCTTTTTGGAATAACATTAAAACTGATGGATAAAGTTGCGGGTGGGTGCCGTCTTTAAATCCCAGCATTGGCTGCCAACAAACATTAGAACTGAAAACATATTTCTTGAATCTAGTGTTTCTAGTTTTGGTTAGAAATAGTTCATTTTGAAATAACTTATAACCAAAGGAGATGATAAGATGATGAAGATTCTGCAGCAACAATAAGAAAGTTTCCCAAGAGAAGGAATAGTAAAAAGCTGGAGCAGATATTACCATCAGAGCTTGAAAAAATGGCCTGATAAAGGGGGTGATAAGATCTTGGCTGGCGAGGAATAGAAAAGAGAGTGGGGGTGACTGACATTCCCGAGGGCCCTTTTCAATTGGGTTTGTTTTAAAGGCTTTTTCTGATGGCATAGATAATTACTAGACTGAAGGTCTCTGTTTTGCTAGGCTGTTTATGAGCAGACTGCTAAACAAAAGAGAAACTCAAGAGGAGGTGAAGGAAAGTAAATCTACTATATGCTCCTATTTGAATATATATCTCAGACTGAAGGTGAAAAATAGATCTTTTAATATAGTCGATATTTACAATATAGAAATAACATATTTTTTCTTTACAAACATTTCTCAAATGCATTAACACTTCTCTCACATATGAGATGGTAGTTAAAAAACAGTCTTCTGCATTTAGGCTTATCTCTAGGAAATCTTTGTACATGTAAGCATAAATCTGGGATACAGAGTTCTGGGTTCACACTCTGGCTTTACAGCTTTGTGACCTCACATAGGTTTTGTATTCTTTCACCTTTGGTTGTGTCCTTCATAAATATGAGATTATAACCCTGTTTCAGGTATGGACATGAAAAGATTCAATGAAAATAAGCACTTAGTAGGGACCTTGCAATTATTTATTAAATTAATATATATTGAACACCTCCTAAGGCACTTAGTAAGTACTAGAGAACAGTCAGTTGTCATTTGACATGTTTAATGGAATATACTTGAGACATCTGAAATACCTCAAAACCGTCATTCCGGGCATCAGTTACTGTTTTGTTCTCCACAGTCACAAGCCTCCTGCATGCTGGAATACATTAAGACAAGTTGTGTGTAAGCATGTGCACATGCCCACACATACCCAGTGATATTTTGAATTTTTAAGTCTTTTCAATGATTATGCTATCACACATGCATTTACTTTTGTCAAAGTTTTTGTATCCATCTTCTTATTCTTCTATTTTGCTGCTTATAAGCTACTATTACTATGGAAACCATATAAGAGACTTCGTAGAAACATAGATAAGCTTAGAATGAGCAATTTCACTGGAAGAAAGTGAGTGGTTCAGTTCTGATTTGGGTGGATGAGATTTTGTGTATGGTCCACAAGACATTACTCGATCTTCTCTGTGGTATTTTCAAATGACTGATTCCTGATTTTAAAACATTTCATCAGTATAAGAGCCAGATGAAATAAAATTAGAAAGTTTGGTTTTCTCATTGCTAGAGGAATAAACATCATATGCCAATTTTTAAAATTCTTAATCCAGTTACATTTTATGATGAAAAACTGGAAATTTAATTACGGAAAATATCTTAGCATTGAGGTTAGTATTTCACCAGATTTGAAAATAAGATATTTAATTTATCTGTGACACATTAAGTGAACAAACCAAAGATGACTATGTGTTATTTATGTGTATACATTATAAACCAAGTAAAAGAGAAATTTTATCTATTTTTAAGTAGTAGATTGTAGATTTAAATCTTATATTCCTAATACAATTATTCTATCATTTCTTAAATAATGAAAATATTGAAGTTATTTGTGTTAGCAAGTTTAACAAAAGTATATTTTGGGCTATTTTTATTCTTTTTCTTCCTATCTATGTTGTTATTTCCTTATTACTGATATTCTAATTTTTCATATAGCTAAATTGAAGCAAAATTTTGTTCACTGACTTGTAACCGTCTTCATTTACTTTCCTCTTTTTGCTTAGCAGTTCCACTAAATTGGCGTATAAATAGATACCAGGCTATGCCAGTTCAAAACTTCTTGTTCTGGGCACACTGTTTGTTTTGCTAAGCCTATAGCACTGGGGAGTATTAATAAAAGCGTAATTTACCCTAAAGTGGCAGCCTCTTCAGACAAAGGAAGCTTGCCTTTCTCCTGTCACTGAGAGGAGGAGAAAATACCCAAGGCAATATTAAAGGTAGTATATACAGATGAAAGAATCGATATGCACATAAACCAAAATAAAACAGAAAAAAAATTTTGTCCTCAGAGAGAAATGGTGGTGGGAATGGGATTACAGATCTAGAAGGGAAAGGAAGCTTTAGCATCAAAGGATTAAAGTGTGAAATATAGATTAATGCTCATATGAATCTGTCTGATAGAAAAGCTGAGACCAGGGGTTTTCTCAGTGGTCTTCTGAAAGTCAGGCCCCCAGGATGGTTCCCTATACTGGGCATCTTATCTGAGTCAACCTAGGATGATGTCTTTTTCCATCACCCCTTGGAGTTCCACATCTGTAAACTGAAGATACTGTAAGATTTGCCACAGGTATTTGCTAAGTTCTTTAAGATCTATCTTACTTGAAAGGCTGTTTTGTTCCTAGAAGATTAGAACTGGGTTAGTTGGTCTCTTGCATCCTATCAATCTAAATCCACTCGTTACACTTTTCATTATTTTTTGCTTAAATACTTTCAATGTTTTAAAAAATTCGAATATTACTTTTTACATTTTACTAAATTCTTCTTGTGTATCTTAAATATTTGTTTTATCAGTTTCTAATTCATATTTAATGTACAGATAGGCTGTTGGCGACGTTTGTAATAATCTCCCAAACAGCTATAAAATTACTTCCCTTGAGTTTATATCATGGCAAAAATCATTATAACAACTCAATTTCTCAATAAAAAAGAAAGATAGGAAAAGGAAAAAATACACTGAAGATAATTAGCACTTTATCTTAATGGCCCTCCTTGCGCATGCGCACACACACAACTACTGGCAAAAGCATTTTCTCCTAGTCCATTATAGGAGACCTTCTATATTCTTTTCCTTACTCTCTATATTTCTGTAGGCAAGGAAAAAAATTTTTTTTGAAATAAACATTCTGAGAATAAGAGTTTTAAATATTTTTCTAAAACTGTATTGCCATATATGTCATATTGTCATATCATTTTGCCAGGAACTTTAGAGACATAATTCTGTGTTATATTGCCAACAACTTTAGAGAAATCAAGAGGCCTTGCAAACTAAATTTTTGATCATAAAATAAATTGCCTACATCAGTGTAAATACCACCATAGTAATAAAACTACATTAAACTACATTATGAGGTGGTTGGTTTCAAAGATTGATTTATTCATTGACACATGATGGTATAGGTAAAATATAAATAAATACCCTAGTCTTAAATAACCACTTTGTCTAATATTAAAAGATTTGTACTTCATATTGTTGCTTCTGTATGTAGTTTTTACTTAGTTTCTCTATTTCAAAGATATTTTTCTGCCAAGGACCTCTTGAAGACTGAGGAACTTATTTTAGTTACCAACATCACTTTTAAAAAGTATAAGGTTTGGAGTTTCTGTATAGTAATTAAATCAATTTTATGTGTGTTTGGTGGAATCACACAAGACAATTTCAAACAGTTATATTACTAGTTCTCTAAGATAATCATATTTTATTCACTTGGATTTTATGTAACATTTGCATTTGTTTTTAAATGACATATACTGTTTCTGCTCTTTTCTAGAATTCAGTGGTGTTATCCTTAACATCTCTAAGAATAGTCCTTATGTATAGAACTTGGTAATTACTCATAAATTCTGTTTTCTGTTGCAGTTTCATTTTGTAAAAGGAACTTAAGGGAAGGATAAAATTACTTATTAGTTATAGTAAACTATGCTATAATTTAGTAAACTTGAGTTGAATCTTTTAGCAGAGTCATAACATAAAGTAATTTTTTTAAATATACTGTGATAGATACTGAGAAAGACCAGTATGCTGTGTGAAACCACAGACTTTCAGAACCAGAATTTACTTGAGAAAATCCAATTAAAACATATCCTATTATGAGAGGGAAAAGTCCAAAAATGCGAAGTGACATTTTTGTTGATTTACAATGTTTGTAAATCAACAAGTTTTCCAATTGCATTGGAAAATATGCAATCATATTTATATTAAACATCATTAACAAGTATTACTAAATTAATCTGACCTCTCTAGTGTCTTGATCAACTCTATGAAGATTATAGCTAGGCAAATAGAACACAGAAGTAAAAATGATCCAGCTCTTGACCTTGCAGGAGAGAGAGAGATTTAAAGCCAATGCCAAGAGTAAGAGTGGGAAAAGTGTTTTAGTAACACAAAGAGACACTGGGCGGCATGGTGGAAACATGGCCATGAGTGGTGAGAGAGAGAAAGGGAAACTGGGGTTCGATTTTGGATTCCGAATTAGTGGCAAGGACTCGATCTGAATTAGCATTAGCTCTCTAACTCTGACCTCAGTGATTTTTCCACTGTATATCTATGCTTAACATCAATAAAAATCTAAGTATTATTATGTGGGATATTTACTAGATCCTTTTATTTCCAGTTACTTAACATTACACGCTTTGATGTAAGTGTAGTTTTCTTTAATTTCAAAATCATTTGAGTATGCACAGGTCCTATTGCATGTGAGAAATTTATGTAAAAGATTTGTTAATTGGTGCCTAATATGTACTTGTATGCAATTTCAGTTGATGAATTCCTGGGATTTTGTTTGTTTGTTTTGTTTTTCCCTTTTGTACTCCTTTTATTATTCATTCATTGAGAAATAGAATTGGATTAAAAGGTATTTTATTAGAACTTAAAACATTGAGAAAAATAAAATAAGTTATATACCTGCTCCAAATATTTGCTTTTAGCAAATGACCAATATAAAAAATAAGATATTTATTAAAATCCTTCTAAGTTTAGAGAGCTAGTGTCACAAGTTTTTAGAATATAAAATTAAAATGAATTATTCTTATAAGTCAACCTCTCTATTAGATTTTCTCTATATTTATACATGAATAGGACCTTACAACATAGAAATAAATCTAATTTTCTTAGAATTGAAAAATTTACACAGACACATCCCACATATGCAACTTATACAGTATATATGAACAAGTAGCAGGTATTTATACAAGGGAAGTTACTTAAGATAATTATTTAGTATTTATTGTAATAAATGATTATTATGCCTTTTATATATGTCAACTATCTCAAAGAAAAGGTCTTTCTAATGTGAAAAAATATATATTTTATGAAAATTAGTCTGATTTTTATTTTGATTTATATTAGAGCATATACCTTTTTATGACTTTATATTTAAAAAGAAAGCAAGTTTTTGTGTATATTATATATATGTATTGTTTTGAATGATTTTAGATTATAATAAATTGAATCCAGATTTTTTATTATTAACTGACTCTGGGAAAATAACTTATCATCTCTGAACATCACTGTACTCATTTATAAAATGGGATATTTATAAAACTTACTTATAGGGCTGTTTTTAAAATTGAACTAAATAATGTATGCAAAACATAGTAGAGTGCTTGGCATACAGATTTGCTCAATAGTGTTAATTAGTCTGTCATTTTATTGTCACTATTACTTTTTAAACATAAAATTATTATCAGAATATACTACTCAAGATATTATTTTTTAGGTGGAAGATGATAATGACTATATTATTTTTCTCTATTCCCAATTTTTCTAAATTTCAATGATTGAATTTTATAATTAGCAATGACTCTTTTATCAATACATACTAGACTTATATGTTAATAAGAATTTTTAATTGCTATTCGTATGCACAGATTTCAAAGAAATCTATTTATGTTTATCAAAGCCTTCCTCTTCTATTCCAAATTCAAGCTAGGGCCAATTCTCAGTTATCTATAGCAAAGGACTGGATCTCTACAATTGGAATATTTTCAAAAAAGTCACATATGCTTTCTCAAATGTACTAATGGTTCTTAAATCTAAGAGTGATTGTGACAACAGTTAGAGTGAAGAGCAGGCACCAAAGAGAGTGTAAATGCAGTATGGCCTTAGAAAACAAAATAAAGGTTTGACCTTGATCCTGAGAGCAACAGGGACCAACTGAAAATTATAAGCAATTAAGTGACAAAATTAGATTTTCCAATTAAAAAAGTTATTTTGGCTGCCACAAGATACTGAAATAAAGGCACAAGAGTCTCAGTACATAGATTATTATAATCCTCTGCACAAGAAGGGATGAAGGCAAGGACTAAAGCAGTGACCATAAAGTTGTAAGGAAGGGTAGAGACTTGCTAGCTGGTTAGGATAGTTATGTCTGGAGTGATGTAGATGAAGTGAGTTTAGTTGATTTAAAGTTTCTGCCTTGAATATCGTGGTGGGTATGTCCTATAAAAGAGAGAAAAAGGATAGAACAAATCGGAGTGAATGGATAAAATGAATACCCTCAGTTTTTGATATCATGTCTCTCATATCTTGGACTCAAATTATATATTCTCCTTTATGACTTTTGTGGATAGTATTAATCTTCTGGTTCTACAGATCCTGATAATTTCCAAAATACTTTTCCATGTGCTGCATAATCTCATCCATGAGATAACTATAATAAAAGTAGGAAAGAATGCTCTTCATCCACTTTTGGGAATCAAGGCCAAGAGATCAAATACATACAGATTGGCATGTTTAGAACTGAAGTTGAGGGAATTGTACTGTAATCACAGAGAAACCTTTTTGGGTCAAGAAGAAAGCTTACCTGAAGAGAATGTAGCAGGATTTACAAGGATCTTCTCCTGTCTTCATAGAAAAAGAAAAGCAAAAATATCTCTCTGCTAAAAATTTGCTAATCTTGCTGAGAAACCTAAAGAGCACTTTTCACCAAAAAAGCAGTGCACAGCAGGTAAATGATATGATGATATTTGCTCAAAGAGTTTAAAATTTGTTAAAAGAAGGCTCACACTAGGATCTTACATATCAATTTCCACATGTATTTTATAAGTAAATTACAGATGCTGTAAATAGTATATTTTATAGTGTGAAACTGACAGTGCTATCCTCAATGATGTGAAAGCAAACTCAGGAAAAGGTTTTTGTTTGTCTTTTTTGTTTGTTTCTCAAATAGATTATGAAGATATTTCAGCAAATTGTTGCATGCTTATCAACTGAAATTCAGTTTATGAAGATAGTTTTTTTGTTTTATTCAACTGTTGAAATGAAAATCCATAAATTTCCCAGTAATTTATTTTTGAAATAACTTTAAGAACTACAATTTGTGCTAAGGAGAAATAAAATAACCCTGAATATGCTGCTTAATAAAACTGCATTGAATAACAATTTTAACATCATATCAAATGATATATACAAAACATAGCAAAGTGAGAAATGTCCCCAAATCTTTCCCGTAAAATCAACAATAAGTTGAACATCTAAAACTTAACAAAAAACACCCAAACTGCTCACCAGCACGTCTGAGTTTGGGATCTGTGTGTAAGAGCTACCACAGGTCAGACTCTGAGTGTCAGGCAGTGGGCTAGAAGAAACTAAGAAGCTGCCTCTCGCAGCCGGAGCTCCCTGTAAGGAGGAAAGGGCAGGAAGAAGGTTTGGCGACTTCCCTGAACAGCCCTGCCTCGGAAAGCTGTGAACTCCCCCATGGCCGGCCTGTGGCAGGACCCCATCATCAGGGCAGGAGACAGAGAAGCAGGACGGCAGAAAAACAATAGCAGATTTTACTGGCTGTGGTTGCAAAATCAAGTCTGAACCACAGCCCCCAACACCCAACACAGAGGACCCTTCCCCGCTACCCCATACACTGCGGAGTCCCAGGGGAATCTGAGCAAATGCTACAGAAACTCTTCTTAACACGGACAGGAACTGAAATTGAGGGTAGTGAGCATGATTAAATATCTATCAAAAATAAAAAGGCATTTTTAAGGCTTTATGTAAAGCGGGGATCCAAGAGACATAGATGCCACCTACTGGAAACCAAAAGAAAAGTGCCTTCTTTGCAGCAAGCTAAAAAGATACCTTTATATTATAAATTTTCTTTCTAGAAAAAAAGCAGAATACGTTTCCATTATGCCCAGGCAGAGAAATAGTCCATTAAACCCCATGAACAACCAAGGTAACAAGGCATCTCAGAAAGGAAGAAAAAAATCTCCAGAAAATAAGCTTACAGACATCGAAATATGCAATTTAAATGGAAGAGAATTCAGGATGGTACTTCGGAAAAAACTAAATGAATTCCTAAAGAAGTCATATCAGCAATCAAGAATTGACAGAACACCTAGATGATCAGAGAAAGGAGAATAAAACCTTCAGAAAGAACCAAATAGAACTTCTGGAGATGAAGAACACACTGCAAGGGTTGAAAAATGAAATAGCAAGCTTGGGAAATAGAGTCGACCAAATGGAACAAACGATCAGTGATACAGAAGATAGAAATCTATAAATCAGAAGGAAGAACAGAGAAACCAAAGAATGAAAAATAATGAAAGAGAAATTTAGGAGAGAAAACATAAGAATAATGGGCATGATCAAAGATTAAGAAAAGGAGCAGGGACTAGAAAGCATTTTCAGACAAATAATGGATGAGAATTTCCCAAATCTAAGGAATGAGCTGGAGCATGGCATTCAAGAAGTCAGCCAAACACCAAATTATCTCAACCCAAAAAGGCCTTCACCAAGACACATTGTATTAAAATTGTAAAAAATCAACGACAAAGAAATCTCAGGGCAGCCAGGGAAAACAAAACAGTAACTTATAAAGGAAAACCCATTAGATTATCATTGGACTTCTCAGCATAAACCTTACCAGCCAGAAAGGAATTGAATCAAATATTCAAACTATTATGTAAAAAGAACTACCAGCGTAGAATAACAATATTCCAGCTAAGCTCTCCTTTAGATATTAAAGAGAAATTAAGACCTTTCCAGACATACAAAAATTGAGGGAATTCACTACAAAGCCTACAATACAGAAAATCCTGAAAGGGGTCAGCTCACCTAAAACAAGATAACAAAACAAAACTAAACAAAACAAAAATTATAATTAGGAGTAAAGTGACTATTGGGCAAATAGAAGGAGAGGAGTGCAACACTTACTACGAACAAGGCATTATAAGAAGAGAATTGCTATAGCAAGATAGTAATGAATGTTCAGCATACGTAAGGACAGACTGAGATAACAATGACTGAAAAAAGAGAGGGTTCAAAGATCCAAATTTGCAAAGGGGAATGGAGATAAGGCATGTGCCAGAGAAAATGGATGACATATAATGTATATACATATATATGTATGTATATATATGTATATACATATATACACACATATACATATATATGTAACTATCTTTTTTATATTTGTAATGGTAACCACACACTAAAGATTCAGAACTGAAGAATATAACAAAACAAAAAGAATCAGAGGCGAAACCCACAAATGCCCACCCAAATAAAGAAAACAGAAACACAAGGACAAGGAAGCAATGGCAACACTGAGCTACCAGAAAGCAAAAGATAAGATGTCTATAAGAAGACCTCATATTTCAATAATCACCCTAAATGTAAATAGATTGAACTCACTAATAAAAAAAGCACAGAGTTGTAGAATGGATCAAAGAAAAAAAAAACCCAAACATATGCTGCCTCCAAGAGACACATCTCAGCTCCAAAGACAAATATAGAATCAGAGTGAAAGGGTCAAAAATGATATTTCAATCAAATGACATTCAGAGAAAAGCAGGAGTAGAGGTACTAATATCAGATGAAATAGACTTCAGAATAAAAAAGATAAAGAAAAAGACTGAGAGACACTTCATAATGATAAAGGGCATCATACATCAAGAAAATATTACACTAATTAATATCTATGCTCCCATCAGGGAGCCCTGAAATATGTAAAGCAATTACTAACAGAATTAAGGGAGAAACAGACCAAAACACTATCATAGTAGGGGACCTAAATACCCCACTGTTAAATATAGACAGATTATCCAAACAGAAAATCAATAAGAAAATAACATCCTTAAATGACACATGAGACCAACTGGACAAAACTGACATTTATAGAGCCTTACATCCCAAAACAGCTGCTTATACATTCTTCTCTAGTGCACATGAAACGTTCTCAAGAATTAACAACATACTGAGACACAGAGATAGCCTCAACAAATATAATAAGTTGTAATCATAACAACCATATTCTCGGATCATAATGCTTTGAAACTAGAGATCAACTGCAAAAAGAAATCAGGAAGAACCACAAATACATGAGGATTAAACAACATGCTACTGAAGAATAACTAGGTCAGAGAATACGTCAAACAAGAGATCAAGAGATATATAGAAGTGAATGATAATGTTAATTCAACATATCAGAACTTTGGGACATGGCAAAAGTGGTCATAAGAGGAAAGTTCATCATCATTACAGGCCTATTTTCAAAAAGAAGAATGACCCCCAAAAAACAACCTAATGCTTCAAATTAAAGAAACAGAAAAGGAAGAACAAATGAAGCCTAAAGTCAGTAGAAGGAAAGAAATGATCAAAACTAGAGTAGGAATAAATGAAATTGAAAAAAATATGATAGAAAAAATAAATGCAACAAAGAGCTGGTTCTTTGAGAAGGTTAATAAAATTGAAAAATCCCTGGCTAGACTCACTAAAGAAAAAAGAGAAAGAACACAAAAAAAATCAGGGATGAAAGAGGGGAAATTATGACTGATATCGCAGAAATACAGAAGGATCATGCAAGAATACTATGAAAAAATAAATAACACCAAATTAATAATCTAGAAGAAATGGACCAGTACTTAGAAAAATGTTATCTTCCTAGACTGAATCAAGAAAAACTGTAAAATCTAAATGGACCGATGAGCAGTATGGAAATTGAAACAATCATCAGAAACCTACCAAAAGTTAAAAGTCCAGGACCAGATGGCTTCACATTCAAAGATTTAATACCTATTCTTCTCAAACTCTTTCAAAAAATTAAAGAGGAGGCATTACTTCCCAGCTTACTTTATGAAGCCAATATTACTTTGATACCAAAACCTGGTGAAGATAACACAAGAAAAGAAAACTACAGACCAGTATCACTCATGAACAGAGATGCAAAAATCCTAAATAAGATACTAGTGAACTGAGTACAGCAACATTTTAAAAAGATTATACACAACGATCAAGTGGTCTTCATAAACCCAGAGGCACAGGGATGTTTCAACATATGCAAATTGAAAACGAAGTGGAAAAATAATTCCTTTTGCAAGTGCAAAAAAAAAGATTAAAATACCAAAGAATAAATTTAATGAAACATATGAGGGGCCTATATAATGAAAACTGCAAGACCCTATTAAAAGAAATTGAAGAAGATACAAAGAAATGGAAAGATATTTCATGTTCTTGAATTGGAAGTATCAACATAGTTAACATGACCATATTACCTAAAGCATTATACAGATTTAATGAAATCCCCATCAAAATCCCATTGGCATCTTTTAAAGAAATAGAACAAAATATTATCATATTTGTATAGAAGCACAAAAGACCCCAAATTGCCAAAGCCATCCTGAGAAAAAAGAACGAGGCTGGAGGTCTCACTCTGCCTGACTTCAAATTATACTACAAAGCGACAGTAATCAAAATGGCATGCTATTGGCAGCAAAACAGACACACTGAGCAGTGGAACAGAATCAGGAGTCTATAAGTAAAGCCATATTTATTTGAGCAAATATTTTCGACAAAAAAGCCAAAAATATACAGTAGAGAAATGAAAGACTCTTCAATAAATGACGCTGTGAAAACTAGAAAGCCATCTACAAAAGAATGAAACTAGACTATTGTCTATCACCATGCACCAAAATTAACTCTAAATGGATTAAAGACCTGAATATAAGACCTGAAACAATACAATACATAAAAGAAAACATAAGAACTAAACTCAAGGACCTTGCAAGGACTTAAAGAGGATTTTATGAATTTGACCTCAAAAGCAAGGGAATTAAAAGCTAAAATAAATGAGTGGGACTACATCAAACTTAAAAGCTTCTGATCAGCAACAGAAATCATCAGCAAGGAAAAAAGAGAACCATCTGAATGGGAAAATATATTTATAAGCAACACAAATATAGGGGAGTAAGGGGAGGGTGAAATGATCAAATATATTGTAGCTGAAGGAAACTGGACTTTGGTAAACACACAATAGAATATACAGATGGCAAATGATAATTTACACCTGAACATTATATAATTATATTAATCAATGTTGCCCCAATAAACAATAAAAAATGATATATATAGTATATATACTTGCAGAGTATCTATGTATATCTCTATTGCAGAACTGAGTTGAGGTGTAGGCAGATTTAAAGACTAGCCAATGGGTGGCCTTTTGTATTAGTCAAATGTAGACTTAAGTTCAAATCCTAGATGTGCCAATATTTGGCTTTGTATCTTTGGCATATGGTTCACTTTGGTTAGCTTCCATTTCTTCACGTGTAAACAAGATTGTAATATTTCCTTTTGATGATTTTAAGAGGACTAAATACAATACATTATTCATCCATGCAGCACATATATTGAGGGACAACTATGTATCAGGCACTACTTTAGGTACTTATGATGCTTAAGTGAGTAAAGAAGGCTGACTGTGCTTCAAGATTTCATATATTATATCAAGAACTCCACAAAGTGTCTGGCATAAATGCTTAATAAGTTTTAGTTGTAAATGAGAGATTACAAAGATTTAGCCATTCTGTTTTTACTTATATAGCAGGAAACAGTTATTTTCTAAAGTCTCATCCATTTCTTTTATTTGCTAATTAAATGAATTTTGTTCTAGACAAGTACAAAACTAAAGGCATCATTTTCTCTCTTCTGGGTAGTTTGCATTCATACTAAACATTATTATTGGCATTGTATTAACATATTAAAGGTAATATAATTTTCAGATCACTTAATTTTTCAAATAGAAAAATAATTTTCATTATTAAAAGTCATCAGTGTTATATTGATCAAATTGCCACCTCAGATTAAAAAAAAAATATTTCATTCTCAAAAGACTCAATAAATTTTAAATTATTCATTAGTATTGGTATTTTCACAGATGCTCAAAGTATTGTTTTACTTCTCTCTAGCATCCAGCTCATATAAAAATTTTATGATGATAATGATTGAAATTTTGTGACTGAAATATGATTGATTACTGTACTGTGGAGTCATTTGACTCAATGAACTATATAAGTGTCAGATGACATTTTTTGGATCTGTATTCTTGGCTGGCTCTCTATTTTTGTTTTTGTTGTTATTTGAGAAAGCAAGTATTAGACATGACAATGAGGAGTTGATGAGAGCTAATAACTTAAACATACTCTAAACAGTATGTCTTTTTGGTATTGATATTTGTTTTTCTCTTCTTATTTTGTTTCATGTGGATATTGTAGCTATCTTTTTTGTTTTGTTTTTGTGGACAGTAATATCAAGTGTGTGTAGCACAATTTAAGCTCTTCAAAGTCATTTCAAGGAACACAGGTAAAATACATTTGCTGAACACAGTTAACATACATTTGCTGAGCAATAATAATAGATCTCAGGAACATTAAAAGAATAATAAAGGGATACTGTGAATAACCTTATGCCCACAAATTTGATAACCCAGATGAAATGTTTCATACTAATCTCTTGAAATATACAATTTGCCAAAACTCACAGATGAAGAAATAGACAAATTGAATAGGACTATATCTATAAAATAAGTAGAATTTATAATTAATAACCCTCCAAACCAGAAAGCATTATTCCCAGATGAGCTCATTGGTAAATTTTACCACATTTAAAGAAGAAATTATACCAGTTCTCTACAATTTCATTTAGAAGGTGGAAGCTGAGAGAATACTTCTTAACTCATTATAGGAGGACAGCATCACTCTGTAACCAAAACCAAAGATATTCCAAGAAAACTGTGGACCAATATCTCTCATGAGCAAAGATGCAAAAATCCTCAATAAAATATTAGAAAATCAAATCTAATGGTATATAAAAAGAATCACACCATGACCATGTGGGATTTAGCCCAGTTATGTAAGACCCATTCACATCTGAAAATCAGTTAACATAATCTGTAACATTAACAGGCTAAAGAAGAAAAATCACATGATCATAATAGATGCAGAAATAGTATTTCATAAAATCAAAATCCATTTATGATAAAAACTCGTAGCAAATTAGGAATAGAGGATAGCTTCCTCAATTTGATAAGGGACATCTAAAAAATCTTATAACTAATGTCATATTTAATGGTGAGAAACTTGAAGCTTGTACTGGAAGTCCTACTAATGCAATAAGAAGGAAAACACAATATGTACAGACTGGGAAGAAAAAAATAAAACTGCCTTTGTAGATGGCAAAAATGCCTATGTAGAAAACCAAAAGAATGGATAGAACAAAAATCTAGAACTAATAAGCAGTTATAGCAAAGTTACAGGATACAAGGTTAATATATAAAAGTCATTCACTTTCCTATTATACTAATGATGAACAAGTGGAATTTGAAATTAAAAACACAAGATAATTTATGTTAGCAGCCACAAAAATAAAATACTTAGGTATAAATATAATCAAATATATATATATATATATATATATATATAGATAGATAGATAGATAGATAGATTTATATGAGTAAAACTATAGAACTAATTACAGAAATCAAAGAATCAAATAAATGGAGAAATATTTAATGTATAATTATGGATAGGTATACTGAATATAGTATTGTCAAGACATCAGTTTTTCCCAATATGTTCTGATGGTTCAATGCAATCTCATTAAGAATCCTAGCAAGTTTTTTTTTTGAGTATCAATAAAGTGATTCAAAGTTTATGTGGAAAGGCAAAATACCTAGAATAACCAACATAATATTGAAAGACTGATAACGTGCTTCAAGAATTACTATAAAGTTACAATAATCAAGAAAGTGTGATATTGGTCAAAGAATATAGAACTAGATCAATGGAACAGAAGAAGAAGTCCATGTAAATATTGCAACTGATCTTTGATAAAGGAGGAACGCCATTTCAATGGAGAAAATAGTTTTTTCAACAAAGGATATTGGAACTACAGGACATCCCTATGCAAAAAAAAATATATATAAAAAATAGACACCGTACTTAATCCCTTCACAAAAAATAACTCAAAATCACAGGCCTATGCGTGAAATAACTCAAGATCACAGGCCTATGTGTGAAACATAAAACTATAAAACTCATAGAAGAAAACGTAAGAGGAATCTAGATAAACTAGGAATAATGATAAATTCTTAGAAAGATTAATTAAAAAATAATTGACAAGTTAGAGTTCATTAAAGGTAAAACTTGCTCCATGAAATACTGTGAAAACAATAAGAAAATAGCTCATAGATTGTGTGAAAATATTTGCAAAACTCATCTGATAAAGGACTGATACCCAAAATATAAAAGAACTTTTAAAAGTCAAAAATAAGAAAATGAAAAACCTGATTAGAAAATTGGCCAAAAATCTTAAAAGACACATCAACAAAGAAGAAAAAAACTAATGGGAAATAAGCATATGCAAAGATGCTCAACATCATACGTCATCAGGAAAATGCAAATTAAAACAACAGTACGATACTACTACACACCTATTAAATTGACCATGATCTGAACATTGAAATAATAAATGCTGCTAGGATGTGGAGCAATAGCAATCTCACTCATTGCTGGTAAGAATGCAAAATAGTACAACTTTGGAAGACAAATAGGCAGTTTCCTATAAAATTAAACATACCTATCATACTATCTAGAAATTGCGCTCTTGATGTTTATCCAAAGAAGTTAAAAAATGTACGTCTACTCAAAAGCCTGCACATGGATATATATAGTGGCTTTATAATTGCCAAAATTTGGAAGCGACCAAAATATCCTTCAGTAGGTAAATGGATAAACAATGATATATCCAAACAATGGAATATTATTTAATGCTAAAAAGAGATGTGCTGTCAAGCCGTGGAAGACATGGGGAAACCTTAAATGCATATTACTAAGTGAAAGAAGCCAATCTGAAAAGGCTACATACATACTGTGTAATTCCAACCATATAGAATTCCGGAAAAGACAAAATCATGGAAATAGTAAAATGATCAATGGTCGCCAGCGGGAGGGGGAAGGGAGGGCTAATTGGATGAAGCGCAGAAAATTTTGGGGGGCAGTGAAACTATTCTGTGTGATACATACATTTAATTATACATTAATCCAAACCATGGCTTTTGGGTGATAACGATGTGCCAGTATAGCTTCAGTGATTATAATAAATGTGTCACTGTATTGGGGAGGTGTGGGGGATAGGTGGAATATGGGAACTCTATTTCAGTTCAATTTTGTTGTGAACCTAAAGTGCTCTAAAATGTCTATTAAAAACAACAACAAAAATAAAAAAAAATAAAACCCATTGCTTATGTAATAGCAGTGGAATAGTCCCACATAAAAATCCTGTATACTATATTTACCTGGAGCATGTTAACCAAATTAGCATACCTTATTAGCAGTGGTAGACATAAATAGTTGGCATACAAATTCCTTTGGGGAAAAAAGTTTTAGCTATACTCCAACAATATACACAGCTGAGAATGTTGGTTAGCATTCTTTGAAGATTTTATTATAGCAGAATCTACTTAATTTTCATCCCAGTGGAATCCAAAACTGTGCAGCTTAAGTATTTACCACATTAGACTTTATTTATATTACATTCATTCTCATTTTCTCATAAGATTTCTTTCAGAATTAGCAGTATATGTTAGAGTCACACATCCTTAAAAGTAGATGTAAATAAAGCAAGTGAATAATGAAGTTGCTAGAGGTCGATATGGCACAAAAATGTCTTCCAGAAAAATAAATTAAGTTATTTGTAGAAGACAATCTTTCCAGGTGTTTCTGCTATAGAAATAGCAATCAAAACATTGAAAAGTTATTCAATTTCAAGAAATGGAAAATTAACATTTATCTCAGAATTATCTTTAGTTCCCAATTATATTTTGGTTGCTAAAAAGTTTTTCAACATTCCTAAAAAATGATTTAGCTTTCACTTGTTCAGTATAGTTATCTCTCATTCTCATACCATTGCTTTTTCTAGCAACTATGGAATGTGATCAAAGTAGACATTCAGAAAATATCCACTGAATTTAATTATTTAATCAGAGTCCATAGGATGAAAACAATATTGGTGTTTTGGTTGTCTACATAAGATAGTGGGTTGATTTAAATATGGCACATTATTTATTACCATTGGTTCATGTTTAGCAAAAACAGTAGGATTTATACGCTAAAGTCTTCTGAACTCATATGTAATATCCTCAAGTTTATAAATTTACAAATAAGTACCTGAACACATTGTCTGCTTTGTACATTAGCATTAGAAAACTTAATTTTCATATGACATAATCATAGTATAATAGTAGAAAATGTTGCTGTAGATATTACCTATAGAAATTTGCAAATTCTTTAACTTTTTGAAAAATAGCCTCTACTTTCTCAACGAGTATGTAAAATCATGGTGAAAATGGTTCAAGTTAACTATGATATAATAATTTCGATTGAGTATAAAGCAAAATCAGTGAATCACCATTGACTTAATGAATACATATCACCTATTCCAGGACTAATTTCTTTTGGAATTGGAGACTCAGGTTAGTTACTCTCAACTTAATTGGTAATGTGCAACATGTTTGATTAAATCAAATGCAGCACATACTTGTAGCCTTCTCTTCAAAGTGGTATATATTATTTCTAAATAAAGGGCATGCTTTTTATGTTGAATTTTAGCAGAAATATAGTTTGCTTAACTATTTGGGTTGAAAAGTTGAAAGAAATAATCTACAGGCTTTCATAAGAAATATATGAACTTTCTCCCACTTTACATGGAGAATACTTGAAAAAATGCTCATGGCATACTGTATGTCAATCTAATATAAGTGTTAATTTATGTGCTTATAGAATTGTGGGCTTAGTGACAAAAATAACCAAATAAAAGCAGGCTGTTAATGTTCAGTTGTTGCCTTTAGAAGATCTTCAGCAGGAGCTATAAGTTAGATCTTTTGGTGATTCTCTTATTTTGTTTTACCCATTCTAATCAAAGAGCATTTGCTGAGCACTTAATTTGAACAAGCCACAATTCTACCTAGCAAATTAATGCTAGTGGGTCTGAGAGACGTGGTGGTCATTCCCCTGAATTGATTAGCATCTAGAAGCTTAGTTGATATTCATAGATCTCTACTGGCAGACATTGTTCTCTCTTTGCTTTTTTGTTTGTCTTTGTAATCTGCCTCTTGCTACTCCTTTCATTTACCTTTTTAACTCTACCATTTTAACCCCAAACTCTATGTTCTACCATATTGAGCAGCAATACTTTACCAGTGGGTCATACATTTCCATTTGTCTATTTCCCTGTATAGGTAGTTCCATTCCTCTGAAATATATTTCTACTTTCTCCTCCATATAACCAAATAAAGGCACAGGACTAATCAAGGTAGAACTATGCAAAGAATTTCCTAACACTAGTTGCCTGTCTCTTTCCCCTAGAGAGAATAGTTCACCTATAAAGGCTTCACTTAAAATCAATTTAATGTTCATATCACATTCAATCCGTTAGCCTTTTTATTTTAAGTTTTGGTCACATAGACCATATCAACAACCATAATAATGTCCTATATTAATTTTCAGTTCAAAGGTGTATTTAAATTTTAATAGGTTCTTAAAATGTTATGACTTAGATTTAAAGGAGTGTGCAATTAGAAGAACTTATGGATTCCTATAAAGTCCTATAGGAATTCATCTGAGTTCCTATAGGACTTTATTCATATATATTTAGCACATTCCATGATGATAAATAAAACATACTAGCTAGCTATAATTATCAGTCACTACTAGCATTATCATGGCTAATTCTCAATATCACCTTATGCAGAAATACTCTAATCTCCATTTTATGGGGAAGAAATATGTAGTACACAGAGTTTATTTAAGTTTCCCAGTCTTACACACCTAGTAAAATGGCTGAATCATCATTCAAACCCAATATTTTTTTTTTCAGAATCTTAACCAGCTTGCTATTGTACATCTACAGACAGTATTATAGGTAGTCAAATAAGTATGCCCAATACCCTTTCTTTCCCCTAAATCAATACTGATCATCTTAAGTTCAGAGACTATACATCCCTGATATTCAAAATGCTAACCAGCATTTAATAGATGCTTTGTAAATACTTGCAGAATGGTTGTCAAATAGATAAGTACGAATGTGTTGCTTTTATAAGAATTTTTAGTAATCTTGTTTTGAGACATTTATAAAAATGTTGCTTTGGTTTTCAAAACTTCTAAACAGAAACAGTTTTAGAACCTTTAGGTGAAGTCATAGTTTTTGTACAAAGAGAAAGAGGTCAGGGGATCTCTAATATGAAAGGAAATGGCTTCAGTATATTAAATCTTAACAGTAAACAAATTAGCATATGTGTGTAGAGGGATATAAACATTCTGACTACAATCATTTTTGTATAATTGAATAATAGTTATAGGAATTTATACTATCTATTGTATAAATTAATAACAGAGCTTTTGCTCTATTCTGGGTGGTCCGTAAATTATCCATTTATAGGCAGGAGTCAGATTGAGTGACAGTTTCTTAGTGGTTGAGACCAGAACTTCCAAGTTAGCATACTTCTTAAATCTAAGCTCTGTTTTATATTCAGAAAGCCACTTAACTTCTTCAAGCCAGGACCTGGCACTTATTAACTATGCAATTACTTAACTTCTCTTTATCTCAGTGAAACCAGGATAAAGATAGAACCTATCTCAAATTTTTTGTTGTTGTTGTTAAGACTAAGTCATAAAACACTCATAAGTTAAGATAGTGCCTGCACATATCACTGAACTATAATAATTTTTCAATGTATTTACCTATAAAATATAAAGCATAATAATGTGTGCCCCATAGAAATATTTAAAGAATTAAATGAGATAATAAACATAAGGCATATAACAGTATTCCTGGCAAGTAGTAAACTAGAAATAAATGGTAGCTATAAACCATTCTATCATTAGATAAACATCCATAAGTTCTTCTAATTGCACACTCCTTTAAATCTAAGTCATAACATTTTAAGAACCTATTAAAATTTAAATACACCTTTGAACTGAAAATTAATATAGGACATTATTATGGTTGTTGATATGGTCTATGTGACCAAAACTTAAAATAAAAAGGCTAACGGATTGAATGTGATATGAACATTAAATTGATTTTAAGTGAAGCCTAAGCAAAGTATTGTGAGGCCTAAGGAAGCCTGTATAAAGTATTGATACATAAAGTATTGAGACCACATTGTACTCCACCAAACCATAAGAGTTACCCAAGGCTATAAATTAGGAAGATTATTGCTGGATCCTGCTGGCTAAGATCGAACAGTTCCCGAGAAGGGGAGTGAGGACTGAGAAAAGAAAGAAAAGAGAGAGACAGAGAGAGAGAGACAAAGAGATAGAGTCGGGAGGGCTAACAGTAAATACTGCTCCCCGAGTTTATTAAGAACAGTATATTTATACCCTAGGATGTGCATGAGAAGCAACACCAACAGATATGCAAACAATTTCAGTAACGGGCTTATTCATTAAGCCAATCTTTCTCCTTCAGTAACGAGCTTATCCTTTAAGCCAATCTTCCTCCTTCAGTAAGGAGCTTACCTGCCCTGCAAACTTCTAGCTTGCAGGCACTTTTAACCCTGTCTGTAGGGCATTCAGCAATAATGGCTCCCAACAGATTATTAAAGCAGGCACATGCACTCTTACCTGGAAAATGTAAGATATGATGGCAAGAATCTTCTTTTAATGACATATTCTACTTTATTCACATGTTTCTGTCAAAGAATGTGAATGTTTAAGTAAGAGATGAGATTTGAGAAAAATAAAATATTATTGCTATAACTACATATAAAGATGATGGGAAAACAATTTTGCATAGCTATAGTCTCTAAACATTGTTTTTTCATCAAAGACAATGAGGAATCTGAAAACAATATTTTTCCTACGAATGGCTGAATGTTTGGAATAGAATATCATTATCAAATTCTAAATCATTTACTGCAAATCCATCACTACACTGTCTTAGAAAAGAACACCTGGCTGAGGCATCGCTTTCATCCTGCTAAACAGTCTCTCACAGGTTAGCCTCACTTGTTATATCCGTTAAATATCAGGTTGCTGCCTCTCACAAATAACGTTTACATTATGTCTTTTCTTTTTCATGTGCGTTGAAGTCCACCTATTCTACCTTTTTCACTGTCATGTCCTTACTATTTCTTTCTCTGATCACAGCCAGATCTTTCATTCCTCCTTACCCTGGACTTTTTGCTTCAGTCAATAATTTCACATGCAAACTCATTCATAGCATCTTCCCTTTTACCTAACACTGTTCACATCTTTGCATTTTAATTTTCTTAAGACCATGTGCTTTGTTAATCTTAAATTTTATTATTTTTTACTTTTTGAATAGTTTAGTATTCTTCGTGTCTGCATACCATATGCTTTTTCACTTCAAGTACTTTTTGAAGTCAACAAAGTATTTAAAAATTTAAAATTCTGGTTGCCCATATTATATATTTTATGTCTTACCCAGAGTGTGAGAAAATTGAGAAGAACATCTTTGTGCTTGGTTTCATTTTCAGATGTAATAAAAACATGCAGAGATCATCAGAGTTTAGCAAATATATAAGGAAAAATTTTCTGTAAAAGTATTTTAATGATCATTATAATTTACCATGTTTTATAATCTCTTTGCTGCTGAATTTCAAAAGGATTTAAGGCAATACTAAAGATTATTTTTTTTCTGTAGTCCTTTCCTTTATGGAACACTATATATTAGATATTTTTAATTATTATTTTACTATAGACTCTGACACTATATAACTATCTGACTCAAGCTAATGTTAATCAACTTTAGAGAGACCTTGAATAAGCTTAATTAACCTCTTTTGGTGTCAGATTTTCCTAATGGGGTTGGATATCTACATTTTTTTTCAGCTCCCAAATTTTGAGCCTTTTGAATAAAATTCTGCATATGGAGTTCATCTCCGTTCTACTAGTCTATATGTTCTTGGTTTACCAGAGTAAGTTTTTAAGAACTAGAACTAAAAAAAATCACCTGAATAGGGCTGATCTTGGTAGATATAAAACTATTAACCATTTCCACATCATCAGCCTCTATTGTCTTCAACACTTTGGCTTGATTAAAGATTCCCCCCCAGTGATTTTTCTCACTGTTTAATCCACTAAAATTTGCATCATTTTGTTTTCTTTTATCATCATTGCTTGCGGCTTCCTGCCAGTATGAATTTTAAAGTCTTATAGTTTCTAATTCTCATCTGCTTAAATGTTATAAATATTGTTGAAGATCTTAGCTGCATGATTCCCTCTGGGCATTTTTTTTAAAGCTTACTTAAAACCATTGAAATCCCCCTCTCGAATTCAAGTTCGATTTGGTATATGTCAATGGAAACATGGATAGATGTAAGAGAAGAAATATAGACATACAATCTCAAATCAAGGGGAATTTGATCTGTATACAGTTTCAGATGATCAGCTTATTGTCATAATGATACTGCCAAGATAATTGGGGTAAATATGAAGGAGAGTATAAACTCTAATGCCACACTACCTAGGTTCATGTTCAGGATCCACTACTTACTGACTGTGTGACCTTGAGCAAGATTCTTAACCTGTGACTAATAGGATCATTATGAGGGTTAAATAAATTGATAGATAGTGAATCAGCTAAGCTAGCACCTAATACATAGCCTTCAACAAATGTCATTATTATTATTAATATATATTCAAATGTATTTTTAGTATGATCCTATAACTAGACAGTTGAAGGAGGGGGAGAGAGGTGGGGGAGGAGAAGGGAAAGGAGATATCTGTGTGTCTCTCTTTGGTGCCCTCATCTCATTATAGGGACATTCCCATTGTGGGGCTCCACCCTCATGATCTCATCTTGGGGGCTCCACCCTCATGACCATTCAAACACAATTACCTCCCAAAGGCTCCACCTCCAAATTCCATTATATTGGAGATCGGAGCTTCAACATATGAATTTTAGGGGGACACATACACTCAGTCTATAGCAACAGTATTATTATTATAAATGTAGTAAAGAATTTAGAGATTGTTCTTTAAAAGTAGTTTTAGGTGATCAATGTGATATCTATAAGATGTCATGTCGACCCAGTAATTCTATGAAAAATAGTCATTGTAAACAAAACTTGTTGGTCAGATGATTTTGAACTCTTTAACCTGTCTAGATAATGTTAAGACTGACATATCAATTCATTTTATCTAGTTCTGTGAATAGCGAGTATGTTTCTTGTTTCAAGCATATACTTGTGATTAAGTCCTATGCAGTTCACAGTTGAGCAGGGAGCCTACATAGAATCTTGTGATGCATTCTGAATTCACATCAGACTTATAGTGTGAAACTTAAAAATTTGTATATTACTTACATGTATTAATTTTTAATTAAATATTAATTTATATTGTTACAAAAATCTCTGTATACCACCTTTCAAAAGTATACATGTATAGAATCAGTTAAGTAGAACATAGGTTTTACTGCTGTGCAGCCTAATTTTAATATAATATGTATTTAAGTTATAGTCAAATGTATTTCATATTCCACATAATTTTGATGGAAATACTAGGTCTAGAATTTTTCTGATACTGTATGTCACTTACCTTAGTAAGTATACAACCCCCTTATGAGACAAACTCTTTGAATATACATTAATTATCTCCTTAGGGCCTTCTTTTTTATTTTATTGCTTTGTAATATAATATGAAGTGATCCTATTTTCAACAAGCTGGTTTGCATTAAACATCAAGCTCACTCATTCCCCTGGGCACTGTTTAATATATTGTTATGACAGCTGTGCTAATGGTTGAAAATCTAAATCTAAAGTTGCATTGTCTTTGTATCCATGCATGCATGTGATAGTATATACATGTATATCCATGAGCCCAGGAATCTCTTTGCTGTGACTGATTTGGAAGAATATCTTATTAACCTAGGAAGATCAAGTAAATTATTCCTCTGCGAGCAAGGAGCAAGGAGTGGAAAATAAAACCGTAGGAAAACCTTGGAACAAGAAAACATTGATCTAATGAAGTGAATAATAGTTTTCATATTAATAAGTAATTGCAGCATCTACTTGCCACTGTTAGATTGCAAGAATTGAGTGAAATATAACTATAGGATTTTCATTGTACTTTTTTATAATGTGATATTTTCCAAACTATTATACAGAATGGCCTGACATTATCAAATGGAATTGTCAAAGAATAGCCATTTCCTTGACTTCCTTTAGCTTGTTGAAATCTGTCTGGCCGTTCTGTGACCTAATTGGAAAAGTTCTCTCTCAAAGTGATACATACTGGAAACTGTGCCACTTTGATGTTTTAATAAACAAGTCCGTGGATTGTTCTACAAACCTCTCTGTTCTGAGATCCTCGCTCCTCATGCTAAGGCTCTCCTGATTCTAATTTACTTTTAGTTACAGTTAAACATCATGCTGTTCTACAGCTTTGATCATATTATTTCTGAAAATCCTGTTTTATCTTCTTCTGAAAAATTCTTACTCATCTTGTAAGCCTTACTCCATATTCATCTTCCCCAGGAATCCGTCACTGAACTCCAGACTGGCTGTAGATACTCTATTTTTTTTTTTTTTTACATTTCACTTATTTTATTAAAATGATCTATTATTATGTGTTTCCTTCTTCACTAGGCTTTTTCACCTAGCACCTAGAGCAGTTTCTTACTCATAGAGTTTAAAGAAATATTTGTTAAAATGAATATGGTTTAGGGAAAAGATGAAATCTCTGACAAATCAATTAAATAAGAAAGTATATTTTATTGATAATTACATTTGAGATTATAAAAGGCTTCAAGATCAAGGACAACACAAGATATTTCAGTAACATTATCTTTATCTTTTTGTAGAGTATAAGTAATAATTTAACTTAAACACAAGCTGAAATAAATGTAAATGTTATTTTTGGATAACAAACTAAAGAGTTTTCCAAATTAGATGGACCTATAGATAAAATGGAGCCTGTCTTCTTTGCTATTTCTTGGAGTTTAAGTGACCTGATTATTAATAAGTTACCTGATTACTCAGTTATTTTTTAGCTCTGCACAATTGTCAAATGTATTTCTTTAAACCAGAATTTGTGGACAGTAATGCTAGGTAAGGTTAGCAGCCTGGTTATACATCAGAACAAATGAGAAGTTAATAATTCTACACCTGGAAATGCTGACCCATATATAAGTCATTGCCTTGTGCTTTGGACACTAATTTTTCTAAACATTAACATATATTATTTGTACAAAATGGAAACCTATAGAGTGAAAGGGACCTTACTGTAGAAGGAGCTAACTAGTCTGGTTGGCAAGGTCAGAAAGAGTGTCCCTCAGAGCTAATATTTAAGGTAAAACCTGTTGTCTTGGATGTTATTTCACATGTCTCAATCTGAATGAGATGGCCTGTATTATCATTTTTTTCCTGGGTTAGTTACCTAGAAGTGAAGAATGATTTGACTGGGTTCATGAGTGACTGGGGAGAATGAAACCAAGAGGATTCTCGAGCATATTAATACATTAGCCTAGTGAAAGAAAAAGGAATGTTTTAACCAAGTGGGATGATCCTGTTTTCTGGAAAAGATGACTAGGTTTCCTATATTATTTTTACTTTGGTTTATTATTTTCCGACAATTGTATTCATTTATTAGAGTTTCATTTTTGTAGTGCAAAGTAAGAATTACAAAGCACATTGTCCACATTATTTAACATGCAATTAGTGTATGTAAGTTCCTTGAAGACAAGGATCAAGCTATATTTGATTTTTTCATGTGTGAGAAGTGCCTCAACAGATTTAACTGTTGTATGCAAAATAGAGTAGGTCCTGTGTGATTCCTGTTAGTGTCTAATACTGAATAATATATCACACTCCATATCTAATCTAAATAATATGCATTTCATTGATTTCAAACAACTGCTTAGGAAGAATGGGTTTCAGGATGGTTTTATAAGAAGTGGCAGTGCAATTAATTCTTTAGTGAGGTTAAAAAAGTTATGTCAAAAGCAAAAGAAATAAAATGCATTTTCTGCTTTATTATGTTTGAAAAAAGTACAGCTGGATTCTTATAGGTGAAGGATGAAATAATTGTTAAAGTTGTGCTTACCCCATTCCTTTGTTTCATTATAAAAGTATATTGAATAAATGTAAATTCGACTTTTTAGAGAACAACAGGATATTCCAAAAGATTTAGTTCTAGTTTAAGTATTAAAAAAAACTAGAAGAAAAAATATATGCTATTTCAAAGAAAGAACATAATAAATGATATTTTTATACTTTTATAATTATAAAGATAAGGTAATGGATTATCTAATATATGACCTGTCCTTTAGGGATGTTATCCCATTTAATTCCTACAAAAATATAAAATAGAGGTATTATCATTATCTGCTTTTTTCATGTGAAGACTACTAGAAGTGTCAGGAATTTAGTAACTTAATCACAATGACACAACTTCTAAATGTTAAAAATGAAATGTGAATTTGGGTTGCCTGACCTCAAAACACAGACATTTCTTTAATCACCAAATTGCATTCTCTCTACGTGGGAAGACACTCAAATAACATTCATGGTATTACATTTGACACATTCTTTAGTTATAGATACCAATATAAAGACATCGTTCAGCCTTCGCACCTTTCTATTTTTTATAAACGTTAAAAAAAAGTCAAATCATTTCTTAATAAATAGCTGTATGAAGGAAATGCTAGTGAGAAGCTAACTAAAAGGAAATAAGATTAATGAGATTTAAACAGTGGTTCTAGGGGTAGGAATTTTGCCTCTAGGGGACATTTGACAGTATTTGGAAACATTATGACTATCTCAGTGTGTGTGAGAAGAAAGGGATAGGGGAGGGGTTGGAGGAAAGGAAGGTGCTGAGGGCTTATAGTGGGTGGTTCCCAGGGATCCTGATGGATAGGCCACAAAAAGAAAGAATTATGCAATCTAAAATGTCAGTAGTGTTGGGGCTGACAACTGTGTTAAAACCTTTGTAAGGAGCCTACATTTCCCTTTCAGAAACACATCTCATTTGTTTTGATTGTATTTCCGTTGGGTTAAAAGATCAATTACTACCAGGACTGCTACCTTCTAGGATACTGATCATCTTCTAGAAGAGACATCTTAATTTTTAAAGACCTTCATTCTGGTGATTGGATTTTAAATCAAGTGCAAGTTAAAGAAATATTCTTTTACATTTTAAAATTGAACATGGTTTATTCCTTACTGCAGAAGTTTCTTCTTCATTCACTACCTGACAAAGCCACTTATTGTTTCTCATAAGATTTCCTGATTCTTGAGACATAAAGGGATGCTTGAGTGCTTTCTTTGAATTAGCAGGTTTTTGAGAGTGTGTGCAAGACAAGTAATGAAGTTAAAAAGTAATTTAAATATAAAAAGAACACTATTAGTGAAGTTTATGTAGAAGGAAAATGGTTTAGAAGATACCATTCTTTAGAAAAAATAGTTTTATCATGTTTGAAAAGTAGATACAGATATGCAAAATTTATTTTTGCCTTCCAAATATATATAATTTCTATCATTGATTTATGTTGAATTTAACATTTATTTAATACCTAGTGTTTACAGAGACAACAGACACACATTTCGCAACATCTTCAAATGGCAAAATATTAAGCAGCAAATAGAATAGTTTATGTTAATGTTTATGTAAACCTGTAAATAAAGACACAACTCTTTTTAAGATGTGATTGTATCAATGTGAATACAGAAAAAAAAGAGGTTTTCTGTCATGCATTTACCTCATGTGCTGTTCATAAAATATGAAAATAAAAATCTCCTGCTGCTATATGGATGTTGATGTCACAACATGACAATTTAAATTAGACAACTCTGCTTTTTTAGAAGGAACCAGTCAAATCACCTGCTGGCTTATGATAATTGTAGGATCTTAGGACTTCTGGCCCATTCCTTGTCACAGAATCATTTCTCTCTCTAACTTCCCTCACTAAAATCATCCTCTTCCTTCAACACACACACACACACACACACACACACACACACACACTTCTCTGGCATATTGATTAAAACTATTGCTTTCTGCCCAGTGTCACAATCCTTCCCTAAGGGAAGGGAGCACAGAGACTGGCTGTCTTCTTGGTATTTGGGGTGGGGACAAAATACAGGAAGGTGGCAGATTTATATCTGAAAGAATTATCCTGGCATAGGTAATGTATTTATTGGTATAGTAGAATTGCTAATTTTTTAAAATCGATTTCCCCCCACTGTTATAATGAGGTCTATCCTGATGCCTTTAATTATTGTGTAATATCCCCAAAATGGATAGGAAAACCTTTTGTATATATTTCAAAAAGCAATGAGTAGGCAATGCCAAGGTATGAGAGAACTGACCTAATAGACTTTAAGGCATTTTAGGCTTCCTAATGTGGCCACCTAGATGTCAAAGTATATAGGATTTATGCAGCCATCTGGAGTCTGAAAAAAAATGATGGTTATGACTGAAAATTGGTTATTTCTGAAGACCTGCCAAAAGAATCTGGCTTAAGCTTAGATTCAGCCAGGATATTTTGGTTATCATTTTATTTTAGGCAGTAAAGTAGCTGGAGGAAAGACTATCACTTAGGGATAATGGCTTCAAAAGTAAATCCTCCTAGGAAATTACAAACATCCAGCCATTACAGTGCACAGAATGTCTGGAGCCATCATTTCTTTTAATTTCTTGTTATGCTTCTTGACAAAGCCTTATTCTTTCTACTTACTTTACTCAATTGAGAATAAAGAACCAAGTTGCCTTTCAATTGGTTGTGCTATAGCTAAAATGTGTTTGAGTGTCATGAGATGAGAGTACCTGGGATGAGATATAAATTAAGATGTAATTCACTGTTCAGGGCATTAATTTACTGAATGTGTCAGTGTGGGTACATATGTCAACAGTAAGTGACCAACTTGGGGTGAGTCAAGCCAGCTTGGCTGTAGGCCTGGTCATTGCTTAAACATGGGTCCCATATGTGAACAAGTAAGCTGGGCAGAAACATACTCACCAAGGCAAAATGAGGACTGAAAAAACGTGTTGGCCTAGATAGCCTTGGAATGGGTTCTGTAGGCAAAACATCTCGAGTCCCAATTCCAAAAACTGTCAGTACAAGATACTGCAGTAGGCAAGGAGAGTATTCAAAAGATGGCTCAGCACTCAGGATATGGGCAGGTGGGAAAACTTGTGCCTTGGCAATTTTAGTATAGGATCCAACTTCAAGGGAGAAAACTGACATGTGCCAGGCAGACTCACTCACCTGAGAGGAGATATTGTATGGAGTGGAGAAGGAAGTGAGCTCTCAGAACCTAGAAAATGAAGCTGCTTGGGCCAAGGATCAGAAAAATACGTGGTGTGTAGGAGTGCTGCCACTTTAATGGTACAGACCGTGGGGTCACCAGCTTCCATGGTCCAGCTGGCCATGAAGAAGCTGGGGCCTGTGGTTTTTGCCAGTTGTCATGGCTGAGCACCTCATGCCAGGGTCTGGAAATCTAACTTCATTCCAGGCTCCAGCTGCCATCAGAAATGAAAGGACAATTGTTAGAATGTGAAGGCTTTCAGGAGGTGTTAGCCATTTTTGAAAGCTGGGAATGCTATGATCCACAAGGTAAATTTGAGGCATTAAGGAAGATAAACCCAAGAGTTAGGTGACTCTGGGTGAGTAGTGGCCAGATGCCTCATGAGGGAAGACTGTGATTACAACACAAGGCACTTTCTTATATGAGTTGGTGGACTTGTTTCTGTTTGAGATTCATCTGCTTTGATCTATGGTGATGCTTAGTTGAAGCTGGTGACTTTGTGTCCAGGGCAATTCCCTGAAGTATGTCCTCTTTTATGAGGGTATTGTGCTTCTTCAAATAGCCTTTTATGACTCTCCCACATCTTATTGATTGCTCCTTTGAAAAAATCCGGTAATGCAGCTGGGAAAAAGTAATCCAGCATTTGACTAGCCCTTGCTTAATAGTTTCTAACTGTTTTAAATATGTAATTCTTGTTTTTCTAGAACATTGGTAGGAAGGGCCATTCTTTTGCTTTTGTTTTCCTTATGAGAGACCTAACAGTGTTAGTCTAAACATGTGATCAAAGCATCCTTTTTTTATTTTTATTTTGTCAGTTGATTATCTGTAGAATTCTGCATGTTGCCTGGAAACACTAAGTGTGTGACATTGTACTCCGAAAGAAGTAGTTTGCAAATCCATGGACTTAAAGTTCTAAATCTAAAACTGTAAATTTGTGTATGACATGAACAAACAATGATTATTAGGTTACTTATCTGTAAAATAAAAATACTATACAGTGTTAGTACTCAAAATTGTTCATATATGTGAAGGGGAACAAACTATGCCATGCCAAAATACACCATTTTTGCATATCGATTATTTTGAATTAAAGGTACTTAAGAAACAGCTACTGCAAGAAGGGCATTCTGACCCTTTTCTGTCCTCCTGAAAATAGGAAATAAATCTCCCTTTTGACAGTATTCTCTCTATACAAGGAGGGTAGGAGCCACCCTTACCGACAGAGATAGGGAATTCAAGGCTGAGAAGGCTGTATAAACAAACTTTGTTACTTAGTCATTAATTTGTTACCCAAGCCTAAACCCCTTTGTTTGGTCAGAGCTTCACAAATAATTGTTTCTTCCTCTAAAATTTAGAAAAGCTGCATGCTTTGGTCACTTCTTTGAGTCTCATGTCTTTGGGACCCCTGTGTATACACAATTAAATTTGTTCTCCTGTTAATCTGTCTTATATTGATATAATTATTAGCCCAGCCAAAGAACCTAGAAGGGAATAAGGGAAAAGTTTTTTTTTTTTTCCCCCTTACATATGGAAGATAAATTATTCAGGTACTCAAATAAACTGAATGAGAGAAAGCCAGACTTTGCGTCTGGTCCCACTTATATTAATGCCACATAATATAATCTACACAGTAGTTTGATTGCATGAAAAAATATATCCTGAATCAAAATAAAAGAATTTTATTTTTCTAATAATGACTTCAAATGTATTTGAATGGCAGCTATTAAATGGAATACTCTTAGAATTCCATAAATCCTTATATTTTAAAACAAGTATTCATTGACAAGAGCCATAAAAATGTTTCTTTCCTTATTTTTAAAATGAAGTAATAAAGAAAGTAGAAGTGATCTAAGCCACTTTCTTCTTTTTTAGTCGTATCATGATTTAAAAAAAAAAAGAATCAAAACTTTGTAACTTACCTGTTTACCCTTCCACTTTCCTCTCTTCTTCAGATGTAGTAACATGAAGCATGAAAGAATGCTTTCACTCTTGCCTAAGTTTTGGATTCACTATCTTCATGGAAAAGTTTTGAATTAAACTCAAGCTCTGATATGGTCATTTCATATGACCCGAGGTTTTGAGGAATGCTCTCTTTGTGTCTCCAAGGTTGTTGTTGTTGATGTTGATAGCATTTTGATGTTATAACACTTAAAATTAAATGCTCTTTTGAAAATTTTATCAAGAATGAGATGATTTTATGTTTCTTTAGTTTTTCATCTCAAGAATGAGATAGCTTTTCAGTGATTATATATAGATTAGAAAATTATGGTCTTCCTTAGGATTTATATATATTTTCTAAATTTCCACAATTCACATATATGTATATCTGAATGTAATAATGTAATATAGACATACATTGAATTGATATTAAGAAAAATAAAATTTATTTTAATTTTTTAAGGGCCTCTAAAGTAAAGAGAGAAAAATTTAGTATTGGTGATTCGTGAATGACTACAACACTAATACTAATAATCAACCTGAGAAACTAATTTTGCTCTAAATGAGATTATTTCTTATCTCTGCTCATTTGATAATTAAAGAATGGCATTAATCTATAATAGCCAGGGGATACCACTAGCATTTTTTCTGTTGTAATAAGGTATCCCACTGGCCCTGGGCTGTGACACAAGCAGCTAGTATGTAGGAATAAGCAACACTTCCTCTTCAGAATCTATTTATTAATATGGAGATACACTGATACACTGATTAATATGGAGACTGAGATACCATTGGCAGTGCAGGAGATATTACTTTGGCCTGCAGCTGAAGTTGAATATCAACAAACACATCCAATGAATTGTGGTTGTGAGGTGCTGTGGAAAAATCAAGATTACAGACAAACACAGAATTGTTCTCTGTACAGAATGAAGTCTGACATAGTAAGCAGGATGGTATAGTTGTTTGTAGCCACAGGTATGACAACTCAGACAGGTAGAGATCTACACTTTTGTGGGTATAGGGCTCAAATACAGCTACTGAGACCAGTGAGGGAGTCTTGGCTTGATTAGAAGTGGATAAAGGTGGTATCAGTGTTTTTACATTATAGTGATAGAAGCCCAGGAGGGACAACGGCCTGTGCTACAAGGGTTCTCTGGCATGGTGGCTGGCAGAGAATAATTAATAAGACTAATTAAGGCTGTAGTCTGCTCAAAGTAGTTGGACAGAGAGGGACACTTGGGAGAGACTTGAATTTCTGAGCTCAGGGGAGGCATGGGGGTTTATGTATGACAACTTAGACTGATGGTTATTGAAAAGACAGATCGGATATTCACAGTGAAACCTCTCCAGTGTCAAAATTAACAACCAAATATTTAATTCAAGCATAAACCCAATCACATCAAGAGTTACATAACTTACACATGCATAGCATTTGTCAGTATTGTAAGGGGGAATTCATAAGGATAAAATATAATTGTGGTACTCCCTTTACAATCACATGTAAGTCATAATACCAGCAAACAATATTGAACACTTTAGGTTCATTATCTCACTTTTGATCTTTACAACCTATGAGGAAGTCATCTTTTAATCTATATTTTATAAATGAGGAAAATAAGACCGAAGGAAGTTAAAAAACCTGCCCAAGCTCCCACAGTTAGCAAATGGTAAAAAAACATTTTGAACTCAAGTACTGTGTAACTAAGTACCACATTAAGCTCACTACTGGGAGAAATATGTATGAATATCAAATGGCATATCCCTTTTAACATTTGTAATAAATATAATTTACTCCTGAATATGTTTAAGTGATTTATTTAAATCAAGATTCATTGGAATTTCCTTGGTATATAATTCTAATGAGAGTGACACTAGTTAACATGATTGAGTAGTTGGTGGTTTCCGTTAGCAGAGGATTGATCATATGACAATCCAAAATGTGTGGAAGAGGTGAAATTTTTCTTTGAAAAGATTTCTTTCTTTAATTGTTCATAGTTTTCCATTTTCTGTTGCTGTAGTTTTTTGGGGAAATTTCTGTATTTATTATGGTGGTATGCTTTAATTAAAGACCAAATGAAACCACTTAGAGTTTATAACTAGAATATACTGAGAGATATTACTTAATGGTATCAGTACAACTGATAAATGATTTGACTTTGTCCTGCACTGAAATTTTTATTTTAATTAAAAAATAAACAAACATACAATTGATTTTGTTTTTCTAAGAAAGGTACAATGATTTGTGCCTGACAAATAAATACAAAACAAATGTTGATTATTTTATTTAGATGAAGATGGAGGAATTTCTCTGGTGTTATACTTTATGATTGTCCTTCTCTTTGTCCACCTCAATATTTTAATAAATGGCAGAATGAGGATATTGGAGACAGTGATCATTTTTATCGATCCATTTATTATTCTGCACTAATTTTTATTTACTTAGTACCTCTTATATGTCAGGCACCATTGTAGGAAATGGAATACAGCAGTGAATAAGATACAAAAATGTTATTAGCTACTTAAATTTTTACATTAAAATATAGGACAAGAGCCATCAAAAGGAAAAAAAGAACAATTAAAGTATATAGTACATTAATGATGGGTACTATGAAAAAAATAAAGACAAGATAGAAAGTGCTAAGGGTTTACAGTTTTATGTATTGTTATTAAGTGAGGCCTTGAAGAGTAGGTGACATGTGACAAAGGCTTTATAGGTGAGAGGTATATTATTCACATACATGGGGGCAGAACAGAGGGAAGAGCAAGTACAAAGGCCTGAGGAAGGCAACAGCAAGTGTGGTTGGAGCTGAGTAAGTGAGGGAATAGTCAGAAGTGAGAGCAGAGAGGTATGAGGTGGAACCAGGTTTTGCAGAACTCGAGGGTTTGAAATAGGAGTGTTACATTACTTGATTTGTTTTTTAAAGGGAATGTTTCTGCTTGACAGGTAAAAAAAAAACATTGTAGGAACACAGAGACCTACTGCAATAATTCGAGTAAGAGGTGATGGTAGCAGCGATTATGCTCAATTTCTGGATATTTGTAGGTATATTATTGAGGTAAAATTCAAATACTATAGGGACACAAGTCTTAATAGTATAATTTGGTGAGTTTTGGCCAATGTGTACAGTCATGGCAGAAACTACTCAATCAAGTTATAGATTACTGTTATTACTATCTATGCCTGCAGAGTCCACTCATTTTCTATATCACCATAAGCAACCATTGTTATGATTTCTTTTCCCATGGATTAGTTTTGCTCATTGTTATGTGTGTGTGCATGCATGTGTGTGCATGTGTAGTCATACACTTTGTAGTCTCTTATGTCTGGCTTCTTGAAGCACCTTTTTTTTTAAAGATTTATCTATATTGTTGTGGATACCAATAGTTTTATCTTTTTATTGCTGAGTAATAGTTCATTGCATGGATATACAACAATTTGTTTATTTGTTGTTTTGTTAGTGGACATCTAGGTTGTTAATAGTTTGTGTTTACCTTGAATAAAGCTGGTACAAACATTCTTATCTTTCTTATATGATTATTTTTTGTGGGCATATGTTTTTTTTTTTTCCCTTGGGCAAATACTGGGAATATAATTGCTGGCACACAGGGTAGGTATGCATTATTAAATTTGAAGAATCTTTCAGTCTTTTAAAATGTTTTAATGTCAAATTATAATATACATCTGAAAAATTATATAATTGTATTAACCAATGTTACCCCAATAAACTTAATAAAAAATATAATAACATGTTAAAAAATAATTATGTTAACTGTTGTTGACTTCCTATTTAAAACTATTTCACAGATTCTAGTACCAATTACTACAGAATATGATAAATGTATGGCATTAACTACATTATTTACAATAAAGTCATCTACTGAGAAAAAGAAAAAAAATGTTTTAACATTTATACTTTTGCTAGCAATGTAAGAGATTTCCAGTTGCTGTGTATCTTTATAAGGTGTTGCTATCAGTCTTTTTAATTTGATTGATATTATGTATAGGAGAGAATTTCATTGGGTTTTCTAAATATATTTTTATGAAAGAATGAATAGGATTTCTTGATCGTTTGGATATAATTATCAGAGAAAGAATGGAGTAAAATATGACTCAGGAGTTGGCCTAATTATTTGAACATTGTATTGTCCATTCACTGAGAAGGGAAAGATTGAAATAAGAGAAGATGGGAGAAGGAGAAGGAATATAAACAAATCTAGCATGGACTATGTTAACTTGATATTTCTATTAGATAAGTTCAAGTGGAAATGTCAAGTGGGAGATTAGTTATAAGAGATTAAGTTCAGGGGAAATGTCTATTTGGAGGTCATCAGCATATAGATGATACTTAAAACCATGGGATTTGATGACATCACCAAAGGAATAAGTGTAAGTGGAAAAGAGAATAATTGTAAGTACTAAGCTTTGGAGTCCTCTACAGCTGGATCCATGAAGCAGCCAGAGAGGAAGGAGGAAACCAGTGGGAGGGAGTGTGTTACTCCTAAACCCGAGAAAAGAGAGTTTTCAATAGAGAGGGTGATAGATTGTGCTCAACGTTGCCTAAAAGAATTATTGTTGTAGCTAAGGTGTTGGGGGACAGGAGGTGGTGGTCAAAGAGTGGGATGTTTCAAAATGACAGTATTCAGGTTTCCATTTATTAGTAATCTCAACATCTGAGGAATGACCATTGAGAGAACGCCTCTATTAGAATAAAGGACAAAATCACAGGAAGAAAGGAGTTTAAGGAATAAAAAGGCCAGTGTGTTTAGAAGCATGTTAGAACAAATGATATACTGTTTGGAAAGTTTAAATATAAATACAAACACATTAAATGTACCAGAGAAATCATGATTTAACAATATACCAGATATATAGAACTTAATGGATTTAGTTGACTGCATACTTAGTAAGGATTTGCCAATTAGATTATCAATAATATTTACCAATACAGTTTTCCAGAGACAATTTTCCAAAAACATAATTAATTTTAATCTGCATTAAATAATATTAATTATAATAAAGAAGACCAATCCACTTTAGCATAGGTAAGCAATATTTAAATACCAAGTTTTTTCACATATTCTATATTCAGCTATTAAAGGGAGAGAGATTAGGATTATGAGAGAATTTCAAACCATGATCAGAGTGTTGCCAGATATTTTCATGTGTTTCTCTTTAAAAAAGGAAAGAAATTAGGGGAAATTCAATGAGTGACATTTAATATTCCTTCTTGAATAGTAGTGATGAGTAAATGTACAGATTCCCCTTCTTGACAGAAGTGAAAATGTTCCTATTTTAATGCTTCATAGATAGAATCAGGAATGTAACCACTGAAAAATTTTGAAAATGGATAAACTGAAGTTGACTATCTCGTGAAGGCATATATATTATGGATTCTAAAATACCATCAATGATAAGATATACCATATTTTATGTAGCAAGCTGCCATTAAACCTATGACATGTATTTACTTTTAAAATCCATCCTGACTTCAGAAATGTTAAAATAGGAAAAAAAGTTTAACTTATATTGATGATATGTAGTAATTAAAAATTATAGTCCCTCAATTTTTTGTTTTTAATAATGTTGGTGTCTTAGAGTGCTATATATCTTTTAAATATACCAAACTAGCATAGAAATATATATCCCAAACTAGCATAGAAATATATATTGAAAGCATAGATATGAAATATCTATTTTTATACAAAAATTATATTTTTATTAGAGTTAGAAAGATAGCTATATGTTTTTTCTAAATAGTTTTTAAAAACATGTTATAGCTCTTTAAAATCAGCAACAATGTTCTTATCAGACTAATATCAGTTATTCAGACAAATTATTATTCTTCACATTTTGCACTGAGGCCTTTTTTTTTTTTTTGACTATTAGTAAGAAAATGGAGATTATATAGAAGAGTATGTTAGAGACTACCATGTATCTTTAATACTCCATCTGCAGTGCCTGCAGCAAATTTTCATTAAGAAACCCCTCTAGGTGTGTTGTAAAGCAGTTCGTGCACTTTTTGTACCTTTTGGTTTATGTATAGATTTTGTCAGCACATTTCATCTTTATTAGCAAGAGATCTCCTTGGGATCAGCTATCATGGGATCAGCAAGCTTCTGAGATGTGTATGTAATGTTAATGAACATGATGTGGTAGTATAACTCATGTGGTAATAGTTCATTATCATTTAAAAATAGCTGAATTAAGAATGTTTTCCTTCTGGCTCTTTTATGAAGAATCCTAAAAACTTGGCTGTAAAAATATAGTTGAAGTAAATAACACTTTTTATGTGAATACCTAGTAGAAAGCTGGATTTGAGCTTAAGTAATTTTATTGGAGAATAAGAAAATAGTACTTCAAGAAGAAGGTATGAAGCAGATATTTCTATCACCAAAACATGTGGCGAGTTGTAAGCTTGATGGTTTTCTAAATATTGAGTGCCAGCTACATGTAACTATAGCTGTTATAGATTCATGATTAAAGATCGAACTAAACAAAAATCATAAAAATCCAGGTATTATTTAACTTTATCAGTTACTACTTAATTATTACTTCTTATCGATGAAATAGAAAAATAATAATTTTTAAATAAACATTAAATAAGACTTAAAAACAGACTCATATGGAAATATTTGAAACTATTTACACAAGAGAATGTAGGCACTCTTTATTTCTTATTGTGATTAAGTATAAAATGCTTTCTTGGCTTGAACAACTATTTATCTTTCTAATTCTTTACCTTTTCATTATGTTATGGGGTGGGGGATGGGGAGTGAGTCCATTGCTTTCTTTCCTACTCTAAATTAGAAGTGAATCCCATTTTGGTTAAGGTAGAAAAAACATTTCATAGAAAAATTCTCCAGGTAGCTATAGTGGAAAACCAATATCAATTTATTTACATACCATAGTGAGGCTAACAGTTCAGAAGTACTGATAACATATCTAGCAAAAGTGGAAGCAGTTCCTCCCAGGTGATCTCTCTGAGGCCTTCGATAGCATCTCTCTAAATGCTTTGGATTGCCCAGGAAGCAAGCTACAGCGCAGAATGGTCAGTACCATCCTACATATTTTATTTGGCAATAAGACAGAGAGTTGACCTGAACATCTGCCTGTGTTTTACTTTGTTCTGATTTTTTAGTAGCGTCAATATAATTCTATGTTGGCATCATCAACCCTTCAACTTTATGTTGCATTGCCATATAAAGCTGCCATTACAGCATGTGCTCTGTCCTAAATTTCATTGGCTCTCTCTATAAAAGTCTTTAAAACTATCAGGAGAATACCACACCTTGGGATGTGTTCTAACTAGTTTAGGGATAGCAGTGCTCTCTTTCCTCAAGATACAGCCCTATACACAGCTGCAGATTTTTTTCAGCTGAGGTCTTTGTGGGGTCAGAGTATTTTCTTTCCTTCTTATTTTCTGGAGCTTTAAACTGAACCCTGGGGATAGGGCATGATGCAATCTAGGGATAGATTCCTGTGACAGGGACAGAAGGTGCAAGTGTCTTTTCTTTCAGATCTTTTCCTACATAACTGATACTCTCATTTATTTATGTCCAATCTTAATTTAAAAAGATAAAGTATGGCTGAAATAATGCACACATTGCAATCACATGAAGTGGATAAAGAAATCAGGATAAAAGTGAATAAGACAAGGAAGGTAAAATGAAACCAAGGGTAAATTCAGTAAGTTGAAATGTGTGCTCAGCAATGTAAGTTAGAAAATTGCAGTTTTAGCTTTAAAATTTCTAGCTTCTAAAGAAAAGATAAAACAAATTATTTATAAGATTTGAAATGGCCATGCTATTAATGCTAACTAATTCCTCATGAGGACAAGAAAAAAAACATATTTTTTTTATATTTCAACTATAGATGCATTGTTCTCGTAGGGAGCACCATGATGAGGTTAACATCCTCAATAAAATCCCTCCAGTGAATACATTAACAATTATTGTAGGCACTTTTCTTATTATCTACATTTTATCTATATTTAATGTGAGCCTGTGGGTGACAGAAACATGGAACTCAGTAAAAAGCAATTGTCTGAGGGTCAGTAAAGAGTGATTTCTGAGGACAGAAAGCTATGATTGTCTGATTTTGTTCCCAGTATAAAAAAAATGAGAATATCTAGAGCAGAAGTTGGCAGACTTATTCTGTACAGGCCACAGTAAATATTTTTGTTTTGTGAGCCATATGGTCTCTATCACAACCATTCTACTCTGCTGTGGTAGCATAAAGCAGCCATAGGTAATATATTAACAAATGGGCATAGCTATGTATCGATAAAGCTTGATTTACAAAATCAGGCAGTGAGCCAGATTTGGTTTATGAAGCAGTTTACCAACTCCTGGTCTAGAGAAATAAGGACTTTTTCACTTCAGGGTTTCTGTGTCTATAATTCCTTAGAACAAAATTTTCATAAGCATTAGAAAGCAAGGATTAGAAATTAAAATATATTTTTCAAGTTGAGGACCTGAGACAAAAATTTTATTACCATGTAAGGTAATTTATGGTACAGTTCCACAAACAGAAGTCTGGGTGACATCTTCATTTAAAAAGTAAATCTTTTAATGAGAGCTGCCTCATCTCTGAATAAGAGAGATTGAAAGAGTACAAGCAATCAATATCAACATCCTTCCCCTTCCTCCTGAATTCCACATCCTACAGACGAACAGATGTGTGCTCTTATGTGGAACATGGAAAATGTACTAATACATAATGTGCACTCAGGAATGGCCAAGTATGGGCCAGGCTTTTCCACCTGCTAGTTCTGTGAATTTGAGCAAGTTTCCTCACTTATGTATAAGTTGATCTCCTTATCAGGAAACAGCATAACAATTTCTTCCTCACAGTGTTGCTATGAGGCAAAATTTTTAGCCATTAGCTAAATGGTTCATATGTATTAGAGATCATAGTTTGGACCTGATGTCTATGCCAGAAGTCTCAAATTGTTGGCTAGAGGACTGCATCCAGCATATAGAAGTGTTTGATTGGCTCTGCAAATATGAGCTATGTAAGCATCTGTGATACAAATATGAAAAAAATATATGCTGACTGTTCATATGGATGAAAATTTAGATTTTATGGAAAAGAAACAGAAGATCTGGCTATGCTAGACGTGCAGTATTACATAGAAATGGTCCGCAGTCCAAGTTAGCAGGACATGCGGCCTCCAGTTTGCACAGCCCCCACCATCACGCCTTGTCTCCCTGATGCATAGGCAGGCTCTGCTGCCATTCATAATCCAGTTTGTTTTGCTGCTTTTCTTTTTCAGTGCCAGGAAGAAATGGTAATCCTTCTTCATACCATGTTGGTATCTTTTCTTTTTTTTTCTATACCTTGTCCACTGTATATTTACATCACCTGCATAATTCTTGTTAGGACCCCAGAGAGTAGTGTGAAAATCAAAAAGATAATAGAAATTCTGTTGTAAAAGAATTCTCTGGTTAAATATGCTTAGGGCTTTTGAAAGAAGCAAAGAAACCAGTTATCTTTCCTGTGGGCCTCTCATTATCTTTTAATATAATAATGTGTAGTACCAGTCTCCAAGATGGCACACTTCACAGCTTTCTCTATTTTAACCACAAAAAAAAATGTAAACAGTCATTTTTTAGTTTTAATATTCCATGCAGTCATGGTCATTTAGCTATTGGACACATTCTTCATATAGAATATGATTCGGGAAACACTGCCTTTACCATTCCAAAAATCTTCATAGAATTGGTAATTTTGAGACAAACATCCTATGTGTATATGTCACAAATAGTATCCACTGATACTATGCCAGATAATAGTATTTACTGATTACCTGATGATTGAACCTATTTTATAACATTGCTGAATAGTAATAGTATCAAGTACAATGTAGCTAAGGTTAATTGAATACTTATAAACCACGGGCAAGTACTTTGCTGGATTATCTCATTTAATCCTCACAAAAAGGCGGTGAAGTGGTTTCTTTTATTCCTGTTTTACAGTGGATGAAAGTGAGGCACAGAGAGGCTAAATAACTTGATGAAAGTCACACAGCTGCTAAGTTAGTCAGGCAAGATCCTTGGCCCTCACTCTTGTTGCTGGACTGTCTTGAGTAAATGTGGTGACAGTTGGAAGCTATCTGCCTTGAATTACTAAACTAGTGTAACCTTGGATTATGTTTTTTTTTTTCACTTAGTCATTATGTGTAAATTGCCTATTGAGAATAACTCTATTGTTTAAATATAAATCTTTAATAGAAATAAAAAAGTATATATTGTCTTTCATTTTTCTTATTTCAAGACGTGTATCTGGCTAATTCAGTAGATATACAGAATTGCAGTAAAATTTTAAAAGAAGAGGTCATGAAACATCACTACTCTGTGATGTCAACATGTTATATGATCTGATGAAATTGTTTCTGAAGACACTGATACCCTTGGGCCTATTAAGGCACACATTTCTTATATCAGTCCCTGAAGGTACTGATTAACCCTAAACTGCTCCCTATTTTGAAGCAATAAAGGCCAAGAAAGATCAATAAAAGCTACACATAATTTAATAATCCTGAATCTCTGTAAGGTGGTAAAAATTTAACAGTCCTTAATAAAGAAATAGATATGCCTAGATCTCCCTTTTCCCCATTTCTTCACTATCCACCTTTCCCTGGAGCCCTGGATGTAGATTTTTTCTAATAGGTACATCCGATTTTCTAAAGTAATAATATGACAGAGTATTGGGAAGATGCTCACTGAGGTCCAACAGTGGTCACTAAGTTAGAAGACATTTGTTATTTCATTGATTGGTTGTAAACAAATAACAGAGATAATTATAATAAAATACTATCAACCATAACATTATTAGTTCTAAGTGTATAGATACACCAACATAAATACACACATATATACATGCTACATTTCATTGATAACCAAAATATTAATCGTAATATATGTCACTGATGTAATTAAAGCTTTTAACAGAAAATAAACATTGTATCAAACATACCAATTTTTGTTAGATGCATTCACATTTCAGAAAATTTAGACATTTAAGTATATCTTATAATGGCATCTGGCTGAGATGGAAGGAAGTGATGGATAATCAGCTGTAGGAGTTGATAGAATGAGAGAAAATAAGATGTTGAGATTGGTTCCAGGTGGCTGGATGATGAGCAGAGATTGGTGATCTGGGAAGCAAATTGAGATTGTAGCACCCTGTGAAGTTTAATTAAGAAATTCTTAATAAGAGTCAAGTTCAAATGAGTTAGTTAGAGTTGCCTTTAAATGGGTCACCCTCTAATCATGCCTTATTTGTCCCTCTGATATATTTACAGGTACTGAAGATGGATGGGCATCATTAGGTATCTGTTATTATATTGTCCCACATATATCTTAACCGTGAGTTTTTCAGAGTAATATTTTCCATTCATGTCTTCAGAGTGTTATTTATTTCAAGAATTCATGACCATGCCTAAATATTCATGTTTCGCTGATATTATTTCATTAAATACAACCATGATCTTCTTCTAGGAAAAAAAAGTTTGTTTTTTTCTTAAACAACTTGTATTTTTCTGTTTCTGATTGTGATTCATGGTAATTGAAGACAATTTGGAAAATGTATAAAAAAGTGATTTCAAATCATCTATAATGGTACATCTACCTATAACTACTTAATGTGAAATATTTCTAGTCTCTTCTCTGCAGATTTTCTTCAAATGAAGTTGGAATTTTATAGTATTGTTTTAGTTCTTTCCCATTGAAATGGACATTGTGAATATGTCATTATTTTAAAAACAAGGTATTCAATCTGAATAGATAAGAAAGTACATATTCAATAGTTTGAATCAATAAAATAATTGGTTATTTCACACAACTTAGTCTTATATTCATTCATGTTATTAGACTGACGTTAGAGAGGAGAGTTTTATAACCTATAGCTTTAAGAAAAATATATCACTTTATAGAACTCAGCAAGAGGAAAGAGGACCTAATTATCATACCAATAACCTACTATATTTTTTAACGTTGTAATACCAAGAGCTCCAGTTGCTCCAGCTATTTGCAAATTTGAACAAATTAAATCTTACAAATTACAATTGACAATAACACTTCAAAATTTCATTGTATTTCAGAAAAAAATCTAGTGATTCCCTATAATGTCAGACCATTTTCAGAACTCTCCTGAAATTTATAATTTCCAGATTTTCTCTGGTTCTTACAGATCAATAAGAATATTCCGAATTCATAAAACTCTACAAGTCATACACCTCTGCCCTTGATTGAAGTTTTTATAGCATTATTATTTATTATTCTGTTCCCCAAAGTATCTGATATTTAAAAAAAAAATAAAAGAACTACACAGAAGTTTTAGAAACAAATTTAATTAAAGTGAGATCGTACTTATCATTGGACCCATGCTTTTAAACTCTATTTTGATTACGCAACATATTTCAAAATAAGCTTTCTTTTTGTTGAGCTCAACCATTTATAGTTATTACTAATATAAATGTAAATTGTTGTACACTGACTTGCCAGGATGCCTTGAAACCCACTGCTTTCAACCTCTGGATGAATATGTTAAAGGTTACCTTAAAATGTGTGGTGCTGAGCAAATGGTAGTTATCTAGTGAATACATGACTGACTACCTGCTGGAAAGCTGCTATGACAGGCTCCAAAAAGGAGAGAAACTGTAGAGTATGGGAGAGTAGAAAAAAGGAGGACTCTTAGGGCAACATGGTTGTGTTGGTGAGAGAAAAAGCAGCTAAAAAATCTAGGGAGACTTAAAAAGGAGACAAAAATAAATTCCAGTATGTGAAGATTAATTTTTGTTTTTCTTAGAGAAAGTATTATTTTAAAAAATAATCGAGATTTTTCATTTTCTGATATTATGCTCTAGACATATTACAGAAATCAAGATATTTTTTACATGGATGTGTATTTTTTGCACATTTATAACAAAATCTAAGACTGTCATTATAAAGTATCAATCATCAAGCAATGGATGAGAAAAATTATCTAGGATTTATTTCTGAGATTGGATGGTGATACATTAAAGTAAATATCTTTTCATTTTAGTTGTGATAACGAATTTGTGGTATTAGTTACGCTATAAGTGAAATTTGACTTCCTGGGCTGTTCAGGGACTGGGCTCTTCAGCCTGTGTTTTTTCCTGGATATAGTTAATGAATCAAAAGGACTCAAAACTGCAAAGAGATGCCATTGCATTTTAAGACAAAATTGATTGCCTAATCAATGTTAAGAGATGTTGAGAGAGAGAAATCTGAGACTTGACTTTGGTTAATTGGATTGTCTAGTTCTCAAGATGCAGGATACTGATTCATCGATATCACTGGCTACTTAGAATGAACTATCACAGCCCTCCATGTGCATTGCTTTATTACTGCCTTTCACATTTGGAAGATGCAGCTATGATGCTGCCATACTTGCTCAGCTTGAAAATGTTCACGATTTATTGATTTAAAAAAGGCTGGAATCTATTAATCTCATGTTTATTTACTTCTAATTACAAGAAGGATTAATTAAAATATTACATTGGAAAATGTACTTTTTTTATAGTTGGAAAGGTGCAGCACCTCAATATGTCTATCAATATATCCAATTTCATTGTCTTTTCTTCTTTTCAGTAGTTCCCTCAACAAATCACTAATTTTAATGTCATTTGTAAAAATTATATAAATTATTGCATTTCCAGTTACAAAGCAGCATTAATGGAAAATCGTTAATAGAAACTTGAATTACCTAAAGTATTCAGAATTTCAAAATGACAAATCTATTATTTATTATGAATAATAAGCTTACAGTTTAATATAGCTGCATTTTTTTTTTGTAAAATGTAATAATTCAGCCAGATTTTTTGTATAGTGGTAGAGGAGATAATATAGTGGTAGAGGAGATAAATTTTAACCAAGATAAGACCATGAATTTTCTAAGATTCCTTCTACTCAGTTCTGCATATAGACTCATTTCTCACCTTGTGATCCATCCATAACAGAAGATAGAATTGAAATATTTTTTTAGTTTGGTTTCTGTCTTTGTATCAGTTTTTTTCTTCTTTAATTCTCTTATGTATCACTGCATGATTTAATAAATATTGTTCTTCCAAGTTAGGACATACTGGTGATATTTACTTTGGAAGTATTATGGAGGTGGAGGTTGATGGGTCTGAGTTTTTTTATCATTGTCTATGGTTTGCTATTTTTTTCAGTGTCACTATTGCCTTTTTTTCCCTGGGCTTTCATCATAAACAGAGCTAATATTACAAGAGTCAACTTCTGAGCTATTCAAATAACAGATGATAGGCACTTTCTATTTATTCTATTGTGTTACTAAGACATTCTTTTTTATTCAGATTGTTCTTTGAGACTAGGATTCTATACTTATTAAATACCACCTATCATTAAATCATTCCATATTTTAGCTGTAACAATGTCCTACCTACTATATTTTCAATTTTAAATATGTTAAAATATCAGCAGTTGTATAAGATGTAGTAAAAAGGTCCTTTGAATAAAGTGACAAGTTGTGTACAAAAGTATATTTGATTATTTCATAAGGGTTTTACAACAACTTCCTATGATTGAATTACAACTCGGTGTGCGCTTTCTCTCTCTCTGCACATGTGAATGTATGCACATATACATGCATCCAACTGTACCCCATATATATGGATTATTTCATTTTGTTTGCACAATAGTATTTCCTATAGTGGCTCTTTCTCTGTTCCTTTTTATTCTCTCCTGTAAATCTCAAATTACTCTAATATGTTTTAATGAAGTATCAATTTTTATTTTCTCTATATTTTAAGAAGGGAAACACAGTTAAATCAAGATGACTAATGAGATGGTGAGAAGTATGGGCTGATAAAAATTAAATAGGAAGCAAACGATTTCTCTTCAGAACCATTCTTTTAAAAATAGCCAGTTATTATGAATAAAAAAATAGCATTATTAAACATTTCTTTTAATTAAATTTTGTAATAGAGCTTTTCACTGTTCTTATGTTACCTATAGTGTGTTTCAACAGGCCTTAACGATTTGAGAGAACATTTGAGTTCTAGAGTCTTTTATAGAAAGGTGGGAATCTTATGTGACATGCTTTAAAGTTTAGACTTAATTTTTACCAAAAACACAAAAGACAACTATTAGCAAAACTTTGTCTTCATCCTCTTCTTGGAACATTCTTTCACTTTCCTACTCTCCTCTGACAACACTGCATTCTCAGGAGCATTTAAATGAGGTGGCTGTTCTCTGGCCCTGCTCATGCTGCTGAGCACCAGATAGGTAGGGGTCGTATACTACTTATCCTTCATTGCCATTCCATCTTCCAGACAATTCTTCCTTCTTCCCCACAAAAGCAAACAGCTATATATTACATAACATTATGTTAAACCACCTATAATACTTCTTTTTCACCCCCAAGACATTAGCCCCCATAGACCATTCAGAGCTTAGCTTTTCCACCCAACTCTTGTCCTAATTATTGGTGATTTCAACATTCAGGTAGATGATCTACCCAATTACTGAGTTTCACAGGTAAGCCTTAATGACCTCCTCTTCTCCAATAATCTTGTCCTTTTTCTAACTCAGGAACTTGATGATTATATCCTTCAATCATTCTTTATTCCCAGTTCCAAACTAATTGCCATAATACTGTTTTTCCATCTTCCTGCCTCTAGTTCTCCATCTCTAGAATACATCAATCACACCAGGAATCTGATTTACCAACTTTTCACTTCTTTTATCTTTCCCTGTCCTTACTTTGCATCAAAGATGCCACAGTTCCCTATACTATTTCACTTTCTACTTACTCAAAAAACTTACATTTTTTTCTGAATTTTTTCAAACCTCAGAGAAAGTTGAGGCTATCACAGATTTCCACCAGATTATACCATCATATTTAAGCATCTATTTGTGGTTGAAATTTTCTACTATTAACGAATTGTCTATGATCTTTTGGAAGGCCACTTCCTTCAGTGTCTACTAGAACCTACCTTTCCTACTCAAGGACTCTGCTCTAGCAGTAAATTATTGTCTAGTCCTCCATTACGATAGACAAGAGCAGTATAATACAATATTATATTTTTAAATCAAGATCAGTTTACCTACTATGAAAGATGATATATGTGTTAATATTAGAGGAATATGTATATTATATTGAGGAGAATACATTACATAAAAAAGTTCTTATGTGTTATAGACATTTTTTAAACATTACTGATATGAGAATTATTCAGAAATGACTTCAAAAAGCTAATACTTGAGTTGAATATTTACAGATGAAGAGATTTGATTGTATGCAGAGAGAATTAAAGTTCCAGGTAGTAGAAACAGCATGAGCAAATGTACAGAGGTGTGAATGCACATGGTGTAATCAGGAATCAGCAAGGAAGCCTGACTAAAATAAAGGCTTCATGAGAGCTCAAAAAGAGAAATGAAAGAAATGGAATTTTGAATCCTGCTTAATAATGGCCTTGACTTTAGGATGAGTTAAATACAAGATAATAGTAGAATGTCCACATGGAAATATCTCTTAATGAGTTTTGTGATTTTTGAGCTGAGATTGGATAATAAGATACATATAGATTTATGTCTCCTTTTGTTTTCTGTTTAATACCTTCCAAACCGAGTTCATGTATCATATCTCAGGCTTAGGGATAAAAGACACATCGGCAGCATTGAGGCAGGTGGTTTGGTTACTAGAGGGGAGAAATATGGCACATCAAAGTTCTATTTATTAAGTGAGATGCATGAGTGACAGACATGAATAGTGTAGGAGACTTTCCCAGTAAACAGGCCCAGAATTCAAGTTCAGTTTACATGTCAGCCTATCTGGGCTTCAGGGTCCCAGGAGGAAACAGCAGGCCCCATTAGAAGGGCATAGACTTTATAACTGAGCAGATTGGTGGTTGCTATTTCATCTGAGGAAAACATGGAAACCCGACTCATTTTTTCCCTAACAAACCAGGTTTTCTGCACCTTCTGTGATCCTTTTATTAGCATACAAATCTTACAGCCTAGAGTATTGCAGTCCATTAGCACTTTCTCTGATAACAAAAATGCTTTATAATATATGTGGATATTGAGCACTTGAAATGTGGTCAGTAAAACATTCCTATTTATTTAAATTTAAATATAAATAATCACATGTAGCTGTTGGTTACTGTATATTTTAAGGCTACTATAGAACTAAACTCTAGTTAACATTTAATGAGCATGTATCATGTGCCTGGCCTAATTTAAGAACTTTGTGTGTACTAATTCATTTAATCTCCGTAAGAATCATAAGGAGTAGGCATTATTATTTCTCCCATTATAGAAATGAGAGAACTGAGGCAGGAAGAGGTTTAGTCTAGAGAAGAAAGGGCAAATATGAGATTTAAACCTAGGCAGTATATCCACAGAGCTTAAATAACTATGTCTTCTCATCCTCGAATCCTAAATTAATCTTGCTTTTCTTCCTTTTTTTGCTCACATCCACTCATTTATTTGCACATGTTATTACTGTGTCTGTTTATCCATAAAATATGTTAGTCATTTCTCTTGAGGCTTTATATTATTCTCCCTTCCCACTGCCCCTAAATAGCATAGGCTCACTTTATATGTGAATCACTGAGTAGCTTCCTGACTGTTATACTGTGCCTCCAAAGATTTTGAAACTTTATTGTGCACAAGAATTATCTGGAATCCAGGTGATTGTTTCTGATCCAGGAGGTCTGGGGTGGGGCCTGAGAATTTGCATTTCAACTATGTGTTCAGGTAATGCTGATACTGGGTATTAATCTAATGGCCACACTTGGAGACTCATTTCCCTCACCCATGCTGCTAGTCTGTTGCCAGCCTAATTGACTTTGAAATATAATTGTCAATACTCAGGTTCTTTCAGAAAAATACATAATCTCTCATCCTTATTTTTTTGTGTGGTATTTTGCACAAAACGTACATGTATTCTCTCTTTGCCAAGAGGTAAAAATCCAATGAAAAATAATAAAGGAATGAAAGAAGGAAGAAAAGAAGAAATGAAGGAAGAAAATGGGAAGAAGAAAGGGAATACAGCAAGAAAAGTAAAGAAAGAAAAAAGAACGTTGAGTTATAGAACTGAAAGGCCAGATGTAGTTCTCTTCAAACTATGAATCATGCCATCTGGGGCCCACCAGGACAAATTTGGCCACAAAGCTATTGTGATCAGAATAATAGTTGAAAAAAATTAAATTTATATGTTTATGCTTGGAGTATCTTCATTTTCCACAAACCCCACCAATCCATTTTGTTTTATCAGTATTGCTTTACACATTTATACCATCTCCCTGTCAGGTAAAAATTTCGAAGTTTGATACTTCAGTTTGCTACTGCAGAGAGACTTAGTCACTCCCTGTATCTTGGTTTTTCTTTTCTCAAATTTTTATTTTCACTTAGGCTGTCCTAAATGATGATGATGAGGGCCCTTGTCAGCTTCAGGCTTACATGAATTTTAGTTCCTGCAGTCTTAGTAAGGAATATCACTTTGTCCCAATAGACCTAGCAAAAGTCCATGATTAATTCTGATCGGCCCATCTTTAGTCACTCACCTCTAAAAAGGCATCTGGGCCTGGGGAAAATGAGTAAACCATAGGGGGAGAGTGTGGGAAAGCTGGGCTCACAAAGTAGGATTATGATGCTGTTACCCATGCAACAGGGGTAGCATTCTGGACAAACAAATGCACCAGGTGTCCACCCCAGAGGTTATGAACCAAAACCATGTTTTGAACTGTAACTTGGCTAATGTTACTCTTTTCATCTGAAATACAGTGACCATATACTTACAGTATGAGATATACTATTAATAGAATATATCAAAAGCCTCATCCATAAAAACTGTTATAACCCCGCCTGAAATTAATATTTCTTACTCCTTTAGCTACTAGGACATTCTATTAAAGTAGCTCTCATATATACAAGATACTAAAGAGACACTATATATTTCTACTCTTTTTACTACTATATTTCTAGGCATTTGTAAAATAAGAACAGTTTTTAATATATTACTACATGATGTAGATATTGTAAGTGAATTCAATGTTTGCATTAATTTTTCATTTGGTTTTTGTAGTATATTGATATCTACTCTGTCAATATAGCACCTAAGATTAACCTGTCTCCCCATTTCCACTTTTTTTGAATTATTATTCGAGGGCAATAATCACCTTTATTTTAGAATGATTTTTTAAAAAGGAGATTGTGATTGTATTATATAAAAATGTATAAAATAATTATCTGGAGAACAGAAAACTGTTTTTGAGTTCTTGGTAATGGTAGGTAGAAACCAATATAAGTGATTTTATCTGGGATGTAAAGTCAAGACAATTCTCAAACTACTAATCGAAGCTGCTTGTTCAATTAGCGACAAAAGACACTTGTATAACACACTTATCAGTGTCCTGTCTTGGCCTGATGTCTGTCCAGGTTTTACTACAGTTTGCTTAAGACCATCAATACTGACAAAGGTACACCAAGAACTGTATTAGTTATTACTTTTCATGACCTTTAGAATACCTCAGTCTTTTGAATCAGAGTTTCATTAACTTGACCCTTGACAAGAAACCCTTCTTGAGTTATATTTTAAAATTAGGTCCTTTACCATATTGTAAGTTGGTAAAAGCAGGAGCTACATGAGATAAATGTTTCTTACCTAAATCTCAGTTTATATTACTCAGTTTCCTTTGTGTAAGGATTCATATGATAAATCACCTTTAGAAATTAGTAGAACTAGAAGAAATAGGCTGCAAATAAACTGGTACAGATCTTTAATTTGAAAAATATTCCCATTACAGTTGATACAAAATTCAAAATTAAATTTAATGCACAAATAAAATTACTAAATTACTCAGAGATTTATGTATAAAAAATCTGCACAATGATTTTTGTTATCAACTATTTAAGGGTCTTATTATAATTTTTTTTCTGAAAATTACCTTGAATTGTTTTTATCTCATTCTTTCTTAAGTAGACTAGAATGAAGGAGAAGAATGGGGAACAGTAGTGCTTGGGAAACGGAAGGTATTTCCATTCCCTTCCCTCTCTCTTGGAAAATACAAGTTGAGGTCTCATGTCAAGTTTATTAACATAAAAATTTTATAGCCAAAACATGTGGTTTAGTTTTATGATCTGTGTTTCATAAGATGATACAATTTAGAAAGTTAAGATCTCATTAATTTTCATTTTATTCACTGGAAAATAGAACTTGGGAGAATATTGGCTGTGTGCTACAGCCAACACTTCTGGTTGATATCACAAGTAAAATTTATTGAAATAAAAATTAGAAACTCCAGAAAGAAACTGGCAATACTGAAATTTCTTAAACTGAAACTAGTTATAATAGATTATTAGAATGATGAAACACAGAAAAGCATGACATGTTATTATTAGACATCAATCTTTACCCCCAAGATCTTCCTTTTGCATAATCTAAAATGTTGCCAAGTATAATATCTTTTGGCACCAAGAGTAATGCAAAATACATGGTATGTAGTTGTAAAGTTAACGAGAGTTCTCTGAATGACTGAAAAGCATGAATTTACAATACGCATCATATTTATTAATCATTTGAAACATTGGCAATCCTCTTGGTGTGAGATAATTTGTTATCCATTTTCAAATGCAGGTAAAAACATTAAAAAGACATGATCTATACAGTGGGTTGTACGAGCTCAGTTATTGAAGTATTGCTTTTCTTTTCAAGAATGATCCAAACAGTGTGCTTGTTTTTTCACTTCACCAGTTTCTACACAGCGGGTTAATGTAAAGAACTTTTAAGAATGACTGCCATCTTATTTTTACTGACTAGTAGTGTGACATTGGACCAGGATACGCTGGACCTTAAATAACTTGTCTTTAAAATGAGAAATTTGAACCAGCTGATAAATTCCTATCTGGCTCTAATAAAAGGTGTTTATGTTATATTTTTATTATCTGAATAATGCACATTCTTGTAGAATTTTTTAAACTATAAAAACCAAAATTTTTAAAAGGGAGTAATATCTGTAGTTCCATTTATTAATATGTTTTGATTTTATCATTATCTTGTTAGTTTGACCCCAACCATCAACCATTCTTGTCATCAATTTATTTCTGCAAAGCAGAGACTCATCTCTCATCATTAATATTTTTAACAGTATGTAGACAAGACTATGTCAGTTCAACCTGAAATCCTCAGCTTTTATAATCTTTCCTTTGGAGAATAATAATTCCTCAGTTAGGACAAAATTTGCAGTGACCTCTTTTATATGAGATTGCTACCAATGTTGCACTGAGTTGACTGAGCAAGGCTCATTGGAAATTAAGACACTTAGGAAACTATCATTAGGATTTATCATTCAAAGCTATCAGGAGCCATTTACCCTTAGAAATGAAAAAAAATCAAGATGTATGATTTTAGTTTCCTGGGAACAGTGAAGATTGCTATGCTTATTTCGGGGGAATTTACAAAGTAAATATTTTCTGTTCTAAATTTTTAGGACTGTTGGCTTAAAATGTTTCAGCCAGTCTAGACCAACCAAAACAAACAATCTTCATAAAAGTTTATTTCATTTTGTGGTAGATTTGAATTCTTCACAATTATAAAAAATTTAAGTATGAAAAAACATAAAATATTAACTGTCAGGACACTCAGTTTAATTTATTTTTCTACTCTGTGGAGGAATGCTTAATCTTGCCATTGATAGTGACTCAGTTGCTTCTGCTTTAAAATTCAATCAATTTTGAATTAATGTGGCCAGTTTATATTCTACTTTCTTACCTATTTTCCTCTACTACCTCTTGCCCGCACGGCTTCTGGTTCTGGAGAGTTCTACTAAACAGAGTAGGCATGGGAACCGGGTTTGCATTTGAATCTTGGTTATCTTATCTCATTTGTCCTATCAGGTCAAGAATGGTTCTATTTCTGATGCTTCTACTGCTGAGATTCAGTTCTTAGATTCATATGCATCATGTGTTCTCAGATTCATCTTTGATATCTCTTTGAATAACTTTAGTCTCTCAACCTCCTGACATTTCAAAATTCTCAGCTTATCTCTTTAACCGTACATTGGTTTGAACATGGCATAGTGAGGCTATCTTCAGGCCTTATCTAGAAACTTTCCTCAGACAATGATTTTTCAAAACATAGGTGTCATGTTAGTTTCAAATTCTCTATAAGACTTGCCTTATTCCACACAGTATCCTGGACAACTCTCCTGCTCTGAGATTGTACCCAGGTTGATTGATATACTGGAGTTTCAGTAGTCCTGCCTCACCTCCACCTTGGAATTCTACAGTGGGAGGAACCTTGGAACCCACCCCCAGAAATTATCTATAATCCTGTTAACATCACTGTTCTTTTCCTGCTAATTGGTAACATTCTTATCACTTTTTCATGAGAAAGCATCTTTAGATAATCCTTAGTTCCTTTCTACCCTACATTTTGGATGTGAGTACCATATTTTAAGTCTTACAGGACTCAAAAAATAAATCAAAAACAAGACATTTGTTTCTTCTAGATCATTTCCCAACTCCTTAAAAGAGTGGAAGAGCCCAGAAAATGATTATTGTTCTCACTTTTTCAGCTTTTTCTGAATATAGTATATTTATTGATTGAAGATTAGGGAAAGAAAAAAACTGAAAAAACCGCACAGTTTGGTGTCAAAATGTTTTGCTGCTACATGTAAATTTACATATTTAATAAATGTTTGAAATATCTTTGTTTTAATTTTCTTGATTTTCATAAAGAATCTAGATTTTATGATTCTTAGTTTCAAGAACAGAAACCCACTTTATTATATTTGCTTAAAGGAAGAAAAAGAAATAATTAGGTCATAAATTAGAGGATGTCTGTATTCTAATCATAGCAAATTTTATTATTTATATAGTATTCCTTTTTCTTCAATTACTATTTTTTATTTTATATACATTATCCCAACAATTATATAAAATAAAGTATTTTTCTTTAATTATAGCAATGAAAAAAATAGGAAAAAAAGATGGAATAAGGAAAAAAAAAGATGAATGGAAAAACAAGGATCCAAATCTGTGTTTCTTGGTTCCAAAATCCATACACTTAACAAATATTCTGTATTCTAAGAAAATGATTTAATCTCTTATTTTCTCTCATTACAAACTTTCTGCGAATCTCACAACTTTAATATCTCTACAGCACTTATTAAAGTCCTAAGCACATAAGCTATACAAATATATGTTTGAGTGGTTCCAGAAGTCAGTGTTTTTAATTTTTTAAAAAAGTACCAACAGCAATTTGTGATTACACTAAATGCTTCTGTTAGAATAAATATACTGACATCTACATAGATGAATCTCATAAAGAGAATATTGAGCAAAAGTGCAAATCAAAAAATACATGACAATTCCCCTTCAAAAATTTCAAAACTGGCAAAACTGAACATATATTATTTAGGAATACATACATAAGTGAAAAGAAAACTATTGAGGAAAAAAATGATGAATTATAAAACTCAGGTATGTGCTCTGGAAAAAAGAAAGGTGATTGGGGAGAAAGCAAAGAGGATTCTAACAAACTGTTAATGTTCTATCTCTTTAATTAGATGATGGTACAATGGTATAAGATTTATTTTTGTTTTTTCAAATGCCAAATATATATTACATCTATTCTTTTCTGTGAATGATATATTTCACAGTAAAAAGTACCATTGTCATTCAGTTACATGTTTACTAGAAATATCTTTTAAGATTTTGTAGTATAGTCATAGCACTTGCAACGCTCTTTGCAATACTTTAAATTGAGGTTTCTCACCCTCGGTGATTTGGGCAGGGTATTTTGTTGTTGTTGAGACTATCCTGTGCATTGCCATATGCTTAGCAGCACCTTTACTATTAGATGTTAGTGGCACCCCCTTGCCCAGTCTCGAAAACCAAAAATGTCTTCAGACATTGCCAACTATTCCTTGGTGGAAGGGGGTGGGGAGGGCATAAATTATCCCTGGTTTAGAACACTGCTTTGAAGTCTTGTCTTCCTGGTAATTCATATATTTTCACTGATTTCAGTACATTTAGACTGTATTTTTTTTACCTCCTTCATTATATGATAGTTACTTATTAGCACAGCCTGGAAGATGCTAGGGATTTTTAGAAAACATTCCCTGCAGCCTTTTCCAGCACATTGTACGTTCATTCAGGACACACTGAAAAGTGTGACATGAGGATCCATCATTATGAGTGCGCAGGTCATCCTCACTAACCTGAGAACAGTAAACATCAGTGATTGCATCAATGGGTGGCTGCAGTTTCACTTTTAACCCATGGTAGTGAAAGGTCACTTTTAGAGAACAAGCTCTGCAGTACATGAGCAAGCTGCAAATGTGGGAGTGGAAGCAAAAAAATCAACACAGAATAGTGATAAGTAATATCCAAATTCTCCCTAGAACAAAAGAGATAAAAAGACTAAAATAAATGCTCAGATGAAAGGTTTACTTTTCCAATAAGATTCTCAAAAGAACCTTGAGAGTTGATTACACAGCCTTATATATTTTGAGATTTAATTAGGTAATGTCTGAGGGAAGAAAAAAAGCTGGGCTCCTCAAAGAAAGATACTATCAAAGTGACTTTTTTATTAACTCTGGTAATTTTGAAACATCTTCAGCTGATGCATGTTTGCTGCTGAAGCTTGTTCATTTTACTTCCACAAGCTAGTTCTTTTAATCCTTCAGTTTAATTGGCCATTTCTTGTACTAGTAAAGCTATCAGTAGGAAGCTATCTTGAAGTAATGTAATACTTACATTTCAGTTGTTTCTTTTTCATATAAAGGGCCATGAGTATTTACATATATAAAAAAAAATTCAACTTCGATCTCAGAATAAAAGCATATAGCTCTACCTACCGTAGACATAGCTTTCTCCCTCTCTGTAGTTTCTACTGCAGCTCCACTTATGTTACCTAAGGTTCCAATATTTTATATAGATATTCTATAATTATTCATTTTCAATTTTTTAAAATTTTTAATTTCTGCTCTGAATGTAAGTGCCACATTTTGTTTATCCATTCATCAGTTGTACATTTTGGTTCTTTCCACTTTTTAGTCAGTATGAATAATGCTGCTACGAATATTCACATGCAAACTTTTGTATGAATATGTTTTCCTTTCTTTTGGCTCTATAAATAGGGTGGAATTGCCATGGTAACTCTGTGTTTAATGATTTGAGAAACAGCTGAACTGTTTTCCAAAGTGGCTGCACCATATTACATTCCCACCAGCAACATCAAGAATGAGGATTGCTGTTTTACTACCTCTTCACCATCACTTCTCATTGTTATTTTGATTATAGCCGCTCTAGTGGGTGAGAAGTGCCATCTCAGCGATATTTTGATTTGCATTTTCTTGACTATAGTTGTTGACAGTCCTTTCTTGTTCTTATAGGCCATTTATATATCTTCTTTGGAAAAAACATTTATTTAGATCCTTTCCCCATTGAAAAAAAAATGGGTTAGTTCTTTTTTTATTCTTGAGTTTTAAAAATTCTTTATATATTCTGGATACAAATCTTTTTTTTTTTAGATATGTGATTTGCAAATATTTTTTACATCCTGTGGGTTATTTTTTCACTTTCTTGTTGGTATCACTTGCAGCAGAAACCATTTTAACCATTGCCTGACTGAAAATCACATAGATTTGCTCTTATGCTTTCTTCTAAGAGATTATAGGTTTAGCTCATACATTTAAGTCTATGACCCATTTCGAGTTAATTTTTTTGTGTATGATATGATATGATATGATATGAAATAGGGGCCCAAGTTTAGTCTTTTTTCCATGTGAATATCTAGTTCTAAAATCATTTATTAAAAGGACTATTCTTTCCTCATTGTTTTCTTGGCACTCTTGTCAAAAAGTAAATTTGCCAAAAATGAAAGGGTTTATATCTGGACTTTTGATTCTATTCCATTGCTCTGTATATTTATCCTTATGCCATTACCATACCAGCCATAGAAAACATACAGATATTTCTGGGACATGTATTAGAGAAATGGCAACTAGAAATTGAATTGTCTGTGGGGTAGGTTGGGAGGCATGTTCAATACAAAAAAAAATGATATATATATATATTTACATATATATGTATGTGTGGATGTGTGTTTGTGTGTATATGTGTGTGTGTGTATGTGTGTGTGTGTATACAGTATGTATGTTTCTTCACCAATCACAATTATATAATCACAATTACTCAATTACTCACTTCTGATCCAATTTCCCCTCTAGATGTTTCCATATTTGTTTATACACTAAACTTTACAATATTGTGAGGACTTCACATCTTTTCTAGAATATGGAGCAGGATTCAGTGTAACAGAGACCTTCAGAATTTTAGCTTTTAAATGCTAATTCCACTGTATGCAAACACTGGTGGATTAACATTTTATGTATTAATCATGTATTAATCATGTATTAATCATTTATTGCCCTATCTGAAGGAAACATTTGTTGATTGTGACAGGATGTGGTAAAACCGCTCAGAGATACTGAAACCCAAATCTAATATTTATGGTAGTGCTTATATTGTGATTGTTTTTGCCACTTCTCAGAAATGCCTGCCCTTAGAGAGTTATACATGTTTGGTGAGGAAAAAAGATGAACAAATTTGGGTCATATCCAGTTAAAATAGTGAACTTAACTGTTGGTCTCAGAATAGTGGAATCATCAAAATTGAGGAACTAAGAAACATAGGCTTTGAAGTGGCCTCAGAAATCGAAAAGCAAGAGGGTATAGTTTTTCCCATCAAATTTTGTTAGTTCAGTCTGTCCAATACCAAAGTATGCCTATGGGAAAAAAAATACAAATAAACCAGACCATGGAATACAGATGACAAGTTATAAATACTAAATAAACTAAGGCCTTTACAATGTGTGTGAGGGGGATGTTCAGTGTTCCACAGCCAGCCAGTGTGTGCCCTCTTTCTTTTTCTCTCTTACAGCTTCTTTTTTGAAGCCACCATGGAGTTGGGACTTGGCATGGATGCTTATTCTGACTAAGCAGTGAGGCTCATTTGGCAGGGAAAAGGAGAAGACCATAAACACTAGTTTGCATATCCCATGAGTACCATCAGGAAAAGAGTCTTCCTTCAAGATAATATACCTAGTGAGAAATCTATTCAGTTGGGCGAGGTGATCTGCAGAGAAAAAAAGGGCAGAACTGTAGGGTAGGAAAAATAACCCCTCACTTTATCTACACAGCAGTCTCTTCTCTTTCACATTAAGCACTGACAGAAGCAATCTATTCTCAATGCCAGGCTCACGCTCAAGCCAAGACCCAATCACTCCCAAGTGCACTTGTGTTTTGCAAGCTATCAAGAGGGTACAAGAGTAATTCTACCAGTAAAATAAGTTTTCTTTTGGAAAAGCTATATTTGGGGACATCTCTATTACCCACATTAAATATGTGCATTATCTTATATTACATACAGTATGCATAAATATATGCATATATATTAAACTTGGACTCTAAGTATATGTCTAATTTATGTATAAGTTAAATGTTCATTTAAAATTAATATTTTTACATATATCCCAGTTACTGAAATGACTATATTTAATTAATTAAAACAATTAATTAAAATAGCAATTTTATTATGTTTTTTTATACGACCAAACCTAGAAATTTCAGATTCAGGAGAAGGTGATTTATGTAAGTATGTATATGCATGTCTATGCAAGTACAGCAAATGTTTTTATAGATTTTGGGGGGAATATCTGAAATCTCAAATTTAAATAAAAGTACAATGAAGTTTTAGTTTTATGTATATCTGCTTTTCCATAAGAGTTTCTCATGAACAGATCAAAATTGCTTATTTTGAATTTCAAGATCCAGTTAACTCTGTAACAGTTATTCTGAGGACTTCCTTAGATGTAGTTTCTCTCTGTTGATTATTAATTGAACTATTTTTATTTATAGTTTCAACTTCCACTAAATGAGATTGTCTATGAAAGGACTGTTGAAAGTTGGTCCTATAATGTTACCAATGAACACATTAATAGAAAATGAATCCAGAAGCAAGCTAACTTTATCTTTTAAAGTTTTTGTGATGTATTTTACTGATAATACATGTGTCTTAGGAAATAGCAATGACACTAAGATTTTCTCCTTTATAAACCGAAACCTAAAGTTTATAATAATCAAAATGTTAAAAGTGAGCATGCATAGGAACATCAACTTTCAGACATATCTCTGTGTTTTATGTTTTTAAATTTTTTTAAGTTTAATAGAGACTCCAACCTTGTGGGGATAGCTTCAAAAATAAAAAATAAATTATATTTTAAATTTGTTTTTTTATTGATGAGGTCATAGAAATTTGATGTTAAATCCTAGTTATACCCTTGATTTCAAGCAAGTCAAATAATTCTTTAAGCATCTATGACCTTGATGAAATAGTGATATTAACATATACTTCATAGGATTATGTAGAATTTAGTTGAGGTGTATATATGTTAGTACCAACATACATAGTAAACATTCCATAGGCATAAGGATAATTAGAATGGGGTGATAGAGGACTACTCTATTCTGATTTATCATCTACTTGTAATCTAATTTTCATTCAATCTTTCTATTTTGAGGACATGAAATAGCCTCTGAATGAGATTGTATTAATCTTTAATAGATTTTTATTATTTTATCCTATTAAATAGGGAAATTGGTACAGATAAGGTGCAACGTAGAGGAATTGAACTATGCCTGTGTATAACAGAGAAAGGAGTAGAAATTATTCTGGATGTCAGCTGCAAATAAAGTTTTGCTTTTCCACAACTGCTCAGGCATTCCAGTTCCAAATGTTTATGATCCTTAGATATATAGGCTTCACAGGAGGGGAATGAATGTTCATAACAAACTCAAAATTCCCATGGTCCAGACAGATCACATAAAGAAGAGAAGGAATCCCCGTGAAAGAAACTATAGCAAACGAAGACCAAACAGTGAGGGCCAGACATTGTGACCTGTCGATTTATAACCCTGGGTGTAGCATTTAGGGATATTAGTAATGTGGTACCTTCTAAGAATTCTTCATATTTTAAACAGTTAATATGGTAATTCTTCCCAGACCTAGAGTCCTTTTAGGTAAAACTCTAACAGGGATGAATTTACTATTTAAATAAGAATATTTTTAATCTAGTAGAAATACTTTTTGTCATCCAAATCCGTGTTGCAGTTGTACACTGTGTAGCTTGCAGTATCTTGGTTTTCTGATTTTAACCTTGTTACACCATTGCTTTCTAAAATGTTGATCACATTTATGTCAAGCGAAGTACACTGCCTTTAATCTTTGCACTGTTGCTATTGATGATGCATCAATACTAATTGATGCTTGAAAATCACATACTCGTTGATACAAAATACTTATTAATCTATGTGAATTAGAGTAAGTTAGAAATGTGACTTCGAAATATATGTAAAGTAGCAAGCATTTGATTTTTTTTTTCTCCCCCAAGGAAAAGATAATACTATAGTTAGAAAACAAACAAATATGAGTGTAAGAGTTCCTGGTAAACATGCTTGAAGTACAAAATACAGTGCCACTTGGTATTTATTTGTGAATCTAAAATGTGTTCATAAGAAATGTATTAAACAGTTAAGGTTAGCTTTGCAAAAGGCCAATGAGAATGATTTTTTTTTATTTAATGTTTTTATTGTATATACTTTAAAAATGTGAGAATTTTCACAACTATACTCCTAATATGGCATTCTCCAAAATTTTCCTAAATTATTATGTTTCTAAACAAAATATTCTGACATAAGAATTTTTTATATTTATAACCTGTGTAAATAATCAGATATCTCATTGGCTTACAGAAGTCTTTCATATCTACATTCTCACTAAATCTCAAAAAGAGTGTTCTAAATCTCATGTGTTTTATAATTTTACTATTATATCTAATGAATTCTCTTTGAGGATCCATTTCATTGAAGAAATTTAGTGATACTGAAGGTAATCTAAAGAGGAGAAGCAGATAATTAAAGGAATGAAAAGCAGAACCTGTGAGTGAAGATTAAAGGGAAAATAAGGTCATTTAGTTTGGAAAGAGGTAAAGATGATTTTCAGTTATAGGATGACTTTAATATTGAAGAACAGTTAGTGTCCATTTATGCAAATGATAGATGAGATAAAATGAATGGAAAATTGAAAGAAGACAAATGGAATGAGCAGACTATTGTAAGCATCCTTGAACTCATTTAGAATGAACTGAAATGAATTCTTCATCTTAGTTCCTTCACTCAGTCACCATTAGGTGTTATTTGAAATTTTTTTTTATTCCTATCAATCTGGACAGAGTAATGTAATGTAAACAGTTTTGTAAACTGTAGAGGAGTTTCGTGAGAGCTCCTCAGTAGATACAGAATTTTAGACAAGATATTAACAGATATTTTGATACATGTTATTTTAGTACTTCAAATGAACTTTCCAAGTAAACTCTTGTATCAAATGCTATGGAAATTAGAAATCCTAGAGTAAAATAGCATGTACCTTGTTTCCCCAGTTGTGTGATGAGGCACACCAGGACATCACAGAAAACTCACAAGGGCACCATGAGATTTTTTTTTTTTAATTTCAAGGAAAATAGTGATGCTAAACATCTCTTAGAAACCACTCGATTTACCACCTCCAGGTAGTTCACAGATTTGACATTAGAGTGCAATAATCCCTTTTGATGATGTCATAGTTATAGAAGTTGGTTTTTCAGTCATTCCTGTGATAAATTTCAACCATGGGGGATATCTGTGTGAAATAGATTATAAGGGTGATGGTGTCCATCTCATATTCTTCAAAATATGCAACAGTGTCCATCTCATATTCTTCATAATATGCCTGCATGGATAAAAGTATGGGTTGAACGCAACTGTGACAGAAACTTAGAATTAAGGCTATAACTTAGCTTTCTATTTAAATGACTTACATTGTCAGAAGGTGCTTTCCAGTCCTTTGTGTGGAGTTTTGGAAATATTTCTTATTAATTGTCATTATTGTCTTGCAAAGTCTAGGTCCTTTGTTAAGGATAAGAATTTAAGGCCAAGAATTACATAAGTGTAAAAGAATACTTTAGTGACAGCCTGTGTCCTGTGTTCATGGTTCTTTGTTTTGTTAGCATAAAGCATTTATTTAGAACTTATAAAAAATTTTAAACATATTGAAATAAAAAATATGCTTTTATATATATTGAGGAGCTTTTCTTATTAATAGTTCTTTCAAATTATAAATGGAACGTTCCTTGAGGAAAAACTAGAATCACTAATTATAGGCTTTATAAAATGTTGCTAATAGGCAGGAATATTCAATTCTAAATTGAAATCTCCAGTAGTGAGAAAATATGAAAGGATATAATTCTGAAGTTTATTCAATTTCTTCTTTTGTTACATATTCCCAATATGCAGGGCTGTTTGAAAATGCTGTTAGTAAAATGTAGCCTCCAACTCTTGAAGTCAGTTCATGTGTTTTGACTCCAGTGATGCATTACAGATGCATTTATTTTTATTTAATTAGTTGGCCTCTTTAATTTGAGTTCTGAAACACTGCAGTGTAGTGTTTATCAAACCTGTGACCATAGAGATGTACTCCTAACCATTTCCTTCTCTTTTGAGAATCCTAATCCTGTATGGTGCTCACAGAAAAATCAAGCATTTATTCTGCCTCGGTGCCAAATTTGTAGTTGAATCAGAGATCAAGTGTTTGAAGCAAAATTTAATTAGTATCTCTCCTGTTTTATAATATTTTTGCAAATTGAACATTTAAAATTTTTAATAATAATGCATAGGATCATATTACATCATTGTCAGTTTGAGTTATTACTGCTTATATGCTGGCCATAACTCTGTAAAACCTGATAGAGTAGCTGGGGGACTAATCATCTGAAATAGGTCACATGCAGCTGACCAATAAAGATGCTGTGAGAGTAATCATGCTTTAAGTTTCTCAAAATGGTTTGGCATTTGTGGATGTTGTGACTGCAATAGAATTATTTGAACTCTCATTTATTCTGGCTTAAATCATGGTTCAAAACTATATAACAGTGTAGTAGGAATACTGTTGTATATATACTGAAGTTTAAAAACTTTTTTGGCTGTATATGGAATATTAAAAACAGTTATAATTACAATCATCTAGAAGTTACAGATAATTTCCTCTTACATAATAAAATAAATAATAAATAATATATATAACAAGAGTTAAAGTCTGCTATGTTTTTCTTTTAAAAAATGTTGGTTGCACACTAGGAATTACATACCTATTGTAAATCGTTCTTTTAATAATATGAATTTCATAGACATCGTCTATTTGTGGACCAATTAGTGTTATGTGTATTTAGGTATTTGTGAAATTAGCCCTGATACCAAGACTTTACCTTGAAAGGAGAATCAAACAGAATAAATATAATGATTTAGTAACAACATCATGTAAATTTTATCAAGTATTAAAAATAATTTCTTTAGTAACTGTGGGGGCAGAAAAAACTTTCCTACTTTCTAAGTTTTTTCTGTGTTAATAATCCAATTAATGTGAGGCAATTAACAGGAGAAAATGTCTAAAATTTATTATGAATGTACATGCAGGGATGCCATAAAAATGAGACTGAAAGAGGCATTGGGCATTTGAGGTTTATATGTTATTCTGGACCTAAGGAAAGAGGGAGAGGCATTGTGGATTAGGACTTCAAAAGGCAGGAAGGAAATTCACATGGAGATGAAAAAGCTAGTTTTTGCTAAAAAAAAAATGTTTGTTGGGCCATCTTTAACAATGCTACACAGAGTGGACTTTGAATAAAGGGGCCTTGCCAGGTTTCTCCCTGTCTCTCACATACTAGTTTGTATTAAACTCTAGTAATCTGTGATATCTCCCTTCCTGAACCAGATGCTCTATCTAAAATTCTTTTAGACAGTTAAAGTGAGGGTCAAATATTTTTTATTGCATCTTAGTTTAATAACTAGCTTAAAATCAATATCTCAAAAGGCATATATTGGGGTGGCAAACTCTTCTCCCCTTCATAGCCATGTCATTTAAAGGTTGAGGGGTGGAAGGACTTCCTGAAGGTTGGAAACTCAACCAAATTAGTTCCTAAATTCAGACTTCCCCCTTTTACTGTCCTTTACTGTAAAACTTCAACAGGCTTTCTTCCTCATTGTATTCTCATCTCAGCTTAAATATGACTTCCCCTTTTTTTCGAAAGTTTCTACTCCCCTCTTTATACTGTATCACTTTGCACTGCCTTATTGTAGCCTCACAGCACTATTTGGAATTGTTTATTTTTTATTGTGTGACTCTTCCAAATCTCAATCTTTACAGGAACTTTGTCTTGTTCAGTACACCTGGAACAGTACCTGACACTGAGTAGGTATTCTTGAAATATTTGTCAAATGAGTGATTAAATGAGAATGCTCTGTCTTTAGCTATTTTTTTGTCCTGAGAGCTAATTCTGTTTACAGAAAACCACTTAATTTTTTTTCTTTGGGTTCTGCTCTTTAGCATTTTATTCCAACTTTAAAATTTTAGGAACTAGAGATTTTCATCTCTTCATTTTGATCATAGTAATTTGAAATGAAATGACAAGAATTGACATGAGAATAAAATGTATGTGTTAGAGAATTTCTATTACTAATTGAGATCTTTTCTAGAATAATTCTTCCCTAATATGATGGATTTTTCATGAAATTAGAAAACTGAAGTATTTGCCATAATACTACTGATAAAACAATGTTACTTTTTCCTAAGGTAGGACCAATTCTATTAGAGAAATTGAACAGTCTTTTATTTTATAGAACAAGATTTTAATATTTAATATTTTAGCTTTTGAATTTTTTAAATAATCTGTACTAGGTTTTTAAAAATTGTTTTACCTACTTCATTACTAGATTTTGAAATAAATTTAATGTATCAAAATTTGTGTCTTCTTAGGTAAAATGGAATAGACTAGGATAGAATAGGACAGAACAGAACAGAAAATTGGAATAAATAGAACAGAGTATCCTGCCTACAATCTAAACTGTATTTCTTCTTGTGAGTAGAGAAGTCAAAAAAGTTCAAAAGCCTGTGGGAATCTGTATAAGCTCTTAGTATCATTGCTTAGTTTCCTTTTATTACATTAGAGTTGCCTTGAATTCAGTCCAATTTTTTATATTGAGATTTGAAATATATGCGTGTGTGTACAAAGCAGACTGTTTTCAATTATTTGCTAGAGTTCAAGCCAATTATAAAAGTCATCTTTATTTTAACATTCAAAAGTCAGTTTCTGTTGTTAGATACACATTATGGGAATAATTTGGATATAGAAAAGGTTGGCAGAAACCCTTGATTCCTTATGTTATACCACATGAGCAAAATTACTTCTTCTAAATATACTTTTGGAATTACATTCATATACTCTCAAAACTTTTTATTTAGTGGCTAAGTGACAATTATATTACCTCTAACTATTAATTGATTTTATAACAAAGTGGAATATGATTGGGACTTATCTAACATCTCTTCTAAAACTCTCTCGGTGTAAAAATTCATTCCATTGTAGTCCTAAATAGTGACATATTTCCTGTTAACTAAATGCATGATATAAAATGCATATTAAATGATATTAGGAATCATTCTTGTTTTTATAAAAGCATGATTAGCCTTTAAATATAAATTAAAAATGATTGGGTTAATTCTTAAGGTGCCTTAACATCAACCTTGTTCTATGCATTTACTTACCAAGTTGATTCTTAGAAAAATATTCATAGGCCCTTTGGAGAAATTTCAAATAGAAAGCTGCAAAAAGGCAGAAAAGGATTGCATCTTGCTAACACTGCTACAAATATAATTCTTTCTGAAAATATACATAAATTTGATTTAAGTCAATGTTGATTTTATGATAGCCCATAGCAAGTATTATTTTATCTTGTGTTCTCTGAAAGTATGGGAAAAATGAAATAATTTGAATATTTTTCCTTATGATATAATAATTATTATTTTAATATTTCAAGGTTAATGTAATACAGTAGAGCAAGAAATATTAGCTTTATAACTAATAGATGATTCTCATTCCTCAGTTTTTTAAATGTCATCTGAGAGTGACTTCTTGATAATCAGTTATTGGTTTCCAAGGTGATAGCTATTCTTTTTGAAAATAAAAGATTAAGCTTTTCAGATTGGAGTTTTTAGTTCTGTTCAAATTTATTTCTAGTATGCAATAGAAATTTTATCTGACCATTTTAAGGAAAGAAGGGATATTATGTTGAAAATTTTTTCCTATTTCTACATTCTAATACTATTGCAGTGTACTTTGTATTTTAAAGAAATATTTGATATGTGTAAATGATATCTATGCTAAATAAATAAGTAAAGTATGCTTAGAAAAGGTTTTATAAAAAAGCTACCACACACATACGAAAAGAGGTGATTAGAATCCTCAACTCATGGAATGTCACAGAATCTTGACTTTGGAAGGAAACTCAGAGTCATCTGTCCCAACTTCACACTATGAGCAGATTTAGCTCAAAGGATTAGTCATTGTTTTACTTCAGATTTCATCTACTACCTCTTTAAATCCAAGACATATTTCTAGATTCAGGAAAAACAAATTAAAAAAAAAAAAAAGATACACTCTGTCTTGCAGTAGTGCCTTGGTCAGGACATTCTAACTACTATGAAATGCAATTCCATAATTTCAATGACTTAATACAATCAATATTCCTCATTACACTAGAACAAGTTTAGTACTCTGCTCTGCAGAGTTGGTGTGGGATCCAGCATGTTTTTCCCTTCCACAGTACCCTTGTCTAATTCCTATAAGTCCTGTCCATTCAACTAAGGAAAGGAAAAAGTGAATGAGGAGAGGACTGCATTATGACATGTTTATGAGCCAAGCCTGAAAGTTAGTACCACTTCTCACATTTGATTATTGTCATATGATCATACCAGCTAACAAGGAAAACAGAGAAATGTAGGCAAGCTCAGTGCCCAGGAGGGAAGAAAAATGAGTTCAGTAATTAATTAGTTTCCCCTACAAGGCCTTTGCTGATTTTTAGTATCACTGAAACATTATCCCTCTAACGCCTTTTTGACCACTTACATATCACTGCTTAAGTAAGAGAGAAAAGCCATGTATGTGTAAATTTGCAATTAAATCTGAAAATTTTAATAAGAATTCCAATTAGTAGAGTGATTTTTCTCTTTGCAAGTACCTCTATCTGACTTATTAAGATAGGCCATTTTTTCTATTTAAAGCAATAAATAGGAAATTTTGTGTGTATGTGTCATTGTAATGTAGGTTATTAAAATGTGGGTGCTGAATGGTATTAACACAATTGATTTTTTTTTTTGCACTTTGAATTCCATTAAGAAGAAGTTATTGTATGGTTCTCATCTAATAGACAACTCTGAAGTGCTTGTATAAATCTGTAGTTCACTCTGGGTGATAAATATACACTCACACATGATGGATGATACATCTGTAAAGAGATATTACCATTTTATAAAAAAAATATTATGCTTCATGTAAGGAATGTTATAATAGCCAAAGTCAATATTAAGACAGTCAAGATAATATTCCAAAAACAAACAAAAAAAGATTTGCTTAATTAATCTTGGTCGAACTCCTTAAACATATTTAAAAATTAAAACAAATGCTTAAAATATATGACAGGGGCTTCACATAACACAGACTGCCTGTACCTAAAGGGAAAATGAAAATTGCATACATTTGGGATCTGATCAACTCATACATTTCAGTGACCACTCACGTAGTAGATCAATATATTACTACTTTTATACAATGAGAGGTTAATAATAGAAGTATCCCCATACCTCCAATCTTTTACAGTTTTTCTTCTGTTAATAGAACTCCAAACTCTAGTTTGTCATTCCAGATTTTTTTTCAACATAGCCTCATTGGGTTTTCAACATTATTTTTCAATCTGCTAAGTAAACTAAATGTTTTAAATAAACTCTGCAAAATCTGTTCTCCCTAGTGTCTATGCCTCTTTTCTCTCTCTCTTTCTCTCTCTCTCTTCCTCTCTCTCTCCTTTCTTTTCTCTCTTTCTTAAACATACACACATTATGTGTTTAGATTTACATGATCATAATCTGATTTTAATTTTTACTACTTTATGCTCCTCTCGCACCAGAAATTCTGTAGTCTACATTTTGAGTTTCAGGACTAGTCTTGAATAGTGTTGTCTACTGAAGTGTTTTCCTTTATTATAGATTTAGTAAAAATAAATAAATAATAGTAGCTTTATGGAAGACAGGATAAACATGAAGGTTTTGGGCATGTAAAAACAAAATAATATGTATGTCTCTATGATATGATAGAGGAAAATGATATTGCATTATAACTTAATTAGAATTTGATTATTAGTATTTTTGAATATTTTTTGTTTTCTGTATATATTTTTTAGACAGTTTCTCATTCATATACTTTACTATTTTTATTTCATCAATATGCAATTTTAATATTAAGACTATTATCCTTTACATGTGTTATATCTTATATAAGTGTTTTCTAGTGTGATTAATATTTTAGTTTTTTATTTAATGCTTTTCCCACATAGTTTTTAAATTCTGTGGCATAAAATTGATCCTTCTTATTATTGTTTTGGCTACATACCCTGCTTTATAAATTCTATCTTGGTAAATAAAAAGTAAGCAATATCAGGTTACTCTCCAAAATATTTTTTGAAATTTTACAAACTTTGAAATCCCAGTGAAAGAGAATTTTAGACTAATTGCAAGTCACAAATTGGCAGTTTCATTACAAAAAAATTCTGAACAATTTTGGTGATTCTTGGAGGTAAGTAAATTCAAGAACAAATAGAAGAAATACAAATTGTATCTCATATGTAAGTTTTAGACTTTTCCATTAACTATAGAAGAGTAACAGTCGAGCCTAAACTGGATAATTGTGAATTTAGAGTATGGAAGCTCCTGACTCAAAATGATTTCCTTAAGAATGACAATTCTGGTATAATCCTGCCATGATTCTGAAAATGACTGCTATTAGCACCCTTCTTTATGGCTCGGATATTGAGTTTCAGAGAAAATATTCTGAGAAAATGGAAGATACAATAAAAGTTCATCCTTGATAGCAATTGTTGCGTATTTTTGAGCATAATGTGATTATAAAGAAAAGATCTAATTCTGATTTAAATACAGTGATTGAATTCAGATTTTTCTAATATGAACCAAGTCTCAGGTGTGGTGATATGTTTTTGTTTCCGATATAGGTTGTTGACCTCACACAGTTGTATATCATGCAGGTATTACAACATTTTATTGAAATTAGCAAAGATCAAAATAGTGTTTACTTGAAAATAAAAATAAAATAAAATAAGTTTCTGGATCAGGAATTCAAAATGAAGATGAGTAATTAAGGTACTAAGCTGTCAGGCTATGTGTACAATTTGTGCCAAACTATGATCAGATGTGACTACAACTTAGCCAAGACCAGTGGATTTCAGACTTTTATATATCAGAATGTGAGTGAGAGAAAAATCATTATTACAGGCTGTGTAGATCTTGCCCATCTTGTTAAAAACTGAACATTTTGTCCATCTATGCCATGTTCAAGCAGTGAGGGATTTGGAATCAAAAAGAAATGAACTCAAATACAGTGTCTGTAAGTTAGCTAATGTCTTAAAGTGTTATAGCACCTGTCTTATATTGGATCAAATTACATAAAAGCATGCAAAAGCAATCTACAGAAATGTAAAGCTCTATGCAATTTTAATTACTTTGGTAATTAAAGTTTAAATCAAGAACCAGAGAAGTTATAAGAGTACTGTTGAGGGGGAAATGAGGAGCAAAGAAATAGGAAGGTGCTGAATAGATAACAGACGAACCACAGGGAAAGTAGTGTGGTACTAAAGGCATATTGGTGATTTCACCAATTACTCCCAGGTGGGCCTTGAATAGCAGGTCTTTTATTCACAGTATTACTTTCTGAGGGTGATTGTTACTGTGGCTGTTATATTGGTTTCCTTTCCTGTGAAAAATGTGCAAACATCAAAGACATTTCCTATTAGAATCAAAGTACTCTTCAGTTGAAAACCTTCTTAAATAATGGATGACACTTGAAGATCTTGGTTGTCATTTTAAATAATTAACTATGTCTAATTTTGGCAGTAATTGAATTTTTATTTTCTGTAAGTGCTTGACACACTACTTGATTTAGAGGAGCAAGAGATTTAAATATTGCACAGTGCTTGGAACCACAAATTATGAATAAATTTCCTCCTGTTTTATATGATACTTTTTTATTTCAGGTGGATTTTTCTCTTTCATAGGTAAATAGGTGGATAAATGTAGGTAGGTGGATAAGTTGGTAGGTAGGTAAATGGGTTGATTTAACTCTAGATCAATCTAAGTAAAATATAATTATCCAATTTAGCTTTATAATAATGAATCCCTACATAATTTCAAGTATTTCTAAAATCACTACTTTATTATTAATTAAGTCAAATAACCTATAATTTTTTTGTACTATACCTTAAAAGGGGATTTCATCTTTTTTTAACTGTTTGTTATTTTAAATTACCAATAAAATAGAGCATAGCAGGTCTTCAATAAATATTTGCTTAATTAGATTAATATTATTTTGTTGTTATTATCCAAGTGAGTTTAATGAAATTAAATTTACTAATATATTGTATTTAGAAAATTTCAATTCTGGGTGGTTTTGCTTCATATTAAGCCAATAAATTACCCCTACCTTTGCTCTTTCTAAGAGCAGAGAGGAGATTTGTCTATAAACACATTTTAATATTTTGGAGTTGAAACAAATAGGCCTGCTTGAGAAAATAATTCAGATGGGAAATGGTTATTACTTTTTACTTAACAAACATTTATAATGGGCATCTATTTCAAGCACTGTTGTAAGCACTTTAAAAATTTTAGGGAAAATGTGGATCAGGCAAACACATAGGAAAATGTTCAATTTATGAAAAGTATGAAAATATACTCTATTAGTATTTACAAAATATACTTATTATTAGACTCTATGTAATTTATTATAACTATGAAGCCTAGATATAACTAGAATCAAAATGTTAAATATGTAACAGGGATATTTTTATAAGATGAGAAATTAAACATTATTGTTTTCTATTAATATCAGTGAACTTATTTATGACCTTTATTTCTCTTTGAAAAAATGTAGATTGAGAGTTATGACTGTCTATCCTATGGGAAGTGTCAAGGTGGAAAACTACTAAGTACCTTTTCACATTGGAGTGAAGCAATCAGAGATCCTGTTTCTTGCAGGTCTTGGCATAAAACAGGCTGAAAGATATATGATAATATAAGAAGAAATGAACATCAAAATTTGTAATCATAAGCAAATTGTAAATTTAGGAGTAAAGTAGTGATTATACTGCCACAATCTTGTTTAAATACCTACACACACACATAAATATTTTTGTTTACATTTACTACTAATTTAGTGCTTTTTATTTATTCTATACTTCTGTTATTACTATTAAAAGTATAGCAACAAGTTAACATAAGTTATGTTAACGAGCTTCAGAAAATGATAAGTATAAGAGTAAATTATTTGAGTAGAGGCTCTACATTGAGCTTATTACATTTGAAAACAAATCTTTACTATATGTTTCTTGCATGAAAGAATTAACTGTTATGTTCCACAAAAGAGTCTCATTATTTTCACAAGATATAAATTTATATTTAGTAAATGTTGAATAATTTTTTCATTATGTTTATTGAAATTTGCTACTAAAGTTTTTTTCTTAAATATTACCTATTTTTTCTTCAAAACTGTTAAATTATTTCGATAGCATCATTTGATGGTTTTTAAGAGTTCATTTATATTCTTTTTAATTAACTGTGATGATGGTTTCATCTAGAAAATTTTATGTTCTACAACTTTTTTCACATCAATATAAAATAATAGAATGCGATACATTATTTCATTTGCAGACTCATTTATCTCATTAGAAAACTGTTATTTTTTCGAGATTGAAATTTTACAGTCACCTTAAGTACAGAAAATTTTTTTTTAATTTATGTTTGGTTGTCATTTAAAACTATGGAAATATTGATGAATACAGACATCTTCCACCACACATACAGATTGATAATAACTTTATTTGTACCTTGGCCTAATGTGTATCCTGTCAGATCATCAAAACAAGAAAAGGAAGATCTTATCAGACAATAAGAAATAACCAGATGCTCACAGAATGATGAAAAGTTATTCTCTTTTGGGATACAATGTTCAAATTATGCAAAGGAGGCACTATTTTATTATAGATTTTAAAATGAATCTAACTTATCAAACTTAACTGCTCCTTCAGGGATACACCAAATATGTTGGTTTCAAGATCTTTGCTTCTCTTTAGTTATTATGTTCATCCTCTCCTCTTTACTGTCAGTCTTTCAACAAACCAGATATCTCTATTTTGGAACCTTAAAGATCTCAAATGCTCCCAAATCGTTCGGTAACCATCTCCCTACACTTCATTTGCTACCTGTGCTTACACAAATCTGCAATAAATTCATTATTTTTAGACCATTCATTATGATTTAGTCTGTCACACTCCTAGCATCAATTTATTTTTTTATGTCATCTTGGACCTTATAGTCAGCCAGTTAGCTTTGTTCTCACCAACACCTGAACACTGCTTTTATCCCTTGATTTTCCACCGCTAATATTTTGATAGAGACCTCTGAGCATCCTCCACTGTCAATACTCTCTCCTAGAGGAAAGTTGCCCTTCTAGAGTGCCAAGAGAAATAATAAGACTATACTAATGGATTTGCTACAAAACGACTTATTTTCACAATTGGTTGATTTAATTTGAGGGGCTGGGTTCATATTTTTAACAGTATAGCCTAAAATGATGTCCTTTTAATCTGGCGGGGGGGGGGGGAATCTAAGATCAAACAAAACATTTTTGTTTACTGTGAGATTTAAAGGGATTGGACAAGCCTCAAATAACTTTTGTTAAATATGGCCTTATATATTGTATTTCTTTGACAGCTGTTAACCATGGATGTTAATGGACAGAGCAGTAGACTGGGGACAAGGGAATTAATTAGTAGAAAATTGAATTAATTATTATACAATGGACATCTATTCCTATCATTGGTTGGAAGAACAAATGAAAGCATTCTCTTCATATTAAAATTTATGTCATACTAATTCCCATATCTTTAAATACATCATTTACTCTGTTTGTGCTCATTAGCTTCCAATATAGCAGTTTAAATGTAAAACATTATGTTTGGGCTATTCGAGGGCCCTTTTACTTTGAAAATGAAATTCATGAAGATATTTAATATCTTCAACTTGAATTGAACCCTTTCACATTATGGAACTCAGATACATCATTACCCTACAATAGTTTTGTGCAAGTAAATTATTCATTTCATTAGTACTGTATCAAAAACAAAACATTTTCAATTTTCACATAATGCAATTTAGAATGAGTACTGGTTCTTTAGGGGAATTCTTCAAATGGTAGAAGTCACAGAAGTACTATGTGTCAGCTACAAAGCCCTAGGGATCTTAACAGAAAAACAATCTCCCATTGAATCATAAAAATAAATGCTGATACAAATAATATCCTTTATGCTCAAGGAAAAATGAACTTTATATAATGAACAATAAAGGATGGTACCTAGTATCTGTTTTATTTTTTTTCTGCACTAATTGCTGCTATAAAGAAGCTGAAAAAAGCTAATCTGTATGATTGTTCCTATGAGCACATTGGGAAGTTATTCTAGAAGTCCAGGAATATAGCAGTTATTCTTCCTTCATATATTTCAAAAACTAGGCACTTGATCTGTGTAGATATACTTGTTATTTATATACACTATATGAAAAGCTCTTAATGATAGTCCAAAGTTTTCCAGCTTTTTCTTTATATGGTTAAACATAACTGTTTGTTTATTGAGGCTCTTTTTGTTTGGAATTAAATTTTGTGAGTTCCTTGTATGACAGTATTACATATTTTACAGAAACAATACCAACATCAAATAATTTAGGAAAACAACACAAAAATGCAAATGGCAAACATTTCTGCCTGGATTATAATTCTCTGTTGAAAAACAAATAAAACATATTATTATTTAGAGCATTTACTTGTTACCTAAAATAGGTACAGTGGAAGCTTAGAAAAAGATTGGAATCTATGCCTTTATAATGAATGTGAGTGTATGTCAGGAGAGACAGTGGTGGAGGTTGAGGGAACAGCAAGGTAGCATATGACACGAGAAAAAGGGCTAGAAAGAATAAACTGATATTTTCATGTATATAGCTTGTATATCTAATGTTAAGTATATACAGAACCGAAGAAAATAAGATATAATTATTAAGATTATGACAGTCCTTGTCAATCAAATTAAGCATTTGAAAAACACCTTTCTTTAAGAAATATAATGATCAGATATAAATGTAGGTATAAATGTACCCTATAGCATTACTTCATTGAATTTACTATGCTAAAAAAGATTTATTTAGTGCTAAATTGATATGCCTCCTGTGAAGAATCCACATGCCTGTTTTTAATTAGCTATACAAAAGGTTCAAAGAGACTTTACAATAAGAAATATTTGACTTTCTGAGGAAACAATATGAAAAATGTAAGCATGAGAGCCATTGAGTCAGTGACTATGTATTTCTGAACTGTTCTGTTAAATGTTATTGAGGCTGATTTTTGTAATCCTTCTAGGATGATTTTTAAAAAATAAAGAAAAAAGCATTTTGGCTGACAAGGAAAGTACTGGATGAAGATTTTTTTGATTGTTGTTATTGTTACTAAAACTGCACTCTATACATTTACTGACAATGTAATGTTTTCTCAGAGCTGTTTATAGGATTTATCTATTCTATACCTTTCCATGTAGCCTTATTGAGACATAGATGACTAGAAAAGCTTTAAGAATTTTTTTATTGTCATAATTTTTTCTTGTTTACTGACGTCTTTTTTTAATCTCCTCCTTAATGTAGCTTTAGCTTTACTGATAAGCCCCAGTAGCCTAATATGAATGGATTAAAGATAACTTCATGACCTGCCTTGTTATTTTATTTTTTTATTTATTTTATTTTATACATAATAGTCATTCATAGATGATTCAGAAAAACCGACATGATCTGCAAAAAGTGCCCTTTTGTTCTGGATCCTCAGACATTGTGCTGTTTTTAATCTATGGCTAGGTGAAACCATCATGACATTTCATTAAAAGTTTATTCTGTAGTTCTTTTGTTTGTCTCTACTGCCATAGTCCAAATGGGTAGACAGGGCAGTTTATGATGATACCAAAAAATATGTTTCTAGGAAAGTGAAAAAAATGTGAAAATAATAACCAAGAGCAATAATACTTGCATGAAAAAATGTCAAAAAATAAGTGCAGTCTGCAGGCTTTTTCTTGTAACTCATATAAAAGCAGAGACTATGATGCTGTGATTCTTCAAGTATAATCACTGCACCACTTGCATTGGAATCATCAATGTCATATGTCATTTGCTTTAAAAAAGAATTTCTGAGCCCTACTCCAAGTATACTGAATCAGAATTTCTGTAGGCTGGATGATCTTTCTCCTTTTGATCTCAAGAATTTTCACTAAGCCATTTTGAAATTTTGCTTCATCAAAGAATATCCCACATCCATAGCTAGTTCCCAGATTGTTTAATTGATTCCTTTTATAACCAAGCCATTGTACAATAAGAATGATACCATTTGATGTGAAACATATTCAAAATGAAATAGTGTATTCTTATATGTCTCTGTGTCTGGAACCAAGAGACAGTCATGGTTTTCCTTATCTCCTCACTGCAGATTCAATAATCATATTGTTCTACCTTACCTCAAATAATATATAAATAGTATATAAACAATGCAGAAAATAAGAAATGTACCATAATTCTAGGGCTAAGAGCTAAAAATATATTAAAACTCATTGATTGTACACATCGTCCTGAATTTTAGTCCTATAATCTTTTATCAGGATTCAACCAGAAAATCAAAACCAGTAGGAGAAATATATTGAGAGATGTCTTGCTAAGAACTGGCTCACCCAATTATGAGGGCTGGCTAGACAAGTCTGAAATCTATAGCGTACTCTATCAGGAAGGGCATTGTAGGACTTTCAAGCACTGGCTGAAACTTCTGTCCACAGGGAAATTTCTTCAGAAAATCCTCGGATCTGTTTTTCAATTGATTGAATCAGGCTAACTTGAATTATCTAAAATATAAAATAATCTCCCTACTCAAAGTCAACTGCTTATGGACCCTAATTACATCTACACAATACCTTCTAGGCAACACCTAAATTCATATTTGAGTAAATGAGGACTCTGGTTTAGTTCAGTTAACACAATAAAAAGACCATCACAAGCAACGTGTGAATTTTTATTTATTTGACATTGTGCTTTCTGTATTATTGTTTATAGTAAATTTATTTTCTAAATAGAAGTTTTTATGCATTTGAGATAACTGCTTAAGTTTATTCTTTTTCTAAAAACTATACCACAGAGAATACTATGATATGCTGGTAAGCCTATTGGTCAATAGTTGATAGAATTTATAGCTGTGTTTCCAGTCTTTTAATGGCTCTCACAAAGTCATCAAAAGCCATACTTAAATGCCATGTTCAATATAATTAAATGTTTAACAGTTACAGAAAATCTCAAGTTTTGTCCTGTAGCAGCTTGATTAAGGGAAACATAGCTACTTACAAAAACTCCAGACAAATTTTAAAAAGCATTACTTCTGGAGTATTTAGAATAATTTGAAGAAATAACTAACTAAACATTATTTTTTTAGTATATTATTGAGTTACATGACCACTATATCATTTTTGCTGTCAACTAAAAACATGCACCTTTAGGAATTTATTTGCATTAAGGTGCTTGAGGAGAGGAGAAAAAAAAAGCAAAACATATTTTGTGCTATCAGAAATCACCCAAGTAACAAAATTAGATTGTAACATAATTTTGGTATAATGATCGTTGTTTTTGAAGGTTTGTGCTCTGAACCAGCTGTGTTCTTTGACAATTTAAATAAATACAAACCCATAGAAATGGAACTCTATATTGGACTGAGATTTGTTTTGCTTGTTAATACGGAAAAGACAATTGCTAACTGTGCAAATGTGGTTATCCATGTTAAAAAGAGTACAAAACACTTAATACAGAACTGTCCTGGGACAAATTAATAATGGCAAAATGCCAGAAACAAGCATGTCTTTCCTCTTTTGTGGTAATTACTGCCCTTTTGAATGTTGCACATAGAAAAAGGAAAGCATTTTGTCATTGTTCTCCCAACTCAGACATAGTAAAACAAAATTTCAAGAACACAATGAGCCTTCACGTTATGGATACTTGGTGCTTTGATATCTGTATTATCTTTTGGAGATTATTTCTTTTACTAAAAACATTATGAATTGGAGGGCAGGTATCCTAAAAGTGGTCATCATGCAAAATGTATTAATTATTGTCGTGTTCCAAAACTCCCTGCACATGCAAATAGACACATGAAAGTGTATCTTTGGTGGAAACAGTAGACAATTGAGACCTTGGCATGTAGACCTACTGTCAGTTGTTCCTCTGGTAGCTTTTTCTTTAAGGAGACCATCTCCATTTGCTAATGCAATGTGCAGTTAGCAGATCGACCTATTCATTCTAAGCTTCAGTTTCTTTTCTTAAGAAAGGCTTAAGTGTTAGCTATCGCAGGGTTATCCTGAGGGTCAAATTTGAGATGAAGTTTGTAAAGCAATTTGTGAATTATAAAGTGTAACACAAATGTAAGTAATTATATTATGTGACTTTTAACTATTCTGATGAAAAGTGAGTCATTCAGTCTTACATGTAGATGTCTGGCATTATGTAGACAAACCATTTAAATGATTGGCTGAATTTCTTATTTTTCTTGGAAAACTTGATATAATGTAACTGTTTTAAACACACTGAAACACTTTTTCTTTCAAGTAGTAACTAGTCTGGCAGGTTGTTTTTTGAAGACATTTGTTGGAAGAATAAATTCTTTTTACAGTGACTCTATAATTGACATTCTTGAATTTCCTCTTGCATTAAATATTTTTAGTATGGCAATGTTTTTTGGAGCTGCCAATTGTTAATAAGCATACACCCAGATTGTTAAAGAGCATATACAGTGGTAAGTGATTCAGTGTAAAATTCAACCAGAAAATATCCCATCTTCTTAGATGACAGGGCGTCAGACAAGAAAAATTACACGTAAGATTAAGACATCAAGAGAGTTCATTTCTGACACCTCCTACCCTGCCAACTCCACTCTACTGTGTGTTAGATATGTGGTGAATTAAAATTTGTTTTAAATAGACTTTTTTTTTAGAGCAGTTTTAAGTTCACAGCATAGCTGAGCGGAGAATAGAAAGATCCTATATACCCTCTTTTTCTTCCACACAAACAGCCTCCTCACCAACATTCCACACCAGAGTGGTACATTTCTGTTTCGGTTGGTGAACCAACACTCACATCATTATCACCTAAAGATCATAGTTTACATTAGTGTTCACTCTTGGTGTTGTACATTTTTCTGAGATTGGATAAATGTATGCTAACATTTTCCCACCATTATACTATAATACAGAATAGTTTCACTGCCCTAGATATTCTCTGTGCTCCATTTACTCATCTCTCCCTGCCTCCCTACCCCTGGCAAACAATGATCTTTTTACTGTCCCCATAGTTTTGCCTTTTCATATAGTTGGAATAATATTAGCCTTTTAGAATCATGTACCTTTGAGATTTGCTTTTTTTACTTAGTAATATTCAGTTAAGTTTCCAAGTCTTTTCGCGGTGTGATCGTTTATTTCTTTTTAGTATTGAATAATAATATCCAATTGTCTGTTTATACCACAGTTCATCTATTCATCTACTGAAAAACATCTTGGTTGCTTACAAGTTTTGGCAATTACAAACAAAGTTACTATAAACATCCATGTGCAGATTTTGGTGTGAGATTTAGTTTTAAATGCCTTTTGATTAATACCAGAGAGTATGATTACTGGATCATATATTTAATTTTGTAAGAAAATGCCAAACTGTCTTTTAATGTGACTGTACCATTTTGCATTTTGCATTTTGTTCCATTGATCTATTTGTCTATTCTTTTACCAATACCACACAGTCTTGATTGCTATACCTCTATAGTAAGTCTTGAAATTACGTAGTGTCAATCCTCCAACTTTGTGGGATGTTCTGGGTCTTTTGCCTCTCCATATGCGATAATTTGAATGTTTGTGATCCTCTCAAGTCCATGTGTTGAAGCCTAATCCTCAAGATGTTGGTGGTAGGTGGGAACCTTTGAGAGGTGATTAAATCATGAAGGTGAAACCCTCATGAATGGGATTGTACCCTTGCAAAAGAAGCCTTAGAGATCCACCATGCGAAAATAAGAGTAGCCTGCCACTGGTAAGAGGGACTTCATCTGGCCATGCTAATAATTTGATCTTGGACTACCAGCCTCCAGAACTGTGAGAAAAAGATTTATGTTGTTTGTAAGACACCTGATTTATGATATTATCTTATATCAACCCCAATCTGAGACACGATATAAACATTAGAATTATTTTGTCGATATCCAGAAAATAACTTGCTGGGATTTTGATTGAGATTTCATTGAATCTATAGATCAAAAGAACTGAAATATTGACAATACTGAGTCTTTCTATCCATGAGTGTGGAATATCTCTACATTTCTTTAGTTTTTCTTTGATATCTTTTATTAGAGTTGTTTAGTTTTTCTCATGCTTATATTATATTATAGCTGTATCCATTTTGAAAAGGTGTATAAAAATTTCCAAAACTAACTTTATATCTAAGTTAATGCAAAAAGACTTAAAAGGTTATTTAATTTGCTATATAATTAGAGTTATAGATATATGTTATTTTATGAATTCTGGAGCAATATATAATGTTATATCTTTCCTTGAACATTCTGATGTGTGAAATAAGCTTTTTCATCTCTTTTAGCTTGTGCATGTATGTCTATATATGATTATATTATATCATATTTATTAGATGTTTTTCACCTAGTTGATTTCACCTAGTCTACTTACTCATTTTTTTCCTTTATTGTTAGTGTTTTTTTTATGAAATTTCTAAAAATCTTTGCCTATCTCAAGGACTCAAGCTTTCTGATTAGGTTTGTAATGTATTGCATATATGGAATATTTAGGATTAGAGAATGAACTTCTTCTTCCCCTTGCTTAACACCTCCCTCCATTGAATTATCCTGAGTATTTTACTGAAAATTAATTAATTATATATATGTAGGCCTATTTATGGACTATTTATTTTTCTCCATCGATCTTATATTTGTCCTCATGCTGGTACTATACACTACCATTACAATAAGTCTCAAAGTCAGAAAGAATAAGTCCTTTGTGTGTGTGTGTGTGTTTTAAAATTATTTTATCTATGTAGGGTCCTTTGGATTTTAATATGAATTTTAGAATCAGTTTGTTGATTTACAAAAAGGTTGCGGAGATTATAATTGGAATACATAGTCTTCTAGTCCATGATCATGGCATAAATCTTCATTTCTTTAGATCTTTTAAAATTTCTATCAGCAATGTTTTATAGTTTTCTGAATACAGGTTTTGCAAATCTCTTATTAAATTTATTATAAGTATGTTTTTGAAGTTATTGTAAATTATATTTTTATTTTATTTTAAATTTTATATAGCTACTTTATACAAAGTAGATTGTTTTTCACATAATAGCTTTGTATTCTGCAATTTTGTAAACTTACTTATTAATTCTGGTTACCTTTTTTAGTACTTAGGCTCCTTTACAGAGATGGTCATTTCATCATAGAACGGTGTTTCCTATATTTCTTTCTAATAGTTATGCTTTCTCCCCCCTTGCCTTACTACTATGGCTAGGATCTCCAATACAATATTGCATAGACATTGTGAGAGCAGACAGCTTCATGTTGATTCCATACATTCAGTCTTTTGCCATTAATATATATGCATTAAGTTATTCATCATTAAGTATAAAATTAGCCTCTTGACTTTTTAGATGGATTTTATAAAATGAGGAACTTCACATTTCTATTTCTAGTTTGCTGAGATAATTTTTCAAGTATCGTTTTGAGTTTTGTCAAATATCTTTTTCACTGCATCTATCAAAGTGATTATATTATTTTTCTGCTTCAATTGGCTATTTTGATAAATTGGATTGATTTTGAGTGTTGAGCCAACTTTGCATTCATAGGATAAACCATATTTTGACATGGTACATTCTCCTTCTTGAGTATTGCAGGATTCTAATTGACAGTATTTTGTTGAGAATTTTTGTGTCTATTTTCATGAGAGTATTGGTCTGTTCTCTTTTCTTGTAATATCTTAACGGTTTATGGTATGGTGTTAAGATCAATCTTCTATTTTCTGAAAGAGTTTGTATAAGAATGATATTGTTTTTTTCTTAAATATTTCATAGAATTCACAAGAGAAACAATCTCTGCCATGAGTTATTTTGTGCATGAATTTTTCTGATTATAAATTAAATTTTTGTAATATGTAGGGATCATGAGATTTTCTATTGCTTCTTAATTTTAGCAGTTTGCATTCTTTTCCTAGGTAATCTTCCATTATATCTAAGTTATATTTATTGGCCTAAAGTTATTAATATCCTCTTATCCTTTTGATATCTGTAAGATCCTAGCTAGAGTTCCTCCTTTCTTCTGATATTGGTAATTTTTGTTTCCACTCTTAATTAGTCTTTCTAGAGGTTCATCAAATGTATTAATATTTTCAAAGGAGTAATTTATATTAATTTTTCTCTTTTGTTTACCTGTTTTCTATTTCATTTAGTTCTGCATTTAATCATTTCATTTTGTCCATTTATTTTGGGTTCTTTGTTCTTTTACTTCTTAGAGTATAAAATTATTGTTGCTTTTAAATTTTTTCTACTTTTCCATTTTAAGCATTTAAATCTGTATTTCCCACTAATACTACTTTGCAGCATCCTACAATTGTGGACATATTGTATTTTTATTACAATTTCATTGGAAAGATTTTTTAATATTTTATTGAGATTACTTTATTTATGAATTATTTAACAGTATTTTATATGATGGTTTTTAAGGTATTTTTTAAATGAGTTCTAATGAGTTCTATCTTGAGCAAAGAACATATTCTATAAGATATCAGTCTTTTAATGTTAATTAGGAAATATTGTATGGCCAGGGATACGGTCTGTTTTGGTGGACGTTTTCTTTGTACTTGAAAAGGCTGTATATCCTGCTGTCATTGCATGTAATTTTCTATAAAAGTTAATTAGGTCAAGGTGATCAGTATTGTTGTTTAGAAGTTATATATCCTTACTTTTTGTCTATGTGTTCTATCAATTGTTAAGAGAAGAATTGTATGATTTCCAATTGTAATTTTGATATTGTCTATTTCATTAGTTCTACCAGTTTTTGCTTAGTGAATTTTGGAGCTCAATGATTAGATATACACTCATTTAGGATTGTTGTGTCTTCTTGAGTAATGGCCACTTTTTTATTATTACTTATTCTTTCATAATATTTTTGTCTTGATTTTACTTAAGTATTAAAGTAGTTGTATCATTTTCTTATGCTTAGTATTTTGCATACTATGTCTTTTTTCCTTCTATTTCCAATATATCTGTTTCTTTATATTTAATGTACATTTTTTGTTGACAGCATACAGTTTTATCTTCCTTTTTTTAAAATTTAATCTGGCAGTAGATGCCTTTGATTAGCGTTGCTACATTTACATTTGATTGATATGGTGGATTGATAAATCCACCATCTTACTATTTGATTTTCATACATTCCCCTCCAGTTTTTTTTTTTCTGAGTCTCCCTTCCTGCCTTCTTTTGTGTTAATCAACATTTATTCATATTTCATTATATCTTCTCTATGTTCTAAGTCAAAATGGCTTGAGTATTGATTGAGAGTTCCATAACACACCATGTTATCTTACATCTTTTTGTTTCTGCCTGAACTATTACTAGATTAGCTTACATAACATAACTAATGGGGCTTTCATTTTACTACGTGTAGTAAAAGGGAAAGAGGATTTAAGAATTACTTTCAAATTTTTGTGAAGTTCTTCTTCCATTTACTGGAAAATGGCACACTAGAGGATGAGAAGCAAGAATTTTTGGAATTAATTTTATACATAGATAGTTTGAGGTGCTTATAAAGTATCAAAAACCCTATGTACAAGGCTATGGAAATTAAAGTAAAAGTTTTATGTTATTTGTCCTATAACATTATTAAACTTTTTATTTTAAACTTTCATATGTAATAATATAAAATATGTAGTAAATTGTTATTATTTATGTTCTATTATCAAATGTTACATATTTATAGAATTTATAAATTCATGCTAAATGATAGTAGTAAAAGCTTGCTATATTTATTTTATTCATTTGAATAGCCTTTTTAAATTTTTTTAAAAACATTTTTAAAGATAAATCAGCCTCTGTAAATAATACATCCCAGTTCAATAATGACCATGAGCATTTTAATTGTGTCCATTTTAATTGTGTCCAATTTGGTGAGATATCATTTAAATGACATAAACTTCCATAGAATGCATCCATTCTAAAGATTATTTTGTCAGGTATAAACATAACTAGTTTTAAGAAAATAATGTAAGTTGTTAACTCAGTGAAGTGGATACAAGTTTGATTCTCTTTGCAATGAGAAAAATTCAGTATTGTTCCCCCTCCTATTCTGTATCATGCCCTAAACTTATAGCAAAAATTCGTGCAAACACTTGCTCAGCATTTGATTAGAGTTACACATGCAAATACGTATCTTTTGAAAGGAATTCTGAAAACTTCTCATTTGCATGTGAGTACTCAGTCTCAAAGAGTTGAATGATTTTTTTTTCCAAAGACGCTGAAGTCACTGTTAGGGTGAGACTTGGGTCAAGCAATGTCTTCTCACTTCACCACTTCTATTTTATTTTCACAGTTTCTTAACGGAAAGGTTAATTTTGCATGATCTCAGAAAGCCGTGATGGGCTATTGAATTGTGGGAGTTAATTTACTCCTTCCTTAAATAACTTTGTGCGTGTGTGTGATATTCATCTTCCTTTCCTTTACTCTCAGCCTCATTTCTTGCTATTACGTAAATATGAACTCTAGGACTTACTCCCTTTTGCTTTTTTCTAATTTTATGAAAAACATCAATATTAACACAATTTTCTCCAATATGTAATTTTTCTTTAAATCTGTATCATAATTTGTTCAGTCCTTAATGAAGATATATATGTTTCTGTCACTAACAAGTGCTTATAAATTTAAGAAAAGTTGTAGCTAACAAACTGATTAAACCTCATTCCCTGATTTGATAATCCAATCTTGTTATATATAAACAAATTTTTGAAATATTAGCTTCTTCTCATTTATCAATGACTATTCAAGACAAGCAAAGGGTTATCTTGAAAAAATCAATAGTTATCCAAGTAAGTGTAACTTGAAATACAACACTCGAATGTCTTCTATGTTAGCAAAATGTTAAATCATAAATAACAACAACAACAATTAACATACATTGAATTTTTTCCAGGTGGTGTGTGCTGTACTTATTCACCATAACATTATAAGCAAGAAAAATACTATTATATTACTCATTCTGTGGATGTGGAAACTGATGCTTGAAGAGATTTTAAAATTTACCAGTGTAACTCCTATAATAAATGGTATAATCATCATTTAAACAGATTTATTTTAAGTCTTCAGCCTAAGCTTGAGCTTTCAACTCCAATGTTCTACTGCTTGTTAATCCTAAAACACATTTCAAATTGAGTTTATATACCCAACCTTTGCATCTTGAAGAAACACACTTTTATTATTTGCTTTGTACAAACATTTCACACGTTTAATTTTTTTTACTATGAAGAACATTTTATTTTTATTTAATTAAATAAACATTTTCAATTACAATGACATTCAACATTAGTTTCAGGTGTATAGGAAAGTGGTTAGACATTTATATAATTTACGAATAATTTCTCTGATTAGTCTAATACACACCTGGCATTATACATAGTTATTACAATATTATTGACTATATCACCTATACTATATTTCACATACAGCGTGCATGTTACATTAAATTTTACATTAAATTTTATTAAATGTATTGTCCAACATCAAAAAGCATTAAGTCATAAATTTTGATGTTAATTATTTTTACATGCTTCATTGAACTTTCTACTAGTATAGATGATCAAACAGGGCCTGATGTAAAATATAATGTATTTTTTTCATGGTGATTTTTTGTTAATTTTATAAAAATGGTTTTTAATAAGTTTTGACTCTTACACTAAATAACTGGACTAAAATTGTGTATTTTTCTTGGTTAGTCCTAAACTCATTGCCATAAATTATAGGCATGACTGAGAAAAATATTCAAGAATGCCTGATATAAGTAAGTAAAAGTATTAAAAAGGGTGTTACATATAACATAAGAGAAAAAAGCAAGATTTATTAACTAGATAATAGCATGCTTATTGGTATCTTAGTCAATGTTCTTTAAAGCTTTCTTTTGTAATGTGTTTGTTTGAAATGTAGGAAATATTTGAAAATTCTTGTCTTTTCACAACTAACAGCCTATATTTAGCTTTTATTTTAAAATATTATATTTATTTTTTGATAACTTTTTGTCCAAAATCCATAAATGTTAGTGTATTTCCTTTCCATCTTTTGTCCTTCTTTCCTTTTTCCTTCGATTGCCTTTTTTTCTCTCCCTTCTCTCATTATATAGCTATGTGAGTACCACTTTCCTTGTATGGACTTTTAAAGTCAAATTCATTAACATTATTTTCATAGAATAAAATTTAGCCTTTAGGGTGTACTATTGTATATATTTTGAAAATGCATACATACATGTAAATACAGTACAGTGAAGATAAAAAATATGAATTACCATTACCCTAAAAAATGCCTTTATGCCCCTTTGTAATTAATACCCTCACATTTTATCACCCTAGGCAATCGCTAATCAGTCTTTTGTATTTATTTTTGTCTTTTTCATAATGATACATGTAGTCTCTTGAGTCTGGCTTTTTTCTTTTTTTCCACTTAGTACGTTACTTTTGAGATACACCATATTGCTACATTTATCTATACTTTCTTGTTATTATTGATGGCATTTCATTGTATGGCTGGCTGTAGCAAGTCAATAGTGACTGATGTGTATTATATTTACATCTGAAAATGGGCAGCTTCAGCATCTGCCAGTCCATGAGTGTGGGGGATTTAGAGACTCTGACCAGGAGTTGACTGGGTTTAGGTTTTGACATTGCTATATTCCGGTAGTACAATACAAGTTTAAAATTACACTAGAGATGGACTACCATTACCTTCTGCTTAAGGTGAGAGCTGGGATAATGGATGATTTTTCTCAGTATTAAAACTCTACCTTCAACTTGCTATCATCCCTGCAGATCTGTGCCACCAGGAGCCGGAGGTGGATCTGTTAATATTCTTGCCCTTCTCCAGTAGTCAGTGCTGTAGTTTGGTACTCCATGACAAGCCTGTGTTGAGGAAATAGGAGTTCTCTATTGCTCTGGCCCAATCACAGTTGTGGGGAAGTCTTACACTCTGGTTTCTAGGTGGGGAATTCTTAGCATCCCTACTACTCTTCCACTTGTCAGTTAAACTTTTCATGCCTTCTATATGTTATTATTCTTGACCTTGCATGGGAGTTTCTGTTCTTCTCCCAGAGCTAGAAGATCTAGGCTTCGAGTAGGTATAGGATCTTAGATTCAAGATGGTTTCCTGCTCTCCCCATAAGCCTAGTTTTTTTCCTATTCTTTCCTCAGCTATAGTGCATTTTTTTCTCCCCTAGGTTCTTAAGGCTTTTTGCTTTTCATAAGAGAAGAGTCCAGAGAATTGCAAGGCATTTCACACCTGTACCCACAGCTGCCCATTTCCTTCAGACTGCCTGCTCCACTTCGGGTGTCTCTCTCCAGGCTTTTGCTCTGCCTTATCTTTCTACTTGGCACCAGAAGAACTCTACTGGAGAGATTTTATTATCTACTTTTCACTTACAAATATATTCTAAGCAATATTTTTTTATGATAATGAAGAGGGGTATCCCATAATTTGTATCATCAATGTGCTCTTTTTAGACTTACTTTTCAAAGCCTCTTACTAAAATTTTAGGCAGATGACAGGATTATACTTTACACAAAGAGTAATGGTGATAATACCTCTCCTGAAAACTGTCCAACTATAATAATTGTGAACTGAAAAGAAATAAATAAAAGAAGGAAAAATAATTTTTCCATTAGTAATAAGTTTCCTTCCAAATGAGATGGTATGGTGTGATCTTTTAAAGAAAATGAAAGGTTAATGTGAGATCTGGCTGTGGTCCCATGTCCTTGCCCTCTGCAGTAGATTTCTTGTCTGAAATGCACATTAAGTTTTCCGCTTCAAGGATGGCCTGTGCTCAGGTTTCACATTCATTCTCACTCCTAAATTATGTGATGCTTCCTTTCCTCTTTTGACATCTTCAAAGTGAAAAGTGTCATTGCCAGGGAAGCATGAAAATATAGTCAGTCCCAAAGGCTGTCCTGGAAAACCTACAAAAGAGTCTGGTCTTATCAGAGTAAAACATAAATGTAAGGGGAAAAGTATAATATGCATTCCTTCTAAAGAATCTGAATTTCTTAATTGTTTAAAGATCACATTTTATAAAATTTTATATATGATATGCCACTGAAGCATTTTGAATGACATAACTAGAAATAAATGAGCTGAAAATTAACTTGATGCTTGGAATAAATTGAACAAATAGTTCCTTTAGGTTTAATTATGGAGACATGTTTTTAGCATAATGCACCAAAACATATTTATTTCAAAATAGTAGTGGTGCTTCAACCTAAGCTTGGATGGACAAAATAAATATGTATTCAAAGAGAAATATAGTCTTCAAATATTGGTATTTTAAAGTATATAAATATTATTTTTTGGCACTCTAAAATCCTCTTTTAAATGATTTAAAAAATTTAAGATAGAAGATAGGAGGAAAATTAGTTTAAAAATCAACACAGAAGAGACCCTGTTCACACATAATCAAAATTTAAATGTTGATGTTTTATATAAGCTCTATCAGATTTTGATTATCCATATCCAGATGATAATAAGATCAACTGAGTTATAAAAAAATTTTTCAATGAACATTCACTACTTTATTTATTTCCATTTGCCTAAGGCAGCCAGACTATAGCTCACAAGAAAACTTATGAATCCATACTTACAGTTATTTTCTTGAACTCAGGACTATTTCTAAGAGCATAAATATTTAAATTTGTTCAAGCCATTCATCAGTTTTAGCAGAAATCCTGTCTATTTTTTGTATGGAGTAAGGAATAGGGAATGTACTGCTCTAGGCAAGGGATTCAAGCTCTGTTTTGTTCAGTGTCAGTCCTTCAGAATGAAGCTTTCCCTGTTGGAAGTGCTGAGTTCATTATCACCAGGTATTTTTATTTAAATGCTTTCCTATAACAAGTATATATGGTATTTCTCTTCTTGTCCTTTAAACCATGCTTTATTTAGGTCATCAACCAATTTATGTCTTAGATAAATTTCATATATACATTCTCTTTTCTAAGAATTAAGAATTAAATTAGAACAGCACAATAAATTGTGCCTCATCTTTTGTCAATGAAGCTTGTCCAATTATTTGAGTGCACTGTACTTTGAAGTTCATAATCATTACCTTCTTTTTTATTCTAACTTTCAAAAGTGAGGACCTTATTATTGCCATACAACTTGTACAAATATTCTACTTTGCAATATGCGCTGCATATAAATGTGCAGTTTGTATAGTAGGGGGTAAAATGGGCAGCCTCCCTGCCATCTGTGTGCTAATTAACCAGTGTCGAACACAGTCTTGTCATAGGAAAAAGTCATCTTCATTTCTACAGGGTGCAAATTATGTTGCCAAGAAGATCATAAGGACAGGGTCAAAGTTGGCTGTCAGCAATGCTTCTTGGTTTAGTTTTTGCTTTGAAAAGTTATAGAAATTTTCAAATAAAGCGTAGACTAAACTATAATTCTATGTCTAATTTGTACATCTACATAAAATCATAAGCCTGAAACAAAAAGTAACCAGTCTTTTCATATATGAGTATATATTTGTAACTAGATCCTTTTCTGCTGTATCCTATTTACTCTAAGACTTATGTATTTGGGGAGGGTTAAATTATTACATTAAATATATATAGAAACATAATTAAAATAAGTCTTAATTAATGATTCTCTTAATTTTCAACACTGGAAATATATAAACTCAATGCTCTAACAGAGTTTACCTTTAAAAAACGAGGTATTTGTCACCTTAAAGATAGTGACTCATAAGTTAATTTTTTGGTAAGAAAAAGGACATATCTTAAACACTTTAAGAAATATATTAATGTTAAATTCAAGTCAGCTGTAATGATTCCAGTTAGTAGGAGTCCTAGCAGAAGAAAGAAAATTATTTACCTAATTTTGTTAACTATATTTTTAAATTTATTAATGTTTGACAATCAATTATTAGCGACAATAATTTTGGTTAAAAGACATCACTTAAGAATACAGACAGACCATTTATTTTTCCCATCTTTGTACTACATACTAAAAAAAAAATGTGAGAAACAGTATTGTATCTCTATGTATTCCCACAAGAGTAAAGTGTCATCCTTCCAACTTTTCTAAGTTTTTAGTTATGTGAGTAATTATGGTGACATAATGTGCAAAATATTTTTAAGTATTTAATAATACTGGCAGAGAGAGTAGCAAGATACAAATGTGCATATAATCATGTTTGCTAATAACTGATTGTCAAACATTGATAAATTTAGAACTAAGAATGTGCTACCTTATTTTTTATCAAAGTAAGAGAAAGATTATTTTAAACAATAACATTTATTTCTGTACACCAATTTTCCTTTTGGTACTTTTTTGGGAACAAGTTTCTATTAACGTTTGAGCTTTTAAAAGAATATTTTACATTTGTTTGTATTTTAACAATAAATGTGGTAGTTATACTTTTTAGACTACCTGTAAAAAAATATTCAAGACTGTTTTTATACTTTGTAAGAGTGGCAGTGATATGACTGAAGAAGCACTGAAAATATATATTCCTGAAAAATATGACCTTTTAACTTATAGAGTAATTATTTTGACTTAAGGGACTCTGGAACATCCTTAAAAAATAAAGGTGTGCTATTTCCCAAGACAACACACTAATTCTTTAAGCCAATTGCACTGATCAATACATTACTTTATAAAGGGTCATTTGCAATATCAGCTATTCTGTGAAACTTTTCTTTTTCCCAAGACCAGCTAAGTTATGCCCTCCCTGTGCACCCAACTGGACTTCAGTCCTTAGAGGGTAGTCAGGTCCAATTCTCTTTTGTAAGCACTGGACCTCATAGATAGACCAGCATCTTAAATATATACAATTTTGTTGAATGAGTGAATGAAGAATCATACATCCATTAACCTGTTGAAACTATCATTCTAACATAGGACAAATTCTTGTGGAAATTGAGTGTAAGGCAAGATTTGGGTGAAAGGTCTTTTCCTGAATGAAAAATGCCTAGATTGTGGATTTGAACAGCTCTTGGTTAGAATCCTGATTCTGTCATTTATTAGCTGTGAAAACTTAAGTCATTGTAACACTTCTGAATCTTAGTTCTGTCATTCTAAAGAATGGTGCTGAACATGATACTTTGCAAAAAACTTGGACACCCTGTTCCTAAAATGCTTGATAATGCCTTCTTATATACAAAAGATGCTCAACAAATGATAGCTCTTTTTCTAATAAATGAGAAATATTTCCGGACCTAGAAAAATCACAAAGCTTCAGATATAACTTATTGAGGTGGTTACATATAGTATTCTTATACGCTTTATGTAGATAATTTTTAGCTGTCGACATGGAAAGAAATAATAGTTGGTAGAGATTTTAGCATCTCTGAGAAGCATAAAGTGAAAATTCTGTTGTGTAATCTCTAGTTGAAAGCACCAATGTAGGCATGTGATGTATTTGTTGATTCAAGTTTTAAGTAAGCTTTGCATATATTATAGTTCTATCATATAATGTGTCTGTTTAAGTGTTAAAATAGATTACAAAAGTAGAATTTTAGGTTCAAATTAAAATTTTCCTTTCAGCTCCACTTGTCTGGTATCTTAAGAATTATTAAGATGTTTCCCCTGCAGGATATGAATATTTATATTATCATGAGATTTTTATAAATTGCTAATCTGTATTGTTGTGGAGATTTCATGGTGTTGGAGCACTATTTGTTATTCTGGCCCTCCTATCTGAGATTATCAGTGATATCCCATGTCTAATTTTACAGTAGAGAATAGCTGAAGAGTGGAAAACCTACATAGTCTTAGTAGGCTCTTGTTATTGAGAGAGCCATGTTAACACTGTTTTTTGTTTGTTTATTTGTTTCTTTGTTTTACTGTTTTATGGGAATATTGAAAAGACCATCACAAGCTCCAAAATGTCTTCCTGTAGTTGTCACATTTCTGTTATTAATCAGGAAATATATTCGAATATCAGAATGTGTGTTTAATGTGACTTTGAAATTGTTCATTATTAGATTACAAGCATATTCTAGTTATAAAGAAGAAATTTTTCTCTTATAAGGATGATCTGGAAATC